>CM040239.1:289120576-289580864 GCA_022545495.1 Chrysanthemum lavandulifolium | reverse complement strand
GTGTTATATTTGGCCTTAGAAAAGCGTTACAACTTCAGTGTTGACGATCTTGATGTTGTAGCAAACGGTTATTCACGTTTTGAGTTACGTGAGAGATGAAGACGGTAAGATCCTCTCCTCTTGTAAGTGATCATATTTTGGGCAGGTCGGACGGTTTGGGTAAAGGTCAAATGGGTTGGGTCAAAATGTGTTTGCTTGGCCTGAAACAATTTTTTCTCCGCTTTTGTCGGTTTTATAAGCGATTAATTGAGAACAATAAATGATGCGAGCAATACATGATTCAAACTGGATCGTCATGTGCCTTTATTGGCACACGCCTTGATCTTACTAAGATCCCTCAGTATGCAAATGATTACATTCGAGGAGAGGATGTCGAGCTATGGCAAATCAAGTATGCAAGAGAAGAAGAAAACCTATAATTTGGGATGCGTTTCATAGTAGGTTACCCATAATTGCCCTTTTTAGTCGATTTTGAGTCGTTGGATGAAGTATGTTTGAGTGCAAACTAATTACTTCGCACTTTTCGATCACAAGTCTTTTAAGACCTTATCTTCTCCTTAAAAATGGAGTCTTTTTATTCAAGAATCAAAATTATTCAAGATTATTAAATGGGTTTATGTTTGCATCACTTTTATCCCTTTCTTTCCTCTTCTCATCTCAATTTCAAAATCGTTTATTTCATCAAGATCTGGTAAAATCAAATCACCACCATTTTCTTCACCTCATCCCGATCTTCTAGGTGCCCTTTGATTGGTCGCCGGACATCCGACGCTACCGCCACGCTACCGCAATTATTCGCCGGAATTTTTATTTTCAGCGATCGGGCTCAAACCACTTCGCCTTGGTGTTCGTGTGTTTCCGCCAACCAGGGAAAGACCACGCTACGGCTAAAGGACGGTATATTTTGTTATTTTTACATTTTTGTCTCTTTGCGGTCTTTGGAATAAACTTGGGAGTGTTGCTCCACAACACTACCCCGAGTCGATTATAGCTTTTTTGGAAAACACCGCCGCCTTGTTGACCTCCCCGCCGCCACCACTTTGCCGGGATTTTTTTTCTAGAGCAGCAGAGCGTTCTTCTTTTCCCTATTACTCTTTTACTCTTATTTCTTATATATTTTGTGCTTTCTTTTTGTTTTCGCCGTGGCCTTTACAACAATGGTCTTAGGGTTGGTCAGATTGCTTTCTTATCCTCTTTTGTCTTATTTTACGTGTTGACAGCCCTTTGTGCCAGTGCTCCCTTTTTCGCCTATGCGTTTGTTTTGTTTGTGCTTGTTTTGTAGGGTCGGTTAGTTCTAAATTTGGTTGTAGCCTAGTTTGTAGTTTGTTGGCGCTAGGATGAACTGCTGCGGTTGACGATGGTTACATGAGGTCATGTCTTTCCGGATTGGGAGGGTTGTTGGGGTTGGCGGTGTAGGGATATAGGCGGGTAGGTGGAGTAGGCGGGGTAGATGGCGTGGCGGGGTTAGCGGGGTAGGCAGGGGTAGATGGCGTGGCGGGGTTAGTGGTCGGCGGGGTTAGAGGAGGCGGGGTAGATGGGCCTAGGGTGAGTAGGGGTAGCGCTAGGGTTGCGTTCCCAGGATCGAGGTTAGTAGTTGGAATATTGGGTCTTTGGACCCAGTAAGTTTTGAGCTTGTTGACGCGTTGAGGAGACATAAGGTTGACATTCGTGTTTCGGAGACTAAATGGAAGGGCTCTAAGACGAGGGAGGTATGGTATAAGCTTTGGTATTGGGCTCCAGGATCGCGAGTAAGCGGAGGGAGTTATTTTGGCGGCGGGCCTCAAGGATAATGTGGTGCAAGTGATACGGAGGCGATAGGATCATGGCGATTACTTTGGTTATTGAAGGGAGACCGTTAATGTAATCTGCGCTTATGCACCACAGGTGGTCAGTAGTGAAGTTGAGAAGAAGAGCTTACGGGACTCGACGATGATCTTATTAGAGTTCCCGTCGCAGACCGTCGATCTTAGGAGGTGATTCGAGGCCATATTGGAGCGGCGATGGATGGGCACGCGGGGTCCATGGAGGTTATGGCTTTGGAGATAGGAACGATGAGGGTCGACGATTCTTGACTTTGCTACTACTCACGACTTGGTGGTAGTGAACTCCTTCCCGAAGAGATGTTTATTTGATCACCTTCCAGAGCTGGGGCCACAACACCCGATCGACTACTGTTGGTTCAAGAACCGATCTCGAGCATGTAGGATGTAGAGTTTTCCCAGAGAGGCATGCACATCCCAACACAAATTGTTAGTGATGGATGCTCTTTTCGAGAGGCATCACCTGTGGAGAGTGCGGTCACCGAGGATACTTTGGAAGAATTTGTACGGTGAGGCGGCCGAGACGTTTAGAGCGAAAGTATCGAGGTCTTTCACGCGGTCGAAGACTTGTCTGCGCTAGTGGACGCGGACGGATGTGGAACTCGCTGCCGACATCATTAAGGATCGCAGAAAGGATTCCCAGGTGACTGACTAGGGCAACGAGGTCCCACCACCCAAGAGGAATCGTGGTGGTTTTCCCGAGGAAGTGCAATCCAAAGTTGTTGCGAAACAATCTAGGTTCGGGGAGCTTGGTGTGCCGAGAAGGCCACCAAGATGACTTTTCCGCCGAGAGAGGTATAAAGTAGCTAAAGAAGCGAAAAAGGCAGAGAAGACTAGCGAAGGACAAGGCGTCGAAGATTTGTATAAGAAATTGGACTCGAAAGAGGGGGCTAACGATATATTTAGGATTGCTAAAGCTCGAGAGAGAAGGAGGGATTTAGGAAACGTTAAATATATCAAAGATGAAGGGGGTCGGACCATTGTAAACGAAGAGGATATTAGAAGATGGGGAGAGTATTTCGCCTCTCTTTTCAACGTAGGAACTCCTGAAGGTAGCAGGGATGAAGAGAACCCCAGCCAACGACCAGAGTGCTACTATTCGAGGATTAACCAACCAGAAGTGAAGGTTGCTCTAGAGAAGATGGGAAGTAACAAAGCAGTGGGACCGGACCAAATCCCAAGAAGCTTGAGGTGTATGGGTGAGGAGGGTAGCTCAGCTAACCCGCTCTTCAACAAGATCTTTTCGGTGATAAGATGCCGGAAGAATGGAGACTCGGTTGAAGTCATCCCCATTTACAAGAACAAAGGGGATGTGAAGGTGTGTAGCAATTATAGGGCATCAAGCTTAGCCACACCATGAAGCTTTGAGAGAGTTATTGAGAAGAGGTTGAGAAGGAGACGAGGTGTGTGAGAACCAATTTGGTTTTATGCCGTGAAGGTCACGATTGAGGCTATTCACCTTCTTAGAAGTCTCATGGAGAAGTTCGAGAGAAGCAGAAGGACCGTGATATGGCGTTCCTCGACCTTGAAAAGGCGTATGATAGTGTTCCACGCGAGTTGATTTGGAGAGCGATTGATAAAGGTACACCAAGGAGATTTGTTAGAATTATTAAGGATATGTATGGGGGGCTAGGACCCGTGTTCGGTCAATCGTGGGGTCTCGTAGTTTTTCCGGTGGAGGTCGGGCTACACGTGGATCCGCCATTAGCCCTTATCTCTTCGCCTTGATCCTAGATGAGTTATCTCAGGGATCCAAGAGGGCATCCCGTTGAGCATGATTTTTGCCGACGACATTGTGTTAGTGGCGGTTCGGTGGAAGGTTAAACCTCGACTTGAGCATTGGAGGAGGCTCTTGAAAACAACGGCCTTCGCGTGAGTAGAAGTCCAATACTTGATATGTGACTTTGGGAGGATCGAGATGGACCATCACGAAGATATTCGTATTGGTGACCACATCATGCCAAGGAGTCTTTTAAATATCCGGGATCGATGATTCACAAATCGGGGAGGATAGATGAGGACGTGTCTCGTCGGATCGGTGGCCGGGCAAGATGGAGAGCGGCGTCTGGAGTACTTTGTGATAGGAACGTCCCCTTTAAGCTTAAGGGAAAATTTTATAAGGTGGCGATTAGACCGGCTTTGCTGTACGGGTCTGAGTGTTGGCCCATCACAAAGGCACTTGCTAACCGGGTGGAGGTGGCAGAACTGAGAATGCTAAGATGGACTTGTGGCAAAACATTGCTGGACATGATTCCGAACGGAGTTTTCAGAGCAAAACTTGAGGTCGAGAATATTATCTCGAAGATGAGAGAAGGAAGGTTGAGGTGGTTCGGGCATGTCAGGAGAAGGCCACAACAAGACCGATTAGAAGAGTTGAAGAGCTCCCGGTGGATGGCGTGAGAAGAGGGTAGACCCAAACTCGGTGGGAAGACAAAATTAAGCTCGACATGAAGGAGCTTCTTGTCCAGGGACATGATCTCGAGATAGGAAGACGTGGAGATAGAATTAGGATCTGCGGGTAGTTGTTTTAGGGTAGGAGCTCGTGGCTTTTTCTTCTTTAGAGGTTAGGCTTTGGTGTCTTTGTTATTGCCGCCTTGCTTTTTGGTTTGGTTGCCTCGCTTTGCTGCTGCCTTAGATTTAGGCAGGTCGTTGTTTTCTTTGTGTATGTGTTTCCCACACACATGCCTAGTTTTGCCCCGGTGTTGCTTTGCTTTGCTCTGTGTGTGTCCTTAGGTTTGTCTCATTGCTTGTGCCTTGGTCCCTTTTGTTTGTCCTTTGCTTTTGTGCCTTTTGCTTGGTTCTTTCATCGGGTTTCTTGTTTTCTGTTTCTGCTTTGTTGTGCGTGTTTGCGCGCTTTGTTTGTTTTGCCTGCTACCTTATACCTTTCTTGCATGCTGTTTTCTACCTTTTGCTCTCTCTTCTTTTTCTCACCCGCACACCTGCATTTGCCGGAGGTCTCGTTGGAAGCAGTCTCTCAACTCCCGGGTACATCCTGGGATAGGGGTACGATCTGTCTACATTTTACCTCCCCCATACCCTGCCTCGGCGGGATTGGGTTTGTTGTTGTTGTTGTTGAATGTTTGCATCACTTTTAAACTTACTATTGTAAAATTTACTCCTAACTTTAACAATATTTAATCAGTTTTTTTTTTCTTTTCTTTCTAAACTGCATAAAAACTTTGACAAATTTAGCATTTTTGTTGTAACAAACATGCCATTTTAGTCTTTGTTGGAACTTTGACCATATAATTAGTGTTTATACATTTTGATCATCAAAGTTTTTTATTTTTCTTATTTATGCTTGCATACTATGCATTTATGTCGGTATGCATTTATGTCTATGCATGCTTGTATGTTTTTGCTTTATACGCTTTCTTTTATGTCATTGTGCTTTTCATCCTCACACATACCACACATAAAGTCTATTTGCTTGCACACACACTTGCCAGAGAGCTTTTTCGATGCAATCCCTTTACCCTCGGCTAAGGGTGTGAGTAGGGATGTAAATGGATCGAATATGGATTAGGTGGAGTTATATCAACATCCATATCCATTTAAAGTCGTTTCATCAATCTATATCCATATCCATTTAAAGTCGCTTCATCCATCCATATTCATATCCATTGGATGAGCTGGTTATTAGATATCCATCGGATATTTCAACAAAAATGGTTAAAATAATCTCAATGTTTAATGCATATTTTGTAATCATTATTTGCATCAAACCATGGTAGGTATGAGATAAAAACACAATCTTAACAAATACAATTATTACATAGTTCGTAATATAAAAACGTAAATATAATATTAAAAATGAAAGATATGTATATTTTACTTTTAATTTTACTAATATAGTTAGTGAGTTATTTTTATTATGTTAATATTACAAATTGTTTTAAACACTTGATCTTAGTTAATTACTAGTACTAAGTTATAACTTTTACATTTTTTGGTATATATTAAATCATTTCGGTGGTAAACGGATCATTTTTTTGGTATATATTAAATCATTTCGGTGGTAGACGGATCATTCATGAATGACTTAAACATCATCCATATTCGATCCACTAATCATCCATATGTATCCATTATATATCCATTTACCTCTATCCATATCCGCTAATAATGGATGGATTGGGTGGATATCCACCGGATCGGATGTCCGCTACATCGGTATGACTGTTTATATCTCGCCTCCCCTATATTTAGCTCTGACGGGATTGAATATCGTTGTTGTTTTGTAAGTTTTTTAATAAAACTTTGATCATTTCATTCTTTCTATAAACTCTTTGACAATTACATTTCTATATAAAAATGCTAGTTTTTGGCTATTAATAACCATCCAACTTTTTGGCTAATAATCAGCATTCAACTTTTTAGCTAATAAAAATTAACATTCTACTTTTTGGCTGCCTAACCAACAATTAAACATTGGCATAATTGTCAACTATCCTCCCTAACTTCTTTCTTACATAATTAGTCTCCAAATTTTTTGGATCAACACATTCATCTACAGAAGAACAAACATGGGGTGTTCCGAATCAAAGATAGACGACAAACAAACCACGAAGCAATGCAAGCGAAGTAAAGCATATATCAAACAGTCAATATCCGCTCATGCAGCCTTTGCTGATGCCCATTTCACCTACGCTTCGGCTCTCAAAAACACAGGCGCTGCCTTGAGTGATTACGTCGGTGGTGAGCTTGAATGTCAGTCTATGTACTTTATTTTCTTGTATAACACAAATTACACGTATATTTGTTCAGCCTTATTAGTGCCAACATTCTTTCTGGAATTATATGCGTGCGGTCCAATGAATATATATACTTTTACAAGTCATAGGATATGGCGGAAAACTAAACGTGTATAATATGTATGTTTTGTTTAGTAACGAAAGATTTTAATAGAACATCGGAGAATGAAGTGTGGGACTTCTTTTTTACACTAATGGAGGACGTTCGTGAGCCTAGCTTGGCTGAAGTTGGCTATAAAAGTAACAGATTCGAGAAACTGGTTATTCAAGGGAACGTGGTGGAGGAGAGTGAGGAAGAGCCAATTCGGCGGTCAAACGTGAAGAATGTGAACTTATTGAAGGTATTCAAAGAGATTGATGATTGTTTTATTAGCACTTCAGAAAGTGCATATGAAGTTTCAAGGATACTCGAGGCCAATAAGTTGCACCACCACTCGAATTTTGGAGATAATCGAGGTAAGTATGGATTATATGGCTGGTATGGTTAATCTTGTTGCATTCATCTTTATTTGAAATTAAATTTGTTTTTCGATTGATATTGATGTCTAACAAGCTTGCTTATAGGTCTTATCGATCATTCTACAAGACTCATGCGGGTCATTACATGGAACAAGTCGTTTAAAAGACCACAATTTTTAAATGATCCGAAGGACTACTTTGTTTACACAGAGAAAGAAACACTCGCTACAATACTAGACAAGATGCTAGCATGGGAGAAGAAACTGTATAATCAAGCAAAGGTATGTCACCCTATATTTTACACCTTTGTGACAATACATAACATAGCAACATACTCTTATCTTCTACAAATTTTAGATGACCTTTTCGATCTACTAATGATCAACAGGCTGGCGAAGATATGAAATATGCATACCAGAAAAAGATTGCATCGCTAAATAAACTTAAAAAAGGAGGCGCTAGTAATGACTCATTGGAGCGTGCACAAGCAAACGTAAATCATTTGCACACAAGATACATTGTGGACATGCAGTCCATCGATTCCACCATTGCAGAAATCAATCTCCTTCGTGATGAGCAATTGTATCCAAAACTTGTTCAACTCGTTCAAGAGTAAGTTTAGATTCGAAAGACTAATTGCATAATAAAATGTACTTTCTAAATTTTTACCGATCATATCAACAACGTACTTTTACAAATATCGTTATGCCTGGTAACAAATTAATAATCTGTTGAAGTACATTTTTATAAATGTTTGAATCTAACACAAAAACTCATTTGCAGGATGAGGATAATGTGGGAGAACATGCAAAAGCAACACGAACACCAAATAATGATCATTCACGCGTTGCAAAACTCGCAACATCCAAATGAAACAAGTGATCATGACTATATCAACACACAAGAACTCCATCATCGTAGAAACTCTGGTGTGCTGAGTTCAAAAACTCATTCAGCACCAAAAGAGTTACATCACCTCACTCGACAATTGGCTCAAACATAACTTGATTATCACAATAAATCACAACTTAAAGCCTCAATATCCTAAAATTGAATCATTGTTACGTGCATGGCTAGACGAACTTGATAAACTTCTGAAAGAAGATACAATAACCGCTATGGAGAAATTTGCTGAAGATATTCATACAATTACTCAATTACAATCAAACAAGACGAAAATGAAAGAGAAATGTGATGAAACTCGAAAAGAATTGTCCAAAGTATCACAAAAATTTGAGAAATGGTGTAATAAAGACATTGCTAAGAAGTTATCAAGTTATGAGATTGATGATATGGAAGTGATTGAGGAGCAAAAGATAACCGTGGAGGCATTGAAGCTGCGGTTGGCGGTGGAGGAGGAGACTTACGAGAAATTGTGTGTTGAGATGAAGGATACGATGGTGGTGAATTTGACAACACGGTTGCCAGAGGTTCTTGAAGCAGTGTCGGAGTTTGCTTGTGCTTGTTCGCTTATGTATAAAAATTTGAATATGCAATGTTAGTATAGATCAACTCAAGGACGGACCTAGGATTTTCAAATGGGTGTTGCATAAATTCTTTCGGAAAGGTCTTGCACAATTTTTTTTAATCATAGGTAATAAAATTTTCACTATAAAGATTTTTTGTGCTAAACTCAAGTTCCACTACACAGAAATAAAATAGAAAAAAATGTCATCGGGGGTTGCACGTATTTAAAAACGGCACTTTTTGAAAACAAATTACATTTAGTGATCGAATCCGGGTCCACACTCGCTCCCACGTGAGTCCGTCCCCTGATCAACTTACCGTCCTTATAGTTTCAATAGTGAAATCGAGTTTATTATGCAACTTTTAAAAAAGTGTTTGGGTAAGCTTATTTAAAAGAGCTTATAGGCTTATAGCATTATGAAAACACTAATAGAAGTTTTGTATACTCATAAAGCTTATATTTTATAGCTTATTTGTGTCAAATAAGCAGTTTTGAAAGATAAATGTGAAGGAGCTCATCTAACATAACAAACTGAACTCACAAGCTCGATTGTAAGTTAATAAGCACAAGTCGTTTTAATAAGTGACAATTATGGAATTTCAAGTACATCAATCCACAACCATTACAACTATAAGACTAAGCGTATTGAGTCTCAAAACCACACGTGGTTGGCCTATTTGGCATCATCACGCGTTAAGCACCCTTACACCCTGCCATTTTATGCGTTAAATCATCAATTTGGAGGCGGTATGATCAACCAACTTTCATTATTTTGAGTGTGTGATTATAGTGTGGAATACGTTTGTCTTTAAGTAAGTTATGTTTGTGTGGTGGGCTCGATGACCGCCACTATAAGATTTAGTGGTTGATTTGGTGATAAGAGTAAATGTTGATGTGCGGGTATACCTAGACCGGTCTAACAATGTTCAAGCTCAGTTTTGATTTTTAATCATGCACTAGACTAGTGTTAATGGTGATCATGGTTTACGTGGTCACACGCACTTCTCTCTTCAAGACTACGCCTAAACCATAATTTCTTAATAGAGGCCATGATGACGACAAATTTTTTTTTCTTAAATTAAAATTTCATTCATAATTAAATAAACATTACAATAATAATTCAACTAAAATAAAAACATTACGACAAAAATTAAAACGGACTTAAACTAATATTCTCTCGTATGCAAGCCTATGTTCTTCAACTTCTCGTTGTTGAGCAAGCTCCTATTCTTTCATTCTTTCCTTCTTTTCAAGCTTTAGTTTCTCCAATTTTGCTCATTTATCTTCAAATATGAAGCTTAAAAATCATGCCTTTGGGAAAACAATGGGGACGCGACATCTAACCATTTATTGAGCAACGCGTCCTAAAGAGTAGGGTCAACAACAGCTTTCTTCTTTGCCACGACTCGTCTCATAGGTCGAACCTCATGAACCTCTACATCCTCTAAATACATGCTTCGTCGTTCAGATCCAAACCAAAATGTGCCGAGTCACCTGCCTCGTGTGAGGTGCTTCCGATGTCCTAGATTTTTTTTAAATCACTTTATTTGGATTTTAAAAAATTGGCATTTCTACGTGTTACCATTTGGGGTGGCCCTTCAAAATCTTTCAGCAATCAACCATTGTGAAGGGCGTATCGTAAGTAGCATGATACTCTCTATGTGCTAAATCCATATAGTCCACTTGAGATGCACCATTCTTTGGCCTCGATTTCATGAAATTGTAAATCGCAGAAAATTGAGAAACTTTTGGACGAATCGTACCTTTCCATTTGGATTTGCAGGAACCTTATGAGTGTTTCGCCTCTTTCATTTCATTCGCAAGATATTCAGATACTTGCATCCAAAACCCATTAGATTTTCTAGCATTTCCTTCAACGCTACTTTCGAACACATCTACCCAAGCTTCACACAAAGTTATCTCTTCCTCACGGTTCCATGGATCACTTTGATCTTTGCCATTTTCATGGATTGTGTGGGCCTTTTGTATACTTCCTTTTGACGAGCGCCACCTCCTAAACAGGAGAGTCGACAGAACATGTTGGGATGGACCTTCCAAACTTGAGCCGAAAAGGGTTCGAGAAAAGTTGAGAAGGGGCCTTAAAAGGCTCAAGATCGTCATTAAGACTAAAAGGCGGATCGATAAGATTAACAAGGTTGGTTATATGGTAGTGATGCCATATGTGGATAATACATTTGACTTTGTGTTTGTTGGTTATAAAATTGGCCGAATACGAATTAGGTGGGTAGAATTGATTTTGTGAATGCATTGATTGGTGACCAAAATTAATCGGTGGTGAACGATGTGTAAAATAAAATTAGGATTATTTGTTATTGGAACGTTTGGTTGTTGTCGGATTTTAATTTGGTGTTTTGTTTTGAGACATTTTTGAGTTTGTAGAATAGAAAAGAGAATTATGAAAAATAAAGCGAGATAAGTGAGGTTTTAGAAAGAAGAAAGCGAGGTTTTAAAAAAATCTTTTGTATAAAACATTCAATGTTCAATTTTAGAGGATTGTGTTAAATATTTTCGGTTGTCAAGGCAACCGAATTTTCAATTTGTTTGGGGTGAAACGTGGTTGGGGTCGGTCAAGCTAAGGGACAACACGATCGAGGATCGGTTTTGGGGACGACGGAACCATTGGGGTTGGTCTTATAGAACTAAAATCAACCTTTTGAAACAACTTATTTAGTGATGTTTGATTTGATTTGGTATGGTGGTCCTTTTCTTCTGCAATTAACTTTTCAGTGACTCAGCTAGCTAGAGGTCGTCACGTGATAACACCTATCACCACTTATATAGAATCACGTATTATGTCACTCAAAGTCAAATGCAATAAGTCGTTTTAGATTTTGCATCCAGTTTCTTAACAAGAATGTTGTTATGCTTGAATATATTAAATTTATACGTAGTTGACTTTTAAGGATCAAATAAATTGAAATCACATAAAGTTTGGTCATTTCCTGAGAACCATAAAAGTTTAGAGAAAAATTGTTATCATGCGCAATAACCACGCCTACTTATGTATTTAATTATTTGATTAGTTAATTTGAAAAATAGTTGGCGGAGATTGTAAGAAAAGAAAGTATATGATATAATTGTCTGAGTGATTTATCGTTACAGCATGTATTTAAGAGTGTGTTTTAGGTCTAAATAGACTATTCAAGTTTAAAACCGTAGTCATGTAATTTGGCGGTATCTGAGTGATTCATCAACGAGAAATTTTAAAAGTTGTAGAATCAAACTTCACTGTGAATAAATAGTTGCAAAAGAAAAAATGTGTGATAGAAGGCGTGTTTTTTGTCTTCTAAAGTAACACTACAACAATAACGAGGATGGGTGACGGAGATTTTGGAGAGGATACACATGTCTTCGCCAAAACCAAGCTAAACGACAAAAACACAGTTCCCGACTTTGACGGAAAGAAAGTGAAGAAAATTTGCACCGAACATTTAGCGAGAACATGTCCCCGCCAAAAGTTGACCAAATTTTATTTTCTCATAATTTTCATTTTGATTGCTTCCATTTAACTTTTCCTCAGACCTAGCGAGAGCGTGCTCGCTAAAGATGTTAACAAAACTCTTGACCAAAAGCATAAATCTAATTAACAAATTATGTTTAATTAAATATTTTTGGCGTGGATATGTCCTCGTCAAAAGTAAGTAAAAATTAAATAAAATGATTTATAAATGATTAAATTAATTAAAAATAATTTAAATTAAATTAAAATAATTAAAAATAATTTAAACTAATTTAAAAGGATTTAAATTAATTAAATGATTTTAATTAAATAAAAATGATTTATATATACTAAAAATACTTAAAAAAATAAAAATGATTAGAAAGGATTAAATTAGTTAAAAATAATTTATAAATGACTTAACTAATTAAAAATGATTTAACAAATTAAAAATGACTTAAATTACTTTTTGTAGTAGATGAATAAACTAGAGGTGTAAATAAGCCGAGCAAGCCAGAGCCTGGCAAAGCTTACATTTTAACCACTATCGATCCACCAGAAGCATAACTAAAACATACGAGTTACATTCCAAATTGATAAGCATTTAAACATTAATTAACACATTCAAATCAACAGCCTACATTTATTTGATTACAAAAATGGCATAAAGTTAAGTACAAATTTAAACGAAGGCTAAATGAAAAACTAATCCACACAAAAGGTTTTCCATGTCATCTAAAAGCTCATGAAGTATTGGAGCTGACTGACATGCGTGGTCTTTGGGATGCCTTTCCATTTATAGTCTTGCCTATAGCATCTTTATCTTTCGAGCAAAGACCTTGAAATTTGAGCACTCTATTGGTGTAGATCTAGATTGTCTCGCAGAAGAATTTGGATGTGTTGAAGGCCTCGAAGAAGAACTTTGAGGTGTTGAAGGTCCAGGAAAAGAACTTATACGGAGCCGGAGATCTAGATCATCCTTCTATGTAAAATATCCACATCATATTCTTGTTTTGTTGGATGTTACAGAGTAAGAAAATCATAAGAAATGTCTTTTTAACAACCAAATTATTTATATATTACATATATAAAAACTTTTGGTTGTTCACATTTGAACGAGGACATGCATAGTAAAGTTTAACACGGTTATGAGGTTGATATGATTTTCTTAACTCTATATCTCCTTCTGTAACAACCCGCATTTTTCGGGCTACTTTTCATATTTTTGAAAAGTTACTATTCACTTTACTATTCACTTTCACTATTCATCTCGTAACATTTTTATTTCACATTCTCATAAGTTAATTTATTTTAGTAATATCCTGAGAGTTTGACAATCGTTAGATCATCTTCGCAAAAGTTATTAAGAAAACATCGTCTTAAAGTTTCTTTTTGGTCGGAACACCATTTAAACATCCTGCGCATAACGAGAATCAACTCTGACAATTTTTCTCACATCATATTAATTTTTAGATCACTCATAATTAATTAGAGAATTTTTAAGATTTCATTTAAATGTTACCAAATAAACCACGAGTCGTATTGAGACTAAACTTACGCTTTTAAACAATTTTACTTAGACCCGGACTTAACCATTCTTGCACCGTGTTTTCTAAGATGTTTTGACACTTTTAATTTTTTGGAAAAGTCAAACATATTTCCTCCTCCTTTGACTATAAAGAAATTAACCTTGTACGTTCTACATTTTGCTTAAATCGCAGAACTTTTAGACTTCACATGTAATGTTAAGTTATCTCACGTAATACAAAACAAAATTTTGACATCTCATATCACTTATAGACTAATTTTAGTCTACTTTAAATAAATTCACGATCATTTCCAAATCTCGCTCTTTTCGATAAATTGCGAATTCGCGCTTTTGACCCGTGTTTCCGACTTTAAGCGTTTTGCACCCAAAGGAGACTTATCACTCATTTTATATTTTATATAGAGTATCATGATGAGTTTCATCATTCTTACAAGTTTCGTATTTTTACGATACCGGTTTACGCTTTATGGCTTAACAACTTATGGTTGGCATTTAACGAAACCAAATCATGCTCTAAACTCAAGATAATACCAAGACTTATCATCTAAGCCTAGTCACACCTTGTGACAGCCCATAAGGGGATGAGTCACCTTGGTGGTGGCTTGATCCTAACCATGCTCTATTTTGATGGTTACATGTGTCCTAACTTAACCATGGTTAACATTTAACCCAATGTATGGTTAACCAAACTTACCCTCCTATAAATAACAAGTGAAAGACATCTCAAACCCTCATCCACCTCTCTTGTTCGCTCATATCATAAAACAAACATACCTTCCATAATTTGATCCATAACTCCAAGTATATGCAAAGAAGTTTCAAATAATAAGTTACTACATCAAATCTCTAGCAAGTTTAAGTGATCTTCTTGAGTTTAGATCCACTCAAGTCACTTAGTACTTCATCACCAATCCTTCAAGATTACAAGGGTGCCAAGGTGTAGAAAGCTAGCTCAATCCAAGGTCCTAAGTGTTCAATCAAAGTCCTATCCTTACTAGTTACTCCTTTCTTGATTGAAAGCCAAAAGTTGTAAGCAACTAATCACCACCATCATCTCATATTCATTATTCATAATATTAAAATTTTCATGCTATATATATGGTTACTATGTTGATTCATGATGTACATATACTCAATCACATGTTTTAATACACATATTGTCGTAAAAGTAACAAACTAGTAAACTAGTCATATTCTACACATTTGAGACCCTTAAAACCAGTCACATATGGACTTTATAACTTACATACTATTTTAGACAAGATAAAAAGGTATACATAGCAACTTGAATCACCCAAAACGGACAAACGAGTCAAAAGATACGACCAAAAGAAGTTAGCGAAACCAAAACACCGAAACTACCTAAAACAAGCTGTTAAGCAGCTGTCCATTTTGAAAGTGGCACCTCTGGTCCGAATCATCAAAAATTTAAAACATGAAAGTTGTCCAAACGATGTTTTCCTTCAATATTAAAGAAGCGGGCCCCGAAACGATAAATTGGCCATTATTCTTCAAAAGCTGAATCGCTTCTATATATAGTCTCACGACTATACTTTTGTCACAACTAAAGGCAAAACAAGAGGCCTAATGTCCTTAAGCCAAGACCACAGCCATGGCTAAGGTCAAAGCTAAGTCTCAAGACCATGGTAGTCAAGACCAAAGCGACGGCAAGGCCATGGCTAAAACCTCAAGGCTTATTTACCCAAGACCGTTAACTAAGGTGTTAACCTTGGCAAATCAACACCAACACAAACCAAAGGATGTAACTTTATATACTTACATTATCAAAATGATGAGAACTTACAAACCGCCAATATATTTCCAAATAACCAAACAACCGAAGGATTTCACAACTTTCATTTTACTTTGAAAACGGCAAGAACCGAATTATGAAAAACAACTAAACCTACTTTACAAACCGTATAACCATATGACACTTATGATAAATAAACAAAACGAATGTCTTATCTAGTAAGTGCTATAATACTAGGGAGCTTCATGTGAGGGGTTCATTTGGGTAAACAGATCGACGAGTTCTTTGGATTTATGAATTAAAGTGTCATAGCTCCTCTAACGCTTACTACATGACCTCTAAATTGTGATGGCCCGAACGGTAGTACGATATATATAAACTAAACACGTTTTCACAACTAGACCATTTCTATAAACGACATACACAAATACCATGTACTACATCATGATCAATATAAAGACGTATATAGGCTTGTTATTTCTTTCGCATCATTATTTCAAACCCAAGTCGCAACATCCTATTCTATGTTGCTCGAGAAGTTCTCACGACATATCCATCATTCTCATTATACATTTGATATCATTTACTCGAGGTGAGTTCATAGCCCCACTTTCTATTACTTAATTGTTTACAAACCCTTGGGGAGATACATGCTTTATTAAAATCGAACACATTGCTTTCAAATGTATGTTTATCTCGATTGTCATATTGTCACTAAATAACCATCATTTGTCAAACATAAGTCCCTAAATCATGAACCATTAATCACTAGAGAGTGAGCACGCATATTGTGAATAGATCTATTGGGATTGACGAATCCTGCTTGTGTTGACCGGGTAGGCAAACAAATGCACTATATTTGAGTAACATTAGGTAAAAACGGCAATTTTACCTATTAGGGCTGGTACCAACAATTTCTCCAATTAATATTGGAACACGTTAATGCCTTGGTTGCATGAGCTTGGTGACAAACAAAAGCGGGCTCAAGTATCACATACTTGAGGCAACCGTATCAAACAAAAGCGGGCTTAAGTATCACATACTTGAGGCAGCCGTATTAGAAAAAAAGCGGGCTCAAGTATCATATACTTGAGGCAGCCGTACCAAACAATAATAATTGTTTTCCTTTCAAACCATTGGTGTGAGTCTAATTAACTCACACTACCAACATAATGTGTTCAACCATCAAACAAACTCTATGAACTTCACTCAACCTTTGTGTTGTGACTTTAAGCATGTATTTCGTGTCCATAATGTCATAAGTCGGAACGGAAGAGCAAAGACTAGATCAAGAGGCTATAATTATTTTATATTGATGGTCATTCAAGAAAGACATCAAAAGACTTTATATTGATGCATTTTGTAAACAATGGAACCATCGAACCTATTTTGTAAACTCGATATATTTAAATAATTTGAATGATAAATTGATAACGCTACACGCCGTCGCGGGGTCAAAGGAACTTCCTTTTCGTCGAGCAAGTTTTTCAACACCCTAGGCGGCACCTAATCGTTGTAGTGTAGTATTAGGGTAAGCCACGGTATTGATATCGTTCTCTGGGGAATAGGAATGCTAGTGAGAAGTTACTACGCTAAGGTTGAGGTTGAGGAAGATTATTTTTATCTTTTATGTTTTTTAGAAAATGAAAAGGTACGAATCTCGGTATTGATTTGGGGTTGGTATTGCTACCGATTACTCTACTATTATCTAATTATCTAAGCTAAGGTTGTGATAGTCTATGTCTAATTGATGTGTACTGTATGATAGTTTAAAGATGTGTTCACTTAGGTTTTACTACCCTTAATTATCTCCTATTGATGGTTGATTTGTCACGTCCTTATTCCTAGTTCGTTGTGTTTCTAAAGTTGTAGGGCGTGCTTATTTCCTAACTATTTGAAATTACCAAAGGGTCTTGTTTACAAATCCTCTAGTGATTTATAGCGCCTACTCTACGGTTGTCCTTGAATGCTTTATCCTACAATTACCTAGATAATTATATT
This sequence comes from Chrysanthemum lavandulifolium, assembly GCA_022545495.1. Lineage (NCBI taxonomy): Eukaryota > Viridiplantae > Streptophyta > Magnoliopsida > Asterales > Asteraceae > Chrysanthemum > Chrysanthemum lavandulifolium. The sequence goes on along the minus strand of CM040239.1, from coordinate 289,563,600 downwards.
CTAAAGTTCACAAAGAAAAGTCAAGCATTAAGTACACAACGAATAATCTAGTGCACTCTAGATCATTAGTCAACTAAGATAAGTATCAACCAATCAATGTTCAATAATTAAGTTTCATATTCCCTAAGCAAACACACAAATAAATTAGCCGGACATGGAGAACATGCAAGCATACACACAAATAATCAAAGACATAATTATATTAATGAAGTAAATACTTATCTTGATGTATAATAGGGTTTAGAACCCTAAAATACTGCACAAGAAAGCCTTGGTTCGGTTTTAGGTTTTACTCCAAAGACTACTCTCAAACCTGAAAAATTCGGATTCTATATATAAGATTACATCGCGACGGCGCCACCTTATGTTTCGTGACGCCGCCGTGTCGCCGTCATTAGGGTTTCGTCTTGGCCACGTAAACCTTGCGACGACGGCCACCTTATGATTGACGCCGTCCCTTCACTCGACGCCGTCTTGTCGCATCTAGGCCGCCCGAGTAGCGACGGCCTACCTTTAGAACTGACGTCGTCCGTGAAAACATGCAATTTCGCTCGAACCGTCAAAATTCCTTCCGACGGCGTCGCAGATAAGCGATGCCGTCGCTTTGTGTTTCAAAGCACTTTGAGTGTCTCAATTCGACTTTGGCCATTTCTTCAGATATTCGCGCCTTTTCGTCCAAATAAGCATCATTCCAAGATTTTGCCTTCAAGAGACCTAAAAGTGAAAAGGAACGATATTAAGCAATAACGGATACAAAGTGATCGAATAAGGGCTTAAATGACCCCTCAAAAGGTACCTTTTAAAACCTTATCAAATATCCCTACACTTGGTATTTGCTTGTCCTCAAGCAAATGTGCTTTTAGCCAATTAATTTATAAGTTAGGGTCATGAAGCATCCATTCAAAACGGTCCACAACACATATAAGCCCATAAAAGTCATAACAAGCACGGAAATTACATACTAGCACCTCACATGGGGTGTTTGGATACTCACATCTCTCTCGGTGTATATATGAAATATAACAAATCGAAATGGAAGATAAACACTCATTAACCGGTCCTAGTACATAGATTACCATAGGCTTGAGAATAGATCAAACCTCCGTCTCTTTGGCGTAAGCACCTAGGAAAGACTATCAAAGAGGTCTTTTAAAGGGTTGTAACGTTAGGCTTACGGTAGGGAAATGAAGGGTTTGGTGGGATAGGCTTTTTTAGTGGTGGATAGTCAAAAATCTCTATGTTGCAAGTATACGAAGAATGGCGTTGCTAAGCCAAGACTCGACACTCTAAAAATCTAGGCAACGAAAATAAACAAACATAATTTAAAAGATAGATGTAGGATGGTAGCCTGCTTTTTTTTTTTTTTTTTTTTTTTTTTTTTTTTTTTTTGCATACACTTTTACTCTACCATCCTCTACGGTACATCAAAATGATAGGGATTAATAGACACATCCCTACACTTGAGTTTTTATTACTCTAACACTAATTTGACCCGAATTGAAAAGATCAAAACACTTGAGTACATTATTATGCAAACAAAGGAATTTGAGTTTAACGTTCTCTTCCCTATATTTCATAAACTTTAACTTTTCCCATGAATCCCAATCATCCCAAAAGCGTATACAAAGGATATGACTCGACTTAGCAACTCATGCAAGCAACCGATAATTGAACTAAGGGTTTGGGTGATAACATAAATTTGCACTAAAAGTGAGTGCAATAAAGGGTAGGCTAAGGCGATTTGGTTGTATATTTGGGGTGGGGTGTAAACAATGCTCTTCATTGATATTCGGAAAAAGCGAAATATCACGAGAACCGCGAAAAGGATAGGCTCGAGGGGTTAACTAGGGTATCGTGTACTAAAGATGAGTACAACGCAAAGGGTGTGGGGAATTACTCAACCGAGGTGGAAGAAGTAATTATATTACGGGTATCAAACAAGGGTTTATCCTAATGCCTCTTATCATTTAGTTATTCCTAACTACACAAGTGTAGTCTCACTAGCGATCTCGGAATGCATCACAAAACAAGTTCTAGAATCTAATATACTACGGTTCACACTCTAAGCATTAAAGATGAATGCTTTAATTCCTACTAATCTAAGGCGATCCTCACATTTTGGGTGGAATTTAGGTGGTAAAGGGTTTTGTGCTAGTCATGCAACTTCCTATCCATGAGACGCTTTTGTTAAGACTAATGGCCCACTCCTATATGTCATAGAAAAATTTTAAATTTGGCTAAAATTACCCGAACCTACATTTTCTCATGGTTTATTACACAAATACACTTGGACAAAGCAAATAGTCAAGGATAAGCATAGTTTCAAAGTTCCGCTTTATTTTCCCTCCTACATTTAAACCGAACATTGTCCCCAATGTTCCCAGAAAGTATCAAAGTTATGATAATAGAAGGTAATTAAAAATGAAAGAAACTAATACTCCCGATTAGCTCGGTAGGATCCGTGAAAAGTGGTGGTTAAATCTTTTCAAGAAGAATTTTGCGTGAAAAGCTCCTTCCAATCTTGTGTAACTTCTTCTTGACAAACTAAGCTCGCACACTCGAAGAAAACAAACGAAACCTTCGTAAAATCGGTGGTAATAATATACATAAGATTCGATTTAAACTAGGATATAATGCTTGTGGAATGGATGTTTCTGCAATTTTTAGAAAATTAAGATCCGAAAACTCCAAAATTTTACAAGTAGCTCGAAACGAGAAAAATTAGTCGATGTTTTATTCCTTCCCGACGCCGTCGGTTGCAATCTCGACGCCGTCAGTTATCCCGACAAAAGCGGTGCGATTTTCGGAAAAATTACGAAAAATTTACATCTTTAGAATCGGAAAAATTTTCAAAAACATCCATTATGACTCGATACAAGCATTTGACTCGAACAAACAAACATATATATCTTTTAGTTAATTGTTATTCTCATGTTTACGTTTCTTATGAAAACGTGTAATCCTCCTACACTTATCCTTTATGTAAAATACCTTTATATGTAATTAAGGCGAGGTTAAAAACAAAATAAAGCATTTTACAAATTTAAACATGAGGACAAACAATTAATAAAAGATATATGACACTAACAAGCAAACAATTAAGCATGGGTTGCCTCCCGAAGCGCTTTTTCTTTATTTAAGAGTCTTGTAGCTAGACTCGTAGTCCTACTCCCACGCACCTATATAAGTAAGTCTATCCTCAACAATGTCGTAAGGATCAAACTTATCGTTCAAGTTCCTAGTGGTACATTTGGTTAGATATGCCTTTTCAAACTTCTCACCATCGGGATCATAGATTTGTATCCTAATGTGCCATTCTCCATTACCATCATTGGGTGGTTTATCCCAATCCCATTTATGTTCGATTTCTCAACTATCCACTTATTCATGACAAGGTTGACGGTAAGCTCCTAGGAACTCGGTCATCTTCCTAAATACTAAAGTGTCCTCGAGCGGTTCACTTCCATGTCCCTAGCCATTTCTTTTTCTTGGAAAGTTGCTTTACTAGTGAAGGCTTCATCAAGGTAAAAGGTCGTTGGGGGCCTATGAGGTTCTTATCTATCCAAGGTCCATATCTAGAAGGTTCTCTATCCAACCTAATCTCTTGTGGGATTTCTCATCCTTGTAGTACGAATGCCTTTTGACATCGTGAACCGATCTAGCACTCCCTCTCCTACCACTATTTTGGACATCTTACAATCGATGATGGCACTAGCGGTAGCTAAAATTCCTCTTCCTACTAGTAATGGGCATGTCGGGTCCTTATTCATGTCTAGCACATGAAAGTCGGCCAAAAGAGTCAACTCTCACGTGTATTACCATGTCCTTTATTATTCCTACCGGACGTGCCACACTACCGTCCGCAAGACCTAAGACGGTTTCGTTGGTTCTATTTTTCCTAAGTTAAGGCTTCTATGGAGGGACAACGAACAAGATTGATGCATGACCCTAAGTCGGCTAAAGCGTCGAGTGGTTTGGAAGTTCCAAGCCTACGGAAGAGTGAATAGCCCGGGGTCGTCCAACTTCTTAGGTAAGTTGTTTCGCACAAAAGCGGAACCATGTTTTCCAAGCCTAAGTTCTAACTCATATTTTTCTTTTAAAGCATTATAATAAGGTGCATGAGCTAAGACCTCAAGAATCGGTTTTTCTTGATGGAGTTCCTTGTACTCCTCCTCTAAACTAGGTTTGGATCCTTGGACGAGAGGCTTCTCAAGATTAGATCCTATCAATGATGTCGGGCCTTGATATCCCATCTTCGATGGCTTGGGACCCTTTTTGATAGCGTTTACCGAGCGAACCGTTGGATGTGAGGGGCATGGATGTGTGTTCTCCCATGATGAACTAGAACATGAAGTCGATGCAATCGAATTCACTTTTGGGTTCTTTATGGTATCACTTGGGAGTGCTCCAATTTCTCGTTCATTGAAGGCTTTCAAGAGGGCATCCAGCTTGTTTGTCATCTCGCTATGTTTTTGCTTAAAATCGGTTTCAAGCTTATTCAATTGAGTCTCTTGGGATGATAAAAATCTAGATGCAAATGCCTCAAGATTAGTGGGATTCCTAGTGGGTGTACCGGATGAGCTTTGGGTGCTTGAGTTTTGGTTCCACTTAAGGTTAGGGTGATTTCTCCATGAGGGGTTGTAAGAGTTTCCTAAGTTGTTTTGTTCGGTCTTGAAAGTGTACCACTTCTCTCCTGCTCCGTCGGTACGCATAGAGGCGTAGTCCGCAAAAGCTTGTTTGGGGAGTCTTGTGCAATCACGAGTGTCATGAGGACCACTACATAATTCACAGGGTAGAGTGATTTTATTCACTTGACGTGAGGACTTAGGATTCTCGTAGGAACTCATGAGGAATTTGACTTGATCTTCAAGTTCGATCATCCTACGGTCGGAAGGTTGTGAGTTGATGGAAGGCAAGGAGATTGCCTTGACGGTTTTGGGAAGTTCACGGGGTCATCCAACTTTCGTTGTCGTGAGGGCAAGGTCCTCTATTATTTCCCATGATTCTTCAGCGGTGAGATCACTAAGTTTTCCACCGCCGCATGGTCAATGGATCGCTTAGTGGGAAAGTTGACATGATCATAAAAGATTTGGACTTGGAGCCAAAGATCAATGCCGTGATGAGGACTTTATGAAGTAAGTCCTTGAATCGGGTCCATGCTTCAGAGAGATTCACCTTGACGTTGTTGGAACATCAAATGTCATTCCTAAGCTTAGTGGTTCTCCCGTGGGAAAAATTGAGCAAGGAAGCGAGAAGTAAGATCATCCCAACTTGAGATGGAGCCATGGAAGTCGCTCAAGCCAATTACTAGCTTGGTCCCGTAGAGAATTGGAAGAGACGCAAGCGCGTGGTCTCCCGAGTAGTAGCATCAAGGTCGATGGAATCGACAATTTTGAGGAAATCCTCGGATGTCGATTTGGATCTTGAACGAAGTCCATGGAATGCACATCCGCTTTGCACCAACCGGATGGTGTCGGATCGCAGGGCCGTAGTTTGGGCTTGGTCGGGAAGCTCAATGGTGTTTCTATAGCCTAGGTGGCTTGGTCTCGAGTACTCACCAAGAGCACGACTCTTGGCGGTCGTTTGGTGGTGGGTTGATGAGTGGTGGTTGGTTGTCACCTTCCATGGTGAAAAGTGATGGGATTACGAACAAAGGTCACGAAGAAGGGGATAGACTAAGAGAAAGCTAAAAATGAGAAAAAGTTTACTTGATAGGAATCAAGTAAAGAAACCTAAACGAGGTGGACTACTAACTCGCTATTCTATTCCCGCAACGCGCCAAAAACTTGATAACGCCACACGCCGCTCGGGGTCAAAGGAACTTCCTTTTCGTCGAAAGAAGTTTTTCAACACCCTAGGCGGTGCACCTAATCGTTGTAGTGTAGTATTAGGGTAAGCCACGGTATTGATATCGTTCTCAGGGAATAGGAATGCTAGTGAGAAGTTACTACGCTAAGGTTGAGGTTGAGGAAGATTATTTTTATCTTTTATGTTTTTAGAAAATGAAAAGGTACGAATCTCGGTATTGGATTTGGGGGTTGGTATTGCTACCGATTACTCTACTATTATCTAATTATCTAAGCTAAGGTTGTGATAGTCTATGTCTAATTGATGTGTACTCGTATGATAGTTTAAAGATGTGTTCACTTAGGTTTTACTACTCATTAATTATCTCCTATTGATGGTTGATTTGTCACGTCCTTATTCCTAGTTGCGTTGTGTTTCTAAAGTTGTAGGCGTGCTTATTTCCTAACTCTTTGAAATTACCAAAGGGTCTTGTTTACAAATCCTCTAGTGATTTATAGACGCTACTCTACGGTTGTCCTTGAATGTTTTATCCTACAATTACCTAGATAATTATATTCTAAAGTTCACAAAGAAAAGTCAAGCATTAAGTACACAACGAATAATCTAGTGCACTCTAGATCATTAGTCAACTAAGATAAGTATCAACCAATCAATGTTCAATAATTAAGTTTCATATTCCTAAGCAAACACACAAATAAATTAGCCGGACATGGAGAACATGCAAGCATACACACAAATAATCAAAGACATAATTATATTAATGAAGTAAATACTTATCTTGATGAATAATAGGGTTTAGAACCCTAAAATCTCGCACAAGAAAGCCTTGGTTCGGTTTTAGGTTTTACTCCAAAAGACTACTCAAACCGAAAAATTCGGATTCTATATATAAGATTACATCTGCAGGCGTCACCTTATGTTTCGTGACGCCGCCGTGTCGCCGTCATTAGGGTTTCGTCTTGGCCACGTAAACCTTGCGACGGCGTCACCTTATGATCGTGACGCCGTCCCTTCACCGACACCGTCTTTGCCGCATCTAGGCCGCCCCGAGTAGCGACGGCCTACTCCTTTAGAACCCGACGTCGTCCCGTGAAAACATGCAATTTCGCCTGAACCGTCAAAATTCCTTCCCGACGGCGTCGCAGATAGCAATGACGCCGTCGCTTTGTGTTTCAAAGACTTTGAGTGTCTCGATTCGACTTTGGCCATTTTCAGATATTCGCGCCTTTTCGTCCAAATAAGCATCATTCCAAAGATTTTGCCTTCAAGAGACCTAAAAGTGAAAAGGAACAATATTAAGCAATAACGGATACAAAAGTGATCGAATAAGGGCTTAAATGACCCCTCAAAAAGGTACCTTTTAAAACCTTATCATAAATCCTTTTTAAAACGACTCCTTCAAAGATCGTTTTTTATTATTATGACTGTTGTGCCGTCGAGTAACACCCAGTTTGAATTCCGCTGCGAACCATGAAATTGGGGGTGTTACACCTTCTCCATAGGGACACTCAAAATCTTCATATGGATCCATCTGCATAAGCCACAAAACCGGGTGGTGGTGTGAGGATAAGAGTTTGTGGTAGTGGGCGAGGCGGTGGTCCTTGGCGAAGGCGTCAAAAAGTTCTTGCCATTTGGGCCGTACGATGTGGTGTAAACAAGGATATTTCATTTAGTTTACCGTTCTTATACAAAATTGATAACCAATAACTAAAAATATTTTTAAAAAAAATGGTAAACATGTAAATGCGACTTTCAACCTATTCATTTAGCTTGACGCATCTTTAGACTAGTCGTGGTTGTTGGAAATGTATAAATTTACAATAGGTAAATGTCCGGATTCGAACTCGTGACCACGGGATTGCACACTTTACGTATGAGACTCGATGTTTTAATAATTAATATAAAATATTATGTTTAATTATTAAATTCACAATAAACGACTAAACGAGCGATAAGAACTTATCGAAGTGACTATCGGTCGTTAAATGTCAACGGATATGAAGAAAAGTAAACAAGCCAAGAGATGGTTTTAGGAACCCTCTTTGGGCTTGTTTTGGCCGAAACTATGGAATCCCACATCGGAAACCATAGTAAACTTGACATCTACCATAAGGCTATAAATACATCCCATGTATTCATCTTTGGTACACTTGATTTCATTAGAAGGCCAAACTTCTTCTTTTCTTCCCTCTTATTCTTGGTCGACGAGTGAATCCCCATTGTAAGGGATTTACGAGTGACCTAGAGCATAACAAAGGTGTTTGGTTATTCTATTGTGATCAAGAACTAGCATTCGCATCGAATCGCTAATTGTATGTGTGTACAAGAACGTGGTTGTAAGACACTATTCTTACACCATTTGGTTTGAGTTGTAGAACGGTAAGGGACAACTCTCTAAACCACGTCTTTGGTTTGCTCAAGAGATCTGACAATCGAAAGAGGTACGTTACGCATACTTTCAGTTAATTATTTATTTGTTATGATCTTTAAGTCTTCCGCTGTGTACTCTTGATGTTTACTAGTTTATTGTATGTTATATATTTCATAAACTCAACAGTGGCATCACGAGCCTTGTATAACAAGTAATTAATTATCAAACACATAATTAAAATAAACATGAATGTGTTATTATTTGTATGCTTAGATCTAGGGTTTGCAAAACCTAAACCCTAATTATTTAGGGGCGTTTCTTTTATGATGCCTAATTAGGGTTTTGTAAACTATTGTTTTAATTGGATTAGAAACCCAAGATGCATGCAACTTTATGTGTATATGCGTAACTTTGATTTAATTGCATTAATTGTTAAGTGTAATTTTATATCCATGATAATTACATTCATGTTTTATCATGGATCCGCTTATTGTATGTCTTTCTTGTTTAAGTGATATACATTAATTATGATAGATCTAAAATTGGGAAGACCTCAATCATTATTAATTTATCAATTATAGATCTTAGTCATTAAGTACATCGTGAATATTTATCCTCGACTTGAGATACCGAGATATGTCATGGATGTAGTGCATTTCTGTGAAGCAATCTAACGCTATACGTAAATGGTAGTTATAAGGGTTGTTTTCGTAAGTGTTGCGAAATCTATGAATCCTCGCTTGTAGTCAAAATGGGATTTGTTTCCTTCAAATTTATTTTGATGTATAATATTGGGCCCTCGTAGGATTGTTAAGATGTTTGCATGGCCATGCCCAAGGTCTTCGGAATATGTTCGGAAGAATTGGTAATCTTGATCAATCACATAAAGCGAGAAATGAATAGTTAATTAAGAAATGAGTAAGATCCATATTCTTATTAACATGGTATTAGAAACAAAGGATGAATATGATGATGAATCATCAAAACTTGGTTTTCTCCGAAAACCATACACGAGTTGTCTTAGGGGCATTGGCGTGTTGCTAGACGCCAACCAATGTCATTTCACGTTTGTAAACATATCCAGTGGGAGTGTTGGAAATGTATAAATTTACAATAGGTAAATGTCCGGATTCGAACTCGTGACCACTGGATTGCACACTTTACGTATGAGACTCGATGTTTTAATAATTAATATAAAATATTATGTTTAATTATTAAATTCACAATAAACGACTAAACGGCGATAAGAACTTATCGAAAGTGACTATCGATCGTTAAATGTCAACGGATATGAAGAAAAGTAAACAAGCCAAGAGATGGTTTTAGGAACCCTCTTTTGGGCTTGTTTTTGGCCGAAACTATGGAATCCCACATCGAAAACCATAGTAAACTTGACATCTACCATAAGGTCAGAATACATCCCCATGTATTCATCCTTTGGTACACTTGATTTCATTAGAGGCCAAACTTCTTCTTTTCTTCCTCTTATTCTTGGTCGACAGTGAATCCCCATTGTAAGGATTTACGAGTGACCTAGAGCATAACAAAGGTGTTTGGTTATTCTATTATGATCAAGAACTAGCATTCGCATCGAATCGCTAATTATGCGTGTGTACAAGAACGTGGTTGTAAGACACTATTCTTACACCATTTGGTTTGAGTTGTAGAACAGTGAGGACAACCTCTAAACCACGTCTTTGGTTTGCTCAAAAGATCCGACAATCGAAAGAGGTACGTTACGCATACTTTCAGTTAATTATTTATTTCTTATGATCTTTAAGTCTTCCGCTGTGTACTCTTGATGTTTACTAGTTTATTGTATGTTATATATTTCATAAACTCAACAGTGGTAAGGGGCGCAACTACGGCCGAGAGATGATTACTACGCGTAGTCAACTATTATAGGGGTGTTTTGTTCATGCATGGTGGAGGCATACATAATCGAGAAGAAATATGATGGTGACCATCGTTTGAGAAAAAGTTCGTTCGTGTGAATGTTTTTTAATGTGTTCAGTGAAGTACAGTTAAATAATGAGTGAGTTGATGAAAATAATTTAGTGTGACGTTGATGTGAAAATATTATACAATTATATTTATATTAGAGGTCGTAATCGAGTCATGTTCGGGTTCACGTGTTGGCTTTAATATAACCTTTACCAAAACATGACCATTTTTGATTATGTCAACAAACTCAACTCTAATACACATAAACATAACAGTGTAACATGTTTAAGTAAGTAAATATGTCAAGCGGTGAAGAAGAGTGATGATTTTTCAATTCAACAGTTTAAGTTCAATAATGATATAATGATTTAAAAATGATGGGATAAGATATATTACAACAATTGCAATAATATCCAAGTTATAACCATAATTAAATGGCATATTAAGTACATAACAAAAGAAGTTTAAATCTAAATCCAAGTTATATACTTTATTATCAAAGGCTTATATACTTAAATAGATTCATAAATTGACATGTCAACCCAAGCATAACTTGTTTATTGGACGGGTTGACCTCTTTTTACCCAAAATTGTTTGTCTTTATGTCCAAACTATTTAACTTCGTGTCACTCGTGTCGGTTATCGTATTATATCGAGAACTAACACCCCTAATCTGCATCAGTCTTCTAAGTATTTTTTTTTTTTACTTATTTCTTTTACTTGTATCCGATGTATTATCACTTTAGATTGTTTTTGTTTTTATATAAATTACTCTATTCGTTCCTAAATAAATGTGCAATTTGATTTTTTGCAAAAATTTTTATTCAACTTTGACCTTTTTTTTTTTTAATATTATACTGACGCAAAATATGTGAATAAATTAGGCTTCAAATGTATTTTCGTTGCAGATAACTTTTATCGATGATTATATAATAGAGGGAGTAGTTGTTTGAAATGACCTACATTAACATTCGCACATTTATTTATAAGAAAACAAACTTACTATATGTACAATAAATCCAGCCACAAGGTGGCATTCCTAGCCAGTATAAGATACCAAATATGTCCATAAACTCATCTACAACACACAATAAAAGTGAGGTTGGTTTTTGTTCCTTAGATCCTCCCCATACCTACAACTAAATACATTCTCATTTTCCATTCAAACCTCTTAGCCATGGAAGCAACCATTAGTTGGTGCAACTCGGGCTGTCGAAGCCACATTCGACGACAATTCAAGACCGATAACAACGTCTTGATCACCGTGAGCCTAGACATGAGTTTGAACTCACCCATTTGGAGAATTTTGTGGAGAAAGATTACGAAAGATAAGAAGACGAAGAAAAGGAAGAATGTGTGTCGCGTATCAAATGTGACACAATTTAGCTATGATCCTAGTGAATATGCACAAAATTTCGATCAAGGGTTAATGTTGGATGATTATGACGATCTATCGAGATCGTTTTCTGCTCGTTTCGCTGTCCCGTCTACCGTGTTTCACCATGGGTTAATTGTTTGATTGAACCTTGTACTAGTTTCATGTAATGTCAAATGCTATTTAGGGGACCATGTTAATGAATAATAACAATAACATATATTTTGTTGCCATGTGTTGCATTTAATTTTATCACCTATCTTGCATGCATATATTCCACATCAAAGACATGAATTCACTAAATGAAAATGTTAGATGGTCAAAACAATTACCATCTTAAAGTGCTTTAGTTGACTTTATCTATACTACATAAAACGAAAAAACAGCTTAAAGTAAAAAGTTTGATGGTCAATAAACGAGAAATATATTTTGTAATTAATAGCCTTATTAAACACCTCATTAATTAAAAGACAATAATTTATTCACATCGTACAACCAATTAAAAGATATATATCAAATTAAAACAACCAATTAAAACACCTCTCGTTAAAAAGACAACGAAATTTTCACAATGTATAATTTAAACAAACTACAACATAATTCTAAATATAAAATAATTAAACACACTAATTAATGTTATTTTTAAACACCCTAAAATGAAAAGTACGTTATTATACACATTATACAAATTAATAAACACACAAATCTTCATACAAGCTAACAAGTTGATGGTACATATAGTTTTAAAATCGGACGGACCAACGGGTTCAACCGGAACCTGTGTCGCCATCGGTTCGGCTAACCAATAAACCATCCGGAACGAATCTAGAGAGGACCGTTAAAACCAATACAAAGCGGTGAATCGGTCTAATCGAGATCTATTTCTCCAGGTTAATCGTCACAGTCGCATCATGCCACGCAACGGGTACTCGCTATATATATATATAAAGGAAAACCAAAAGTAAAAAGTAAAAATTTGAAACTATTAACATATCGAAAACCGGTTGACCCAAGACGCTCAAACCCGTGGGTTGACCTTGTTTAATTTGACTGCTTTGACCTAACTTGTCATATTGACTCGGTTTAAATCGAATTGCTGACGGAACAGTTCAACGGGTTGAACCACCCGGCCGAACCGGTTTCAAAACGTTATGTTTAATCCCCAAATCTTCAAACTTTTATTATTTTTCGCTTAGAACCCATAAACTTTTTTTTAACACAAAACGATAAGTCGCTATATAAATATATTATCTATGAGTTGAGATCAATATAGATCTCATATTTGCCATAGATCCAATAAATCAATCTTAGCCATCCATTTTTAATCAAAATTAATAAAAAGATCATTTTCACCCTTTTTTTAAAAACAACATATCTTACAAATGGTAAATCTTCAAACTACAAAAAATACACCATCGCAACGAGAATTAAATTATCTTTCTATAGATATGCACTTCTCTATATTTTCGACAATTTGTTTTTCAAAATTCGCCAGGAAAAATCATATATGATTTGAAAATCGAATCACATATGATTTTCATAAATCATATATGATTTTTACAAATCACATATGATTTTCAAAAATCATATATGATTTGTAAAATCGAATCATATATGATTTTCACAAATCATATATGATTTTCGAATTTAAATTTAAAAAAATCCGTTAAAATATATACAAGTGCATATCTATAGAAAGATAATTTAATTTCGTCATGATTGTATGATTTTTTTCGTGACGATTAATTTTCATAGATATTTAATTTTAAAAAAGGGTGAAAGTTTATTTTATTAGAAAATAGAACGCATGACGCTTTATCGGACCCACAGAATTCGAGATCTATATCAACTTTCACAGATTATCTATAAGTTTTTTCTTCAAAAACGATTATAATGTTTTACAATTATGAGAAAATATGTCTGCTAGTGCACATTTAACTTTTAATGGCTAAATACGTTCATTTAAAAAAAATGGGGATAAATGCGCTTCAAATCTTTTACAAAATAGCCAAAATTAGCCAATTTTTATTTTATTTTGCGCTAATCATATTCACGCTAATTTTGGTCACCATTAACCCCATCCTTGTTAGTTTTACGACAAAGAATTGTGTTGTTAGTTTTTATCCATGGTGATGTAATGTTTACTTTCATTTTCATTAAATGATTTTATATGTTGTTTGATAGATGTTAAAATTTTGTCAGACTTTAATTATCGTGATAAGACAACCGTTTGCAATTGCATTTTCATCGGTTCACGTTTATTTTAAACGCTACACAAAACACTCACCACAATATCACAAATCATTAATTATCCGACGCTGTAAACAGCCGCCAAGGTCTGACCGCTTTAGTTTATTAAAAGGAGTTGAGTTTGTTTCACTTTGTCAAATTTTGTTAGTTTCTACTCTCACCGCTTTAAAAGAGTGTCCATAAACAAAATTGAACAAATTAAAATATATGTAACTAATGCTAGTTTTGATAGAAAAAATCGTTTTACCCTTATAGTTAATATATAAATTAGAAATAACTATTTAATGCGCTTTAATTATAACGGTAAATTAGGAAACCAAGAATTACTACCATAATTACTATGTATATATATAAATAGTAAGATTTAACTTTTTATGAGACGGAAGAGTAATATGTTCTCATAGTAGGTTCGACGAACACTATCTCACAAACTGATTTAAGGTACCTTTGTCGAAATAGGCTGGAAGCCTGGAGCTGAGGCTGTGTAACAAACAAACTTTATTTAATAAAATAGCTTATTTTTTAAGCTTTGGAAATGGTTAAAGTTTATATCAATCTTCTCATATTTTACTAAAATTACTTTTACAAAAAGTTATATATAGTCTATTAAAACCTTGCAAAAGAAACTTGTAATCATGTAATTTATTTTACAAACCACCAAAAAAGAATGCAACATAGGAAAACCTTGAGGAAAAAATAACTATTGCATTTATGCTAGAGTACTATTCTATCTTTTATAACATAATAAAACAAAAGACTACGATAAAGGTATAGAAGACTAGACATGGTTATGATTATATAAATTGACAGTTGATATCTTTGAATTGTCATAAATTTTTTAGGTCTTCTTTTAAGGCTTTTGTTTGTTCTTACATGTATGATTTAGGGTTGTGCAACACACCAAAACAAAGAGATCCATATTGAAATATTAACTTTATATGAAACAAAAATGGAACCAAATAGTACATGTTATGTAGCATTGGACTAGAATTGGTCCGGTCCCAATTTGACTGTGAATCGGACTCAAACTTTAAGTGTGTTCGATCAAATCTTAACTTTTCACTTAGAGATGATTGATTTAAGTGTAGCGGAATCCTAGTTGAACAAGCTAAACATATCGAGAAGTTTTTTTAGTTTTCTGCTATAGCTGGAATCGAGTATATTGACATGATGCAAAAGGTTCTTGATCATTTTCAAGGTGGTGTTCTTACATTTGGTATATGCTAATCTTTTCATTTTAAAATGAAGAATATCTCATACGTAATTCTCACCATGCCATCAGGGCATAGCTCTAATTGTATCGTTCCAATCGCAAACATTCGCTTAACCGGTTAATGAAAGCTTTTGAAAAAATAAGTAATTGGTTTAATCTAAACTCATGGCTAAAAGTCACCGAAAAAGCTGTTCATTGCCTGATGCAAGTTCTTAGAGAAAAGTCGGTCGGCACTCAAAAACTACACAGATCCAGGTTTACCCACCGATTTTAACCTTTTGAATAAGTATTCCACACCATGAATGAAAACTTGTTACGAACCAAACCCTAAAGACTAGAAATGGTCCAAATTAATATGGCAGCTAAGCATGTGCTTGAAATAAGCAAACTGACAAATTGCAAATTTTATAAACTTGGTCCCGTCTCATTGAATTCAGGCCCACATCTTTCTCCAATAGTATTATACAAGCCATTTAATGCATGAAACAAGTGTTGGTTTGTGCATTGTACAAGTGGTTGATGCTAGAATAGGGGACAGTTTCTGTTTACTATTTGAAAAAGTATCCAATACCTTGATCAAAGGCAAGGCCCTGACCTATGAAAAACATGTACCAAACCAACCACATTTATGACTCATAACCATATACAAACAGTAAGCATATCTAATGGTGTAAATCTTTTCACAAAATAGCAAAAAAAGTTCTCAAATTATTGGGTCAAGTCACTTATTGACTGTAAATGTACTGAACATTTAATAGATAATTGGACATGATTATTTTGTGTACTGTTTCTTTATCTATTAAAGAAATGAATACAATTTTATTTGGTCGATTAAATGAACAAACATGAGACTAAGCATGGACGGAACTATGTAGGAGCCTAAAATTTGCGACACATAGTGTAAATATTATAGGTGTTAGAGGTAATTTAGTTGAGGTTACAAACAAATCTCCGATTCGGTACTCTCAAAATAAATTTGACCTCTCAAAAAAAAAATCAAATTCCGTCTATAAGACTAAGCGAACATGGGATTGGACGTCCTCCCACTCCCTCCACGCGTAACGCCTATTACACAACCACCACATGTCGTGGTGAGTTTTTGAGGATGAGTTGGTGGTAAACCGAGTAGATGTCCTATGGATGTTTGGTAGTAGAGATGGTGGAGAAGTAAAAAATTGATGTGGCGCCCAAATAACGGTAATGAAGTTGGTTGTTATTACACTCGGTCTGAACAAGAATAATATGTTCCTTCGTTTGTCTCCATTATATAAAAGATGCTACCCATGGTGCTTAGGGTTTGCTTCTTTTAAGTGCTTAAATGTTTGTGTATTGGATGCTTGGATAAAATTATAAATGAGCTGTTGGCATACAACTATACATGCTTTTATAAACACTTTCAAATAAGCATTCTAAACACTACATAGACATTTATTTTGTGATGCAGAGAATCAATCGTAGGAATAAACGTGACAACAACATCAACGATATCCAATACCGTTTGAGAAGGGCATGGGAGGTGGAATGTAGATAGATTATACCCTACCTTGGATAAACCCTGTTGGGGTTAGATCCCGGAAACGTTAAGTTAAATCAATCGATAAGATGCAATACCACTAGGTGGTTCTGGGATCATAATCGTGCGATCACTTTTCAAGTAAACTATTCGACCCTAACGCCTCGAGTTACGAATATCTACTTGGGATAAGACCAAATGCGGTTATAGAATTAGCACAATCAATAACCCTTCGCTTAGAAGTGTTTTGTGTTTTTCCGTATTTTCTTCATGCATAAACAGATCTCCTATTTATAGGAGGTTACCTTGAGCTATTCCAATGGAATTATGAGTATTAATCGCCCATTAATAGCCCCATAATTATCCCCATTATAGCCGTTAATGTTACACGACCAATTAAATGTGGTCATAAAGAAGTTGTAATCGCCATTTAGAAGACTTTCCATAAGCAAGATTTTCCACTAGCAAAGATTTCACTTACAAGGAAAATACAAACTATCGCTGGAAACACCGCTTATCAAGATTTCATAGCATCAAGCTTTCACAAGGTTATCGATGGAAACATCGCTTATCGATTGGAAGCATCGCCATCGCTGGAAACCACAAGCAAGACTTTCCACAAGCAAGACTTTCACCAAGAAGATTTTCACCAAGCAAGATTTTACCAAGACTACCAATACAAACCACTATATGAGTCGAGGTGTTCATGGGCCTTACGGGTGCGCTCTGCACCTCCTAACCCATTACAAGGTGTGAACTAATCCCACAAGTGCACTAAATTTTCCAACAATCCTCCCAAATTAAGTTCACTTCCTTTGCATGAAAAATAAACATCAAGCAAAACATGTGCATAAACGAAAATGTCCCGAGGATTGAATTTCCATCTTAGTAAATTACACGCTCAAATATTCGAGAATCGTGGTGTTCTAAGAATTGAACCCTTCAACCCATTTGAATACCGAAGATAAAATACACACAAGTTTTCAAACACTTAAAAGCTCGACACTATACAAGCCATGTGTCCATATCCAAATTCATAAATGTTGTAAAAGCTAAAAGTCCAAAGCTTCCAGGCGGCAAAACTTCAACATTTACATAGGTGGTTCCTCTTTATTCATGCTCGCCAAGCACTTTTCAAAGGAAAAATAACCATTAAGAAGTATAGACTTCATCCTCCTTTCAAAGAAGTTCGAGCACAACCTGGGATGTAAATAAAACACGTGCTCGGTCCATCGAATGTTCAACTTTCCACATTGAACTCACTCCTAAGTTTCCTCGGGAGGAGTTGTGTCCTAGCATTCGATGACTAAGTTGGACTTAAACCCATCCCTTTAGCGGACTTTATAACCAAGTCTCTAGCTGCACCCTTCCAAGTGATCGCCAAGTTTCGCTGAGATCTCACAAACTCTATAGATACCACCCCATTCATGATAAGCTCACGAATCATGCTATGCCCGACACCTAAGTGTCTAGACTTACCATTGTACATCCGGCTATAAGCCTTAGCCAATGTAGTTGCACTATCACACCGGATAGAAATAGGTGCTATAGGTTTAGCACAATGGAATCTCGAGAAGCAAGTTTTTCAACCATTCAACTTCTTTACCAGAAATGCTAGAGCCACAAATTCGATTCCATTGTTGAACCTGGTGATGCAAGTTTGTTTCTTGGATGCCCAAGAAATTGCACCTCCACCAGTAGAATACCCGACCCACCGGTAGCGAATTGTCTTCGGTGTTCTTGATCAACTTGCATCGGTGTAACCTTCCAACACCGATGGGTAACCAAGATATGAGAGACTATAATCCATAGTTCTCTTCAAATACTTGATTACCCTACGAGCGCTTGCCGTTGATGAGCACTAGGATTGCTAGTATGCCTACTCAATTTTCCCACCGCAAAACCAATATAGGCCTTGTACAAGTCATGGCATACATCGCGAGCCAATTACCCTAGAATACTCAAGTTGAGATACAACCTTGCCATGATTAGGCATCGACTTCTCACAGTATCCATAGGTGTACTCACCTGAGTACAATCAAAGTAATTGAATTTCCTCGTACCTTCTCAATATAATGAGACCGACGGATAGAAATTCTTTTACTTTCATGTTTAATCCTTATACCAAGGATAACATCGCCTCCCCATGTCTTTCATGGAGAACCTTGATGACAAAATTCCTTTGTCGGTCAACTGATTTTGGTCGGTGCAAAGATCAACATGTCATCAACATATAGACAAATGATGACTCCTTTACCGTATTCATCAAATTTGTTATATACACATTTGTCGACTTGGTTAAGAACATAACCATTAGACAAAACCACTTCATCAAATTTTTGATGCCATTGTAGGTGCTTGCTTAAGTCCATAAAGAGACTTAATCGGTTTGCACACCTTGTTTTCATTACCGGGCATGATGAAGCCACGAGGTTGGTTCATATAAACCTCCTCTTCCAATTCACCATTCAAGAAAGCGTTTCACATCCATCGATGAATAACGGTTGTGAATAGATGCCATAGCAATCGCGGTCTTATGGTATCGATCTGAGCGCGGGGCATAAGTATCAAAATAGTCTATTCACGAATTTTGTTTAAAGCCTTGAATAACTAGTCTAGCCTTGAACATTTCAATAGTTCCATCTACCTTCATTTTCCTTTTGAAAATCCATTTGCAAACCCGAGGTTTGCAACCGTGAGGTAGATCAACCAACACCCAGTGTTGTTGCCCATGATGGAATCCATCTCATCATTGATTGCTTCTTTCCATAAAGCAATATCACGGGACTTCATTGCTTCTTCAAATGTCTTGGGATCATCCTCAACAATGAAGCAATAGGAGTATTGATCCGAAACCTCATCCATTGTTCCTTCAACTAAGTACGGTTGAAACTCATGTCCAAATGACTTTGGAGTCCTAACCCTTTTGCTCTTCCACGAGCACGAGTTCAGTTGTTGTACCACAACCTCATCGTGGGACCACCGATGGTTCATCATCGAGGACCTCCGATACACCGTTGTCATGAGTTCCATTAGGAATCCTCGACTTGGTCAAGGATCGATGAGAATCTATTCTCATCAAAGTCGCATCCCTTGATTCAATAATGAAGTTAATTGAAATATATTCATTAGGTTCAATAACATATAACCTAAAAGCCTTGGAATGCTCGACATATCCAACAAAGATGCGATCGATGCCTCTTTCACCCAAAGTTTTCATCTTTGGATCGTGAGTCTTACAATTTCACAACCCCAAACCTGAGATAGTTTAGGTTAGGTTTCCTTTTAGTCCAGAGTTCATAAAGGGTAACCTTGTTCCTTTTATTGGGAACCCTATTTAATAAATAAGCAAGTCATTAACATAGCTTCACCCCGAACCTCGACTCGGTCCGAATAGACAACACGGATTAACCATCTCCTTCAAGACCGTTTTCCTTTCGTAAATACCATTTTTTGAGGAGTATAGGAGCGAGTTTCATGGATAATACCAACGAGACTAAAAGTAATCGAGTATCCATGTACTCACCGATCGATGCAAAACCATCAAGTTTTATCACGAGCCCCGCCACTGTGAATGGTCGACCGTAACAAACTTAAAAGCAGTTTAAGCACAAATGCAATGAAGATCGGGAGAGTATAGTGTTTCCCAGGTCGTTAAGTCCCAACGAGTACGTGCGAGAATAGTCAAATGTATAGTGATCGAGGAAGATTAGAGCGGGAAAAGAGATGTGAGTGATAGTAACTACGGAAAAAGTACATAAAACAAGGGCTTAAATGCAAATTAAAGAAAATTAGAAAGATAAAAAATATTAAATAAACGCTATCACTATTTGTAAAATGATGTTTTGATTTTATGTTTTTATAAAACTTAATTTTAAAAACTACGCTGACGTATAAAAGAAAATGTAAAACTTACACAATATTAATCCTAAAAATATGAAATGACATTTTACAAACCTAATGATAAAAGAAAATTATTAGAAAAAGAAAATTATTTTTAAAACTATTTATCTAATTATTATTAATTAAAAACTATTTTAACTATTTAATAATAGCCTAAAATACAAGAAATTATGAAATAAAACTAGAAAAATAAAATCATGACTTGGAAAAATCTAAAATAACAAAGAGAATTTTCAAAACTATTTTTGTATTTTTCCGATTATTTTCTATTTTCTATGAATTTTAAACTATTAAAACTAATTAAATTACTTAAAAATACAAATTTAACTAAGAAAATCTAGAAAAATATTTCTTTGTCTTTTATATTTATCTTAACTTAAGAAAAATGAAAATTATTTTTTGAACCTTTCTTAATTTCTTGTATTAAATGCTAATTAAAAGGCCTAAAACCGAATTAAATCAAGAAAAATACTAAACCGACTTAGAAAAATGTGAAAATTCAGGAAAAATCTAAAATAATAAGGGGAATCAAGGAAAAATGGAAAAACAGGTGCTTGTGTGGAGGAAAAATGAGGCGCTGCAATGTGCTTATGAATAAGCACTTACAATAAGCAAATGGTACCAAATAAGTACCAAATCGTCACAGAGCTTGAATAAGCTAAAAGAACTCAAAATGAACAAGTTAAAACTATCCTTAATCTCTATTGAGCTTGATTGAACAGATTTGATGAAATAAGCTTTAGTGCAAAAACAGGTTTTGAGGCCTACTTTGCAGCTGAAAAATAAGCACCTAGATAAGCTAAAACTGAGAACCAGAAATTGGAACTTACACTAGACCTGGCTTACTATGTTCAAACCAAAAACCAGACCATGAAGAGCTAAGGTGAGCCCATGTAAGGCTCAAGATAAAACCTCGTGAGCACTCAATTATCTTGAGTTTGCACGAGTGGCACTTATACCCGCTTTGTCAAGCATATTTGGGTCTTATAAAAATTCACAAAAATATACAAAAATAGTAATAAGCAAATAGACCGGTTGAAGTTCTTAAATCCAAAATTTCACATGATTAGGCTCGAAATGAATCAAGAAAAATCTCCTAGATGAGCTCAAAACTGATTTTTCAGTTTTGACTTTTGAAAATAGATTTGGCTTGTTGACTTTGGTGAACTTTGAACTTAATCTGTGGACTGAATATGATGTTTAGTGATGAAATGGAACTGAATCAAGATACACTACTGATTTCTACACGTGAATCAACCTTTTGATATGACAAAATCTCAACAGATGTGGTTCTAAAACAGATTAAAGGTGGTTTGACTTTTAAGCTATCTCAGCAGACACATATGAACTAGAATGACTTTAACATGACTATAATAG
Source organism: Chrysanthemum lavandulifolium (assembly GCA_022545495.1). Lineage (NCBI taxonomy): Eukaryota > Viridiplantae > Streptophyta > Magnoliopsida > Asterales > Asteraceae > Chrysanthemum > Chrysanthemum lavandulifolium. The sequence continues at coordinate 289,541,846 of CM040239.1, read as the reverse complement.
ACTGAGTAGACAAGATATGAACACAAACAAGAGCTCAAGCTCTTAACAAGCCACTGATCCAAACACTCTTTACCAACTGATATGCAGTTTTTAAACTAAGCCAGACATTGATTTAACTAATTCCACTACTTTAAACTAAATCTAACATCCTAATTACCCTTAATTAAACATGTTTAAACTATTTGATGACCATTAATTCAAACACAAAAACAAACTGCAAATTGACTTAGGAATGGAAATCACGAGGGTCCGAACACAGTGCGACCTTTTATACTGACCCAAGTATCACTATTCTATACCAAACCAATCCAAATACCACTGCATCAACTCAGAACCATTTCCATGCCTGTTTAACCAAATTCTTCTTCTCAGTTGACTTTTATTGACCATGATCCAAAATTGCTTGAAACTGATCTCCAAGCGTACCAAAAGCTTTAAATGACTTAAATAAACTTATTGGATTTTAAAGATAAGCTATTAAAGGTTTAGACATAAGAATTTGAAAACGGATTTTGCAACAGTAAGCCTGAATTTGTGAAACTGAAGTGAAACCTTAAATTAGTACTTGAAATGAGTTTACAATGATTAAGTGACTTATGTTTATTACATTGAAGCTTAAAATTACATCTTAAAACATTAACTTAGATAATTTTATGAAATACGACATAAAAGAAAAAATAAAACTCAAAAACTTCTTTGCTTCTCTGTCTTCCTCCTCTTTTATACTTCAAATGGCTCTCCACGTGTCCTCTGAGCAGATCCCACCTTTCAATTTGACCAATGGTTGAGTTTTGAGTATTCTAGGCCATTTTATCAATTTGGCGGAAAGCTTGGATTTGTCTGAAGGCTGTGATAGCTAGTAGGGGGTGGCATTTATTGTGGAGTGTTGAGTGATGATGAGGAGGTGGTGGAGAGGAGAAAGGTGATGGGGAAGGCGGTGTTTTTGCAGAGCGACATGATGGGGAAGAAGCGGGAGGAGGTGGCGGCGAGTGGAGATTTGACTTTGGTTTGACCAAGGTTCAAAATGAAAGGGTCGAGGGCTACAAGGCGAGGGGTCAATGGCATATGGCGGGGGTTGATTTTAATTTTGACAAGTCTTGGCTTATTATGACAAGGACTAACATTGCAACTGCCAAATTAGAGGACCAAACACGTAATTTTCCAAACTTGTTACAAGGGACCAATATTGACAAGTTCCAATAGTACAAGGACCAGTTTTGACATTTTCAAATTTCCGAGGACCAAACTTGACATTTTATGAAAGTTCGAGGACCTTTTTCGCTATTAACAAAAGATTTATTCAAGGACCATTTTGACATTTTAGAATAATTCAGGGACCTTGAATAACATTTTCTTTATTTGGTTTTACGAGGGACTGTTTTGACAACTTTTGAAACTTGGGGACTAAAGCGCCAATTATGCAAACTTGATACGTTTTCACCAAATTTTGATATTTTGCATTTAAAACACATAAAACACTTATTTGTGATATTTTTATCATTTTGATGCATTTTCGAGTGTTTTCGGATGTTTTCGAGTTTAATTGGTACAAAATGATGAGTATTAGACACCATCATCACCTTCCCTATCGGGTCCTTAATCTTTTGATCAAAGACCCAAGTTGTAATTGACTTCGAGTTTTAAACACTTTGAATTTATCTAATGCTTCATCCTTAGTATGTAACAAATAAACATAACAAAACCTAGAAGCATAATCAATAAATGTCACAAAGTACTTCTATTCCCCAAAGAAGGAGTGGCATGCAAATCACAGTCGTCATGTGTATCGACTCAAGAGCTTAGTCTCACGACTAACACCCCGAAAGGGTTTCTTGGTTATCTTGGTCAACATGCAAGTTTTACACTTTTCGGTGTCCATGTCAAAAGCGAGGATTAAACCATCCCTAGACATATCTTGCATCCTTTTATAGTGAACATGACCAAGTCTAGCATGCCCGGGGTAGAATCGATCGATAATATGTGGTCACAAAAGCTAAAATAACACCGTCTGGTAATATTAAGCCTAAACATTTGATTACATAAATAACCAAAACCAATAAAAACACCACATTTAGAAAGAACAAATTTATCGATTCAATAACTTGTTTATATCCATGATTATTCAAAACACTACTTGAAACCAAGTTCTTCACGATATCGTGAACATGAATAATATTAAACAAAGTTACAATCTTTCCGTAACTAAACCTAAGATCTACACAACCACCACCATGCACCAAGGTGTTGACTCTTTCCGTGTGAAGAATAGAACCATCATTCGGTGACTCATAAGTCTTGAACCGACTTCTATCTTTACACATGAATCATTGCACGAGTCAACCCACCACGCAACATCATCATCCTGCGCATAAAAGATTCAGACATATGTAACATAATAAATCGAAAAGACTTATTAAACATATTCGACCTTTCGATGAGTTGGTGAACCACCACCCCACGAACCATTAGTGCACGATCCATTGGCTTTACCACCAACTTTAACACCCTTGCGGTCTTTTAATGTGACGGTCTTGCCACATTTACAACAAGTAGGTGTAGCCTTCTTGTTAGATGCCGCCTGTGTTGTCATGATATTTGCGTTTGCCTTTGTTGTCATTGTACCGGTAGAGTTGTTATGCTCACCATATTGACAACGAGATGGTCCGGCAACATTGCTACTCTTTGGCTTGTCATTATCCGCACCTTGAGAGATTCCTCAATGCGCAGATGATCGCCAACTCAACCGAGTTAACTCCTCCTTCATATGTTTCAAGGTATGCTTGAAATCTTTCCATGAAGGAGGAGTTTGTCAATGACACAAGAGACTTTGATAGCCTCATCCATGTTCATTTGGTGTTGTGTAAACCTTCAAGTATTCCAAGAAGTTCATTGTATTGTTCCATAACCGGTCTTGAATCGGTCATTTTGTAATTTGTGAAATTACTAACAAGGAACTTCTTACTTGATGCATCCTCACCATATATTTGGCATCCAAAGAATCCTACGTTCTTTGGAAGATTCAAAGTTCGATAAATATCAAACAAAGAATCGAGACATACCATTCGAGAATAAGACCTCTGCATATGTAGTCATCATTCTCCCACTGCTCCTCCTCCCGATCCGCTCTGGTAGCATCATCCCGTCATCGAGAATTGGGAGTCAAGACATAAACCACACTCGTGCTTGGCGATGCGAAGTGCATTTTCTTCTGCACCTCCTAAAGTCCACCCTTCAAACTTATCCGACAGCAAAGTTTGAAGCCATGTGTTTCATTGCGGCGGTTGCCATTGATTATCACAAAATAGTTTACTTTGATTGTTGGGGTTAGATCCCAAAGCAGGGGTTAAGGCAATCGATAGCGATAGCAATACCACTAGGTGGTTCTGGATATCACTTGAATCGTGTGATCACTTTCCAAAGTAAACTATTCGACCCCAATGCCCGGGTTACGAATATCTACTTGGGATAAAACCAAATGCGGTTATAGAATTAGGCACAATTCAATAACCCTTTCGCTTAAGTGTTTTGTGTTTTTCATTTTCGCGATGCATAAACGGATCTCTATTTATAGGAGGTTACTCTCGAGCTATTCAATGGAATTATGAGTATGTCGCCCGTTAATAGCCCCGTAATTATCCCATTATAGTCGTTAGTGGTTATGACCAATTAAACGTGGTCATAAAGAAGTTGTTATCGCCATTTAGCAAGATTTTCCATAAATGATACTTTCCACCTAGCGCACTTTCACTTACATTGAAATCTGACTATCGGTGGAAACACCGCTTATCGATTTCATCATAGCAAGATTTCACGGTGCTATCGATTGAAACACGCCTATCGATGGAAGCATCGCTTATCGATGGAAACCACAAGCGATTTTCACAGCAAGATTCTCACCAAGACTACCAATACAAACCACTATATGAGTCGGGTGTTCATGGACCTTATGGTGTACACTCAGTACCTCCTAACCCATTACTGAGGTGTGAACTAATCACAAGTGCACTAAATTTTCCAACAAACCCGAGTAGGATTGCGGTAGACCTCCCAGAAGTGTATACATATACATGATTATGTAAAGTTACATGGAAAAGGAAGATATCAAAGCATATGACACATGGTAAAAGAAGCTATGTAAGCATAAACACCGAAAGATAAAATACCAGGCAAGAGATAAATATCGGTTTAAAGAGTTAGAAACACAAAAAGAGACATATAGGCATACAACGATGAAAGCATATGAAACATAAATGCATAAGACCAAAGTGGTCAAGAAAACCCACAACAAAATCAAGTAATGGGTAGAAGCATATACGAAAAAGGCATACATAAGCAAGTAAGCAAAAAAGAGCACGGGAAACATAAGAGTATAAGCGCGAGGAGAGGTTAATGAGCAAAAATAACTAAGCGCGCGTGACTCTTAGATCTTTGCCCTCTATCATTCTTTGAAGTATTTATTTGGATAGTGTAACAAAACTTGTTTGGTATCCAGAGCTTGAATAAGGATACCTTTTCGGATTTCATAACGAAAAATCTTAAGCTTGTTATCTTCATATATGTGTGGTCGTTAATTCAATTTGTTAAACTTAAACGAACCAATTAATTTGCTCTACTAAACTTAAACGAAAACTCAATTTATCTCAAATTAACATATACTTGTAGTTCAAATTAGTGTAAATGAACATCTAACAATGTAAATGTAGAATATAAGTTTTGTGGCTTATTTTATAACTTATATAAGCGAAAAGCTCAACATAAGCAAAAAAATGAGCTTATGAAACATAAGCCCAAAACAAAATAAGCAATAAGTCGAAACAAATACCCTAGATCTGCTCTACTAATCTTAAAACAAAACTTAATTTTTCTCAAATTAACATATACCTATGATTGATTCTTTTACATCTTTAGCAAGTATCTCAAATTAGTGTAAACGCACATCTAATAATATTGTACCGAAGCATAATTATTGCTGGATAACAATGATTTAAAATTCGCAATAAACCGAAATTATGAAAAATATAAAATAAAAAATAATAAAAAAAAAAATTGTCAGAAGTGGGATTTGAACCCACGCCCTCTCTCGAAGACCAGAACTTGAGTCTGGCGCCTTAGACCACTCGGCCATCCTGACTTTCTTGTTACAAGTTTGCAGTTTAACTTACATAACCCATACCTAACGCTTAAAATGCAATAATAAACTAAGGCTCTTTTGTAAAATGTTTATATATATGCATAGAGAAATGCTAAAAGTAATAGCTTTGAATAAAGAGAGTAAACAAGTAGTCCCATGCTACATCATTGTATGCAAGTTTTTTTTTTTAAAGTTTACGTGGTTCTAACAAATCTCGTATAGGTATAACCTTGTCTTGTCAACAGAACTAGCTTTTTACCTCATTTTATATCTACTTGTTTTGATCTAAGCTTTACTTAGCAAACACATGGTTAATAATGGTAAAACCATCAAAGTTTCATCATAACCAAGCTCAACCTAATTATCCAAAATCGCTAGAGCCGCTCCTTGTTTCTTTGAAGAAGTTGTGATCATGTTGATAATTTGATATTGGTTACAAAGGAGCATCAAGGTTAACACGACACATGTTCGTTTAAGAAAACTGGAGCGTAATTCGTACTTGTCAGATGTCACGTTTGTGCCTAAATTTTAACTAGTGCTAATCAAATTTTGATCAAAAAACAATTATCTTAGCCTTTCTTCATGACCATTCTGAATTTGGATGCCTTCTGTATAATTTTTGTACTTTGCTCATTCGCTACCTAAGATGACTTAAAAGTTTAAACTCTTTGTCGCACAAATCATCAATGAAAAGTTTGTTTAGGTTTGCAAGGAATGCGTTTGTACTAGCCACTATGGCTAAATGGCTCTAGATTGTGTTGGGGTCGTCACTCGTGCATTAGCTTCCTTCAACAGCAGTTGGCACTTTCAACTTCAAAAACTCAAAATCGCAGGCCAGGATAAAGGGTATTTCAATATGCATTTCGAAAATGATTATATACTATAATAAACATATTATACTCATGATGATCAACCTACTTAAAGACGAAGCTATTAGTTTCATACCTATCATATGTGTAAATAAAACTGCAATGCTTATCAAAACATTTACATTAGCCAATACATTTTCTCACTGGATATCAGATTTTGGTCATTTTACTGATCACGGCATCACGCAGAAATCTGTTTCATTATCACACACATAACCACCCTTTAAATATGGCTCTGTTTACCCATACTGAATATTTCATTTTCAATTGAAGTTTCTTAGTGTTGAGTGCGTTTTAAATGGGTGATTTTAGATGTCTTGAACATATGACATTTAGGTGTCATTTGTTTTTCGAGCTTTCACCTCTTCATACACCAAACCATGCGAGAAGAAGAGTACATTCAAGACTTCATCCGAAAAGAAGACGGTTGTTTTTGTCTTTATTCAAGTCTTCTTCCATTTTTTTTTTTGAGAAGTGGAAAAAAGTGATTGGTTGGAAAAAGAGGAAATTTATGTCTGCGTAGTAGAAGAGGAAAGAAGTGATTTCTACCCTCTTATGCGCAAAAACAAACGGTCTTGAAGAAATTGCTCAGCTACCGCATAATAAGAGAAAAAAGAACTTTTTAAAAAACAAGCAAGGTGCCAGACTACAAGGATAAGACGTGTCAAGGTCTAAATTCCCAAACATCAAGGTTTATCAGTTATGCAGTCCTTCAAAGGTCAGTTATTGTCGTACCAATGGTAGACATGCCTTTGAAATAAAAAGAGCTTAAAAACTGCACCAATTGAACCCAAAGGGAGTTGCAACCCATATATTATACAACATTAGTAAGTCAGTTATAAACTGATTAAACGAAAATCTTAATTAGATAGAAAGATACATTACCCACTAACATTCCCAGCCGAACCATTCTCTTGATACTCCCCTCGTCTAATTTTCACAAGCTCGGCATGTGCTCGCTCAAGAATTTGGTTTTTCTGTAATTCCAATTCTCTAAAAATCCATCCTCATCTTCTCAAGTTCCAACATTTCCTTTAAACTACGGTTTCAATCTTTTCATATACATCACTAAACCTGTTAATCGAGTCTGCAAGCAATTTAAGCGAACCGACATTGGCTTTATTCTCTTTAATCTTTGGCTTTTCGGTGGTAGCACATCAGAATCTTAAATCGTCGTCATCATCATCACCCTCTTCAGAAACTGTGTTACCCGGCTATTTAGATAAACAACCTGTGGTTGGGGTTGGCGGAGGGATCCAGGATGGGATTGGGGTTGGCGTAGGGGACCGGGTTGGGGTTCGAGTGTTGGCGCTATCAACATATCCATGTTCTTAAAATACACCCATTTTGTAGTTGCATATTTGTTATGTTGTAATAAAGCTTTTTCCTTTTTGTACTTTTTTTTCAATGTATCCAAACGGTTTCTGCATTGAGTGTCGGTTCTTACTATTCTTGAGACTTGCGCAACCTTATCTGCAACTTCTTGCCATTCTTCTGAACGAAGACTCTTTCTTCCACGTTTAACAAACCTTTCCCCCCATGAATCAAGAAGAGCAAATGTCTCGATTTCAGTCCAGTCAGTAAGCGCGTTTCTTCCACCAAATGAAGGCTTAAAGGTGGGTGGTGAGACCTGCAGTGGAGCTGGAGTTGGTACTCGAGGTACTAATTCGAAACTAGATAGCAGGCTTTTAAGCTTCCGCTTCTTCGGATGCCTATGTAGATTAAAGTTTTCATTTTGTCTATCATCTTCACCGTCATTATCGTCATCGGTATCATAAATGCGTCTTCATTGTCTCCATTCTGCTGAATCGCACCATTAGCATCAACTTCTTGCTCTTGTTCTTCATCATCTTCTTCTTTCGTCGTCATCCAAATCAACATAATTCCCAGCAATCTGTGGCACATTACGAACAGTAACATTGGGCTGGTGGGTCGAGTTTAACCCGTGATTCACCCTGTAATTTGACGGATACCTTGAATTCCGTCAGTCTCATCCATCAGACCGACAGATAAAAATTTTAAGATATTAATGTCGAAAAAGAATCAAACTTCAGGACTTGATTCAAGAAACTATCACTAATTTTTCCTAAAGAGCCGAATCTTTACAACTCTTCAACCTATACAAAATATACTTCAAACAATTAAATTCAATCCAGCTAGAATCTTAAATAACTAGTCGTAGATACTCACCACTTAAAATAATGAAACTTCCATATACTATTATGGAAATTAAAGAATTAATCTATAGCTGATAAGTAACCAAACACAGCAATACGTTCATCGCAAACAAGTAAGATATACACCAGATGGAACTATGGAAGAATTTAAATTGCAATTTCCAAAAGAATCAGAAGGTAGCACACGACTCTATGAAACTATCACTATTTATTTAGGATTCTCCAACCTGCCACAAACACATATTAGAGTACTAATAGAGATCAATCGCTATAAAATTTAATTGCCATTCTCAAACACATACTTAGAACAATGAAATTCAAGCAAAATCCTAAACTTCAAGTCTACAAGTAACAAATTACCTAAAGTAATGAAACTTCCTAGTGCAACAATGCAACCTAACCTGTGTCTTCAGACAAGTAAAACAAATCAGATTCCAAAATCCAAAAGGATATTGCTAAAGATAGCCGTGAGGACATGCATATATTGTGCTAAAGAGTTTAGGACATGCATAACCAACACCAAATGACCTAGTGGTAAGACACTTGCCTTCCTCACAAGAGGTCAAGAGGGTTCAAACCTCATGAGGTGCACGTGGGGTGGCCCGGTTAGGCCGTGTCATCTGAGTCAAAGACTCGCCTCCCGGGTAACCTAAATAAGGAAAAACCTCATCTGTGTACCCGTTTAGTTAAGGGCATGCATATATAATGGTAATTCAATCATAAACAACCGCCTCAAGACAGTTAAGGATAACTAGATAAGTAGTTAAAGTAGACAATTTGATTCTTACAAACTATCACTTTATTCCCGTAAAATCCCTGCAATCAGTTACGATTTTCCAGCCTATTACAAACAGCAATCAAATTCAACCCCAATGCTATATAAGTAATAGATTACTCAACATAACAAAGCTTCCGATAACAGCAATAAATAACCAAAATGAGATAACAGCTGGATGTACATTTTAAACAAGCAAGGGAAATTCTAGATGAAAATTGTTGGGAAGTGATTATTAGTTTCAGGATAATCATTTCGGATAAGCTACATATTAAACTGATTATCTATAGAAAACGCAATAATCATACAACACCACCTAAGATTCTAAATGGCAGCAATCAACTATCACTATTAACTAATATCCATAAAATCATTAGTACAATTCTTAAATCTAACACACAACGTATATTTGGATACTAATAACTGTAACTGACAAAAACAACAGTAGTGGAAACTAATTTATGGCTATATATTACAGACAAGTGCGGAGTCCAAATTTTACCAATTTAGAATCCATCGTCCAACACAACTCAACATTCATCACGTCCAACACAACTCAACATTCATCAGTTGAATTATAGCAAGTATTAATCTATCACTATGTTTCCATAAAAGCCCCAAAATCATTTAGGGAGCTGTTTGGCTAAGCTTATATGATGGGCTTATTAGCTTATATGTGTTAAATAAGCCTAAACTAAGTGTTTGGCTAAGCTTATATGGGTGGGCTTATGAGCTTAAGTAAGAGGGTTTTAATAAGCCCAAACTTTGTGGCTTATTTGTGGAAGAGTGAGCTTATATAAGAATATTATGTAAAAAGACTTTTATACCCTCATTTAATAATGGGCTTATTCTTAAAAGTCATCTAACTGGCACGTTTGTCTTAGTGTGTACTAAACAATTTTTTTTCCTTTTCTGACCTTTCAAATTTCGATCATTATTGTGACTATCCAAATTTAAAAAAAAAAAAAAAAAAAAAAAAAAAAAAAAGGTCGAGTCACACAATAACAAATATTGGCAAGTTGGATGACTTTTTAAGTAATTAACTTTAATAATTACACTCTTTTAAAATTTATGTACTTTTTTGTCATTTTACCTTATTAATTACGATAAACTAAGTCAAACACTATAAGCCATAAGCAGCTTATATAACATAAGCACATATAAGCATAAGCTTAGCCAAACGCCCCCTTAAACTTGGTCAACCTATCACAACCAACCACATACTGAAAACAGTAAAATCAGGTGTTTGTTTTGAGGTCAAACTAAAATAATAAAATATTTTTAGCTTTGAAAAATAAAAAAAATAATCAAAATTAACAAAAAATTTACCTTAATTTATATGTACGGATCTGGAATTTGAGCAAAATGAAATGAAAGGCTATTTTGATTACTGAAATGGTAATTTAAATTTGGGTGTGGATGTAATAATAATAAGAAGAAGAAAGTGGAGAGTGTTGAATTCAGCTTAGGTTAGTTCAAGTGGCAGGGTCATGCTAATGTGCGCTGTGCGCTATGGATCCACTCAAATAGATTGTATTTTGGCTTATGCGTCGGCACATAAGTCATCCTAAAACAACTGTTTTGGTGATTTGGTTGTTAAAAGGAATCGTTATGGGCTTTGATACCTGCTCTGCTTGTTCGGTTTAGAAGATATTTATATTCGTGAGTTTGATACTATTTTTACTCCCTCCGTCCGAATTTATCATTCATATTTCCAGTTTGGGATGCCTCAAAATAATTGTCACATTTTATTTTTAGTAATAAAAAGTTCTTTTGAGGAATATTCTATTCATGTGTTACTAAGTTATAATTAATATTTTTTATTAAACTTTGTATTTTTGTCTCACGATAATAATTTTGAAGACGGAGGAGTAGTAAATAAATGAAGAGGAGCCGCGCGATCACGCAATGGATTGGGCTTCAAAGCGACTGCTGTAACTAATAATTAAACTTTAGGGATTAATTTTGCCAAGTTCTTTATAGTTAGCAATTAATTCTCTGTGACTTACTTTGCAACGTCGTTTAAACCTAGGGACTATTTTTGCCGATTGCTATAGATAGCAATTAATGTTGTAGGACTTATTTTCGCAAATGCTACTTAAACATCGAGACTATTTTTGCCAACAGGAGCGTTGCAATTGATGTTTCTTCTGAGACTTACCTTGCAACGCCTTAAACCTTAGGGATGCTTTTGCCAAGTTGTGAAACTATGCATTTAATGTTTGAACTTACTTGAACGCCACTTAAACCCTCGTAGTTTTGTAGGCAATTTTAAATTTTACATTTAATGTTTGGCCATGGAGCGTGGAATGAACTTTTAGATATATATAATACGCTAACAGAACAATATGTATCGGGAATGATAGTCATTTATTTGTTTTTCAAATGTTGCTCGATCATTGCAACACTTTTTTTAGTAATGTATTTTTTTTCCTAATCATTTAAAAATACTTTCAATAACACAAAACAACTACTAAGTAATAAAGTATATTCTCTCTGAAAAATAAGTTATTGTTTTGAGCCTTGCAAGAAAAACCTTTTAAAATTCTTCGCTACAAGCGGTGGGGTCTCCAGAAAAGAGTAAAATGAGTCACGTGCCTCTTCCGTACACTCACACCTACACACTGAAAGAGTAGTAGTTGGCACGACGGACTCGATTACTTGACCCGGATCGTGCTTTTGTTAATGATAACGCACACGCCGTCGTCGGGTCAAGGAAACTTCCTTTTTCTTGAAAGAGTTTTATAACACCCAAGCAAGGAACCCAATTGTTGTAGTGTAGTAATTAGGGTGTTCACCGGATTGATATCGCCTTCTGGGGAATAGGAATCTTTGGTAAGGAGTTACTACGCTAAGGTTAAGGTTGAGGAAGATTATTTTTATCTTTTATATTTTATGAAAATGGAAAGGTCTGAATCTCGGGTATTGGATTGGGGTTGGTATTTCACCGATTACTCTACTATTATCTAATTATCTAAACTAAGGTTGTGGGAGTCTATGTCTAATTAATGTGTGCTCAGTATGATAGTTTAAAGATGTGTTTACTTAGGTTGTATTACTCCTTAATTATCTCATATTGATGGTTGAGTTGTCACGTCCTTATTCCTAGTTGCGTTGTGTGTCTAAAGTTGTAGGTGTCGTTTCTCCCAACTCTTTGAACTTACCAAAGGGTCTTGTCTACAAACCCGCTAGGGATGATAAACTCCTACTCTAAGGCGCTCTTTGGATGGTTTAGCCTACAACTCTACTCGGTAATTATATTCTAAGGTTCACAAAGATGAATCAAGCATTAAGTACACAACGAATGATCTATCGCATTACTAGATCATTAATCAACTAAGATAAGAAACAACAAATCAATATTCAATAATTAAGTTTCATACTTTCTAAGCAAACACACAAATAAATTAGCTTGACATGGAGAACATGCAACATACACACAAATAATCAAAGACATAATTGAATTAATGAAGTAAAGACTTATCTTTGATGTAAGATAGGGTTTAAAACCCTAAAATCTTGTATAAGACACCTTAGGTTCGGTTTTAGTTTTACTCCAAAAGACTCTCCACAAGACCGAAAATTTCGGATTCTATATATAAGATTACATATCGTAGCGTACCTTATGTTTCGTGGCGCCGCCGTGTCGCCGCCATTGTGGTTTCGCTCGCTTGCGTTAACCTTGCGACGCGCCACCTTATGTCCGTGACGCCGTCCTCTTCGCCTTTCTCGACGTCGTCTCGATTGCATCTAGCCGCCCGAGTAGCGACGGCCTACTCCTTTACAACCGACGTCGTCACCGAAAATCTGAGTTTTGGGTTACGGACCGTCACAACAATTACGGGGCCGGCGTCGCCATTGCTTTGTGACGCCGCCCTTCTAAATTCAAAGAATCATGAGTGTCTCGATTCGACTTTGGCCATTTTTTCATATATTCGCCTTTTCGTCCAAATAAGTGCCATTCCATTTTGCCTTGAGAGACCTAAAAAGTGAAAAGAAGCGATATTAAGCAATAACGGATACAAAAGTGATCAAATAAGGACTTAAGCGACCTCAAAATGGTACCTTTTAAAACCTTATCAAATATCCCTACACTTGTTATTTGCTTGTCCTCAAGCAAATGTGCTTTTAGCCAATTAATTTATAAGTTAGGGTCATGAAGCATCAATTCAAAGCGGTCCACAACACATATAAGCCCAAGAAAGTCATAACAAGCACGGAAATTACATACTAGCACCTCACTGGGGTGTTTGGATACTCGCATCTCTCGGTGTATATATGAAATATAACAAATAGGAAATGGAAGATAACACTCATTAACCAGGTCCTAGTACATAGATTACCATAGGCTCGAGAATAGATCAAACCTCCATCGCTTTGGCGTAGCACCTAGGAAAGACTATCAAAGAGGTCTTTTAAAGGGTTGTAATGTTAGGCTTACGGTAGGAAAATAAGGGTTTGGTGGGATAGACTATTTAGTGGTGGCAAGTCAAAAATATCTATGTTAAATGCACATGAAGAATGGCGTTGCTAAGCCAAGACTCGACACCTAAACTCTAGATAAGCTAAATAAATAAACATAAATTTAAAGATAGATGTGGGATGGTGTCTGTATGTTTTTTTTTTTTTTTTTCAATCACTCTATTTTTCTTTTCTCTTTTTCTATTTTTTTTTTTTTTTTTTTTTTTTTTTTCCATACACTTTTACTCTACCATCCTCTACGATAACATCAAAATACTAGGGATTTATAGGCACATCCTCACACTTGAGTTTTTATTACTCTAACATTAATTTGACCCGATTTGAAAAGATCAAAACACTTGGGGTACATTATTACTGTAAACAAAGAGAATTTGAATTTAACGCTCCTTCCCATCATTTCATAAACTTTAACTTTTCCCATGAATCTCAATCGTCCCAAAAGCGTAGATACAAAGGATATGACTCGACTTAGCAACTTATGCAAGCAACCGGATAATTGAACTAAGGGTTTGGGGTGATAACAATAATTGCACTAAAAGTGAGTGCATAAGGGGTAGGCTAAGGCGATTTGGGTGTATATTTGGGGTGGGGGTAAACAATGCTCTTCATTGATATTCGAAAACCGAAACATCACGAGAACCGCGAAAAGGATAGGCTACGAGGGGTTAACTAGGGGTATCGTGTACTAAAGATGAGTACAACGCAAAGGTGTGGGAATTACTCAACCGATGCGGAAGAAGTAATTATATTATGTATCAAACAAGGTTATCCTAATGCCTCTTATCATTTAGTTATTCCTAACTACACAAGTGTAGCCTCACTTGCGATCTCGGAATGCATCACAAAACAAGTTCTAGAATCTAATATACTATCGGTTCACACTCTAGCATTGAAGATGAATGCTTTAATTCCTACTAATCGATCCTCGCATTTGGTGGAATTTGGGTGGTAAAGGTTTTTTTTTTTTTTTTTTTGTGCTAGTCATGCAACTTCCTATCCATGAGGCGCTTTTGTTAAGACTAATGGCCCACTCCTATATGTCATGAAAAATTTTAAATTTGGTGCCAAAATTACCTAACCGACATTTTCTCATGGTTTATTACACAATCACAGATTGGACAAAGCAAATAGTCAAGGATAAGCATAGTTTCAAAGTTCCGTTTTATTTTCCTCCCTACACTTAAAGCTGAACATTGTCCCCGATGTTCCGAAAATATCAAAGTTATGATAAAGAAGGTAATCAAAGCGAAAACTAGTACTCACAGATTAGCTCGGTGGGATCCGTGTAAAGTGGTGGTTAAATACTTTTCAAGAAGAATTATTGCGTGAAAAGCTCCTGCCAATCTTATGTAACTTCTTCTTGACAAACTAAACACCACGCACACTGAAGAAAACAAACGAAACCCGCGTAAAATCGGTAATAATATATATAAGACTCGATTTAAACTAGGATATAATGCTTGTGGAATGGATGTTTACGAATTTCTAAGAAAATTAAGACACAGAAAATTCCAAAATTTTATAAGTAGCTCGAGAAAGCGAGAAAAAGTAATCGTGTTTTACTCCTTCACAGCGCCGTCGGTTGCAATCTGGCCGGTCGGAATTTGCAATCTGACCGTCAGTATCTGACAAAAAAAGCGGTGCGATTTTACGGAAAAAATTCGGAAAATTTACATCTTTAGAATCTGGAAAATTTTACGCAAATCATCCATTATGACTCGATACAAACATTTGACTCGAACAAACAAACATAAATATCTTTTAGTTAATTGTTATTCTCATGTTTACGTTTCTTTTGAAAGCGTGTGTAATCCTCCTACACTTATCCCTATATGTAAAATACCTTTACATACGATTAAGGCGAGTTAAAAACAAAATAAAGCATTTTACAAATTTAAACATGAGGATAAACAATCAATGAAAAGATATATGACCATGAAACAAGCAAACAATTAAGCATGGGTTGCCTCCCACGAAGCGCTTTTCTTTATTTAAGAGTCTTGTAGCTAGACTCATAGTTGTGCTCTACGTTTTCTCACTACCGCCTCTTGTGGTTTCTAATGGGGGATTCCATGTTGTAGAAGTGCCCAAAAATGCGCTTCTCAAAAGTTCATTCTCTCGATCGGTCTATATATTCGGTCCTAGGCTCAGCAATCCTTATAGAATCCAGAAAATCTTAGCCATAACATAATCAGCGCCTTTCCACATCCTCATCATTCCTATAATAGGCACGAGCGGTTTAAGTTCCTTTTCATCATTAGGGAGTGATGAAAACTTCAATCTTAAGCGGCATTTGGTAAGCTATGTCATCGGTCTCATTCTTGAATCCTTTTCTCTAACGAGGGGTCATAGGTCATCCGGTGCTTTCTGAAAGGTTTTCCTAGAATAACATGGGATAAGCTAGGGTCTATGGCCCGTCTAATATCATCCATGAATTATGAAGTCCGTAGGAAGCATTGAAACTACCTACATAAGCGGGCAATCCTTAATTCTTCCTAGAAAATTGCAACTAACATTAGGATCATTGGGGTCTTGCCCTGGTTAGAATAAACCTTCAATATCAATTGTAATAGGTGCTAGTCATTATGTTGATTGAGATTTGCGATCAATGTAGGCTTTTGCCACAAAGGTGTCCTATGACATGGTATGTTAAGATTCAAGGGTTCCCAAACTTGATTCGAGGACTTTTCTAACATACATGTGTGCGGAGGTCGCAGCTAAGTGAGGGTGGCGAGATAGTTCTTCTTAGTAGGAAATTTGTTGAAATAGTCGATGTCACTTCATCACTTCCTCGGGTATTTCCTCATCCCGAGTGTATAGTCCTCTTCGTCATTTGTTTCATTAAGTTCAACTAAGGCGATGGTATTGGAATTGGACATGCTTAGTTAGCTTGCTTGGATCACGAATCTCTATACTGAAGGCTCGGGAGTTGAGATAGCTAACCTCTTATCCCTTTTAGTTATGGCTTTGAAAGGTTGTCTATTTTCCTATCCATCTCGGCTTATTGATGGTTAAAAGCGGTCGAGAGCTTAGCCATTTGGGTTTCTTGGGATGCAACTAAGTTTTGCAACATCCGCTTGATGTTTTGTTGGTTAGGGCCGTTAGGTGGGGGCCATGAGAAATCATTAGAGGTGAATTCTTTGGTTTGTCCCAGGTAGAAGTCAGACTTGTTTTCCATGCTTCACGGGTTTCATTGAAATTCCTAGGTCCGGGTGTTGTAGGGAATCTTCCTCCGCTCCATTAATCTGGCGAGGATGCGTAGTCAGAGCGTGTTCGGGATCGAGTCTTGTGCGCGTGTTATGAGGATCATGACATGGCTCGCGCGGGAAGAAGCTTTGTTCGCATGGTGTGAAGACTTTGGATTTTCGTAGGAACTCATGAGGAATTTAACTTGATCTTCAGTTCGATCATCCTACGGTCGGGAGGAGGCAAGGAGATTGCCTTGCGGTTTGGGCGACTCGGGGTCGTCCACTTTCGTTGTCATAGAGGCGAGGTCTATTATTTCCCATGATTCTTGCGGTGAGATCACTAAGTTTTCCACCGGCCGCTTGGTCAATGGATCGCTTAGTGGGGAAGTTGACATGATCATAAAGATTTGGACTTGGAGCCAAGATCAATGCGTGATGAGGACTTTATGAAGTAAGTCCTTGAATCGGGTCCATGCTTGTAGAGATTCGCCTTGGCGTTCTTTGGAACATCAAGATGTCATTCCTAAGCTTAGTGGTTCTCCCGGTGGGAAAAATTGAGCAAGGCGAGAGGTAAGATCATCGACTTGAGATGGAGGGCCCGGGAAGTCGCTCGAGCGATTACTAGCTTGGTCCGTAGAGAGAATTGGAAGAGGCGCAGCGTGGTCTCCCAGTAGTAGCATCAAGGTCGATGGAATCGACAATTTTGAGAAATCCTCGGATCTTTGATTTGGATCTTGAGCGAAGTCCATGGAATCTGTATCCGTTTTGCACCAGCCGGATGGTGTCGGATCAGCGGGGCGTAGTTTGGGCTTGGTCGGGAAGCTCAATGGTGTTCCTATAGCCTAAGTGGCTTGGTCTCGAATACTACGCAAAATGCGGGCTCTTGGTGGGTCAATTGGTGGTGGGTTGATGAATGGTGGGTGGTTATCACCTTCCAGTGATGAAAAGTGATGGGGTTCTGAACAAAGGTCACGAAGAAGGGGATAGACTAAGAGAAATCTAAAATGAGAAAAAAAAGTTTACTTGATAGGAATCAAGCAAAGAAACCTAAGCGGGTGGACTACTAACTAGCTATTCCTTCCGGTGGCGTAAAAATTTGATAACGCTTACGCATCGTTCGGGGGTCAAGAAACTTCCTTTTCTTGAGCAAGTTTATAACACCAAGCGGTGAACCTAATCGTTGTAGTGTAGTAATTAGGGTAGCCGGGTATTGATATCGTTCTCTGGGAATAGGAATGCTAGTAAGGAGTTACTACTGCTAAGGTTAAGGTTGAGGAAGATTATTTTTTATCTTTTATGTTTTATGAAAATGGAAAGGTCACAGAATCTCGGGTTATTGGATTTGGGGGTTGGTATTTCTACCGATTACTCTACTATTATCTAATTATCTAAACTAAGGTTGTGGGAGTCTATGTCTAATTAATGTGTGCTCGTATGATAGTTTAAAGATGTGTTTACTTAGGTTGTATTACTCCTTAATTATCTCCCATTGATGGTTGAGTTGTCGTCCTTATTCTAGTTCGTTGTGTGTGTCTAAAGTTGTGGGGTGTCGTTTCTCCTAACTCTTTGAACTTACCAAAGGGTCTTGTCTAGAAACCGCTGGGGATGATAAACTCCTACTCTAAGGCGCTCTTTGGATGGTTTAGCCTCAACTACTCATGTAATTATATTCTAAGGTTCACAAAGATGAATCAAGCATTAAGTACACAGCGAATGATCTATAGCATTACTAGATCATTAATCAACTAAGATAAAACAACCAATCAATATTCAATAATTAAGTTTCATACTTTCTAAGCAAACACACAAATAAATTAGCGGACATGGAGAACATGCAAGCATACTGCACAAATAATCAAAGACATAATTGAATTAATGAAGTAAAGACTTATCTTGATGTAAGATAGGGTTTAAAACCCTAAAATCTTGTACAAGACACCTTAGGTTCGATTTTAGGTTTTACTCAAAGACTCTCCACGAAGTGAAAAATTCGGATTATATATATAAGATTACATATCGCGGCGTCACCTTATGTTTAGTGGCCGATGGCAGTCGTGCCTTCGATTAGGGTTTCGTCTTGGCGGCGTTAACCTTGCGAACGGCGTCACACTTATGTCCGTGGCGAGTCTCTTGACCGGCGTCGTCTGGGATTGCATCTAGGTCGTGCAGTAGCGATAGCTACTCCTTTACAAGCTGGGCGTCGTCGTCAGAAAATCTGAGTTTTGGGTTACGGACCGTCATGCAACAATTACGGGACGGGCGTCGCCATTGCTTTTTGGCAGCGTCGCCCCTAATTCAGCCAGCAGAGTGTCTCGATTCGACTTTGGCCATTTTCTTCATATATTCTGCCTTTTCGTCCAAATAAGTGCCATTCCGGCATTTTGCCTTGAGAGACCTAAAAAGTGAAAAAAGCGATATTAGCAATAACGGATACAAAAGTGATCAAATAAGGACTTAAACGACCCTCAATGGTACCTTTAAAACCTTATCGGTTAAATATTTCTCACTTGGCATTCCTAGTGCGAAAAGTTGTATCACTTTGTAAGGTTAGTTTTGTAGTGGGTAGGGATGTTCACGGGTCGGTTTGGTTAGTTAGAGAGATTTAAACTATCCATCACGGGCAGGTAATTCATTTAGTACCGAAATCGGATCGTGTTAGGCGGGTAACAGGACATGCGGTTACCGAAATGAGTAGTTACCAGCGGTTCGAGTTCACGGTTAACCATTTTGAGGCGTTTAAGCGAGTTTAACCATATAAACAATAACATGATCTAAAAGGTAAACACAATTTCGATTATATTAAATAATCGGAGTATTGAATAGACTAAGTCATATTAAAGTTATTCCATCACAATAATTATATTCAAATAAACATACATGACACATTAACAAAAAAATGTTTGTTCGAAGTTTATATCTTACAATCACATTAATCTATTTTTACACATAGATGTTTAGTAAACGTTTGCATTTGGAGCAAAAAAGTCGTTATACAATAAGAGTATTGCAAAAATATAATCGATACTTGTACTATTATTTGAATATTTAGTTAAAACCTACATATATATTATACGGTTAAGTTCGGTTAACTACGGATATCTAAAAATAAAAGCGAAACCGATCCGTAATAAGCGAGTTTTCGGTTTGAATTAGACGGTTCGGTGAGTTTATCGGTTTCTCGGTTTTTGAACACCCCAACAATGGTGGGTGGTGCACCATAACTACCTCGCTCGTTCTTGTATCTTTACTTGTGGCGGTGATCAACTTTATCCTTCGAAAATTGTGGAGTCATGAGTGGTTTTATTATTATTTATTTGGTTTGTGAAAGTGTGTGGTGTATGTTGTGAGATATCTATCTTTGTTTATAATGGATGGATGGCTTCTCTCACTATTTATTAGTTTAATATTTTCTAAATTAGAATTTAAGCAAATCTACTTATAAAACATAATGTACAACTATGTAGCGTGATTAATTTTAATGAATCTTATTTCTAACATACAATCTGATTGTCACAACCATGCAAATATATACAACTACACCAAGCACAATGTCACAAATACAAATAAAACTAAAAACACATTTATTCAATCATCTGATTAATACACAGATTTAATTATGTGGCCAGCGAAATATACAACTCTTTAATTCTGATGTCTGATCTAATTAAAGCTAAAACATAAATTTGAAATCAATGATTTCGAAATAAAATAACGTTTGTTCACTTGAAAATTTTAGTCATCAGAGTCGTGTTCTTGGCGTCAGCCTGGTGTCGGTAGGTCTGCCTGTTAGTATTTGTATGAAGTATAAAGTGTGTTATTATTTTTTGTTTGGTGATAGGTTATGTTGTGATCACAAAAGGTAAAAGATAATGGATTTGATTGCATGTTAATTAGTGATGTGACGCTGATATGAAGATAATGGTAACGATAATCTTATAAACCATAGTCTAAAGTAGTTGTGGCAAACTGGTAATATTGTAAAGATAACAAACCGATATATGAGTAGTATAAAATATATTACTTTGTATATACACTAATTTATGTATATTAGCTTCGATCAAGAACTTTTTCTTTTACTTCGATTAACAATCCTTGTTTCGGTAATAACGATCTGCTATTCCAACATCATGCTTGGTTTTAAATCTCCTAATTTCTATAAGATTAAGAAATTCGTTTAGTTGTGGTGTATGAGTATAAGTCCATGAGCTTTAAAAGTTATTAATGTTGTTTGGTTAGTTATGGTACTCTGCGATGGAATGAGGATACTGAATGTGAAGGTTTCGCCATATATTATGTGTGAGGTGGTTTATTCATATCTTGGTTATCGTTTCAACTCTATCTGGCCTAATGTCAATTGTGATTAAATGCAAACCAAAGCGCACCCTTAAGCTCGATCAAACTTAATGAATACGTTATATGCGTGTCACATGGTAAAAGAAGCTATGTGCATAAACAGAAAGATAAAATACCGAGCAAAGAGATAAATATCGGTTTAAAGAGTTAGAAACACAAAAAAAGAGCATATAGGCATGGCATGAAAGCATGAAACATAAATGCATAAGACCAAAGTGGTCAGAAAACCCACAACAAAATCAAGTAATGGGTAGAAGCATATACGAAAAAGGCATACATAAGCAAGTAAGCAAAAAGAGCACGGGAAACATAAGAGTATAAGCGCGAGGAGAGGTTAATGAGCAAAAATAACTAAGCGCGCGTGACTCTTAGATCTTTACCCTCTATCATTCTTTGAAGTATTTATTTGGATAGTGTAACAAAACTTGTTTGGTATCAGAGCTTGAATAAGGATACCTTTTGGTTCATAGAAAAATCTTAAGCTTGTTATCTTCATATATGTGTGTGCGTTAATTCAATTTGTTAAACTTAAGCAGACCAATTAATTTGCTCTACTAAACTTAACGAAAACTCAATTTATCTCAAATTAACATATACTTGTAGTTCAAATTAGTGTAAATGAACATCTAACAATGTAAATGTAGAATATAAGTTTTGTGGCTTATTTTATAACTTATATAAGCGAAAAGCCAACATAAGCAAAAAATGAGCTTATGAAACATAAGCCCAAAACAAAATAAGCAATAAGCGAAACAAATACCCTAGATCTGCTCTACTAAACTTAAGCGAAAACTTAAATTATCTCAAATTAACATATACCTATGCCTGATTCCTTTACATCTTTAGCAAGGATCTCAAATTAATGTAAATGTACAATATTCATAATTGCTGCAATGATTTAATTAGCAATAAATAGAAATTATAAAAATAAAAAAAAAAAATAAGAAAAAGAAATTGTCAGAAGTGGGATTTGAACCCACGCCCTCTCGAAGACCAGAACTTGAGTCTGGCGCCTTAGACCACTCGGCCATCCTGACTTTCTTGTTACTAAGTTGCAGTTTAAGCAATATAACCCATACCTAATGCTTAAAATGCAATAATAAACTAGTGCTCTCTATAAAATGTTTATATATATGCATGAAAATGCTAGAATCACACAAAAAAATTAAAAAAGTCACACAATAATGTGTAACAAAATGATTTGGTATAAAGAAAAGCTTTGAATGAAGAGTAAAAAAGTGATCCAAGTCAATGGCAGCACGTCGTTGTCAAATTTTTTGTAAATCATATAGGTATAACAGTATAACTTGCTTGTCTTGTCAACAAAACTAGGTTTTTTACTTTAATTAAATCTTGATCTAAAGCTTTACTTAGCAAAAGATGGTTAATAATGGTAAAACCAACAAATTTTCATCATAACCAAGCTCAATCTTATCATCCAAAATCGCTAGAGCCGCTACTTGTTTCTTTGAAGAAGTTGTGATCATATCAATAATGGTTACAAATTACTTATATTACAAAGGAGCACTGACGACACATGTTCGTCTAAGAAATCTGGAGCGGTTACTGTGTAAATCGTACTTGTCAGATGTCACGTTTGTGCCTAAATTTTAATTAGTGCTGGTCAAATTTTGATCAAAAAACAATTATCTTAGCCTTTCTTCATGACCATTCTGAATATGGATGCCTTCTGTATAATTTGTGTACTTCACTCATTCGCTACCTAAGATGACTTAAAACTCTTTGTCGCACAAATCATCAATGTAAAGTTTGTTTAGGTTTGCAAGGAATGAGAACTAAAGCGTTGTACTAGCCACTATGGCTAAATGGCTCTAGATTGTGTTGGGGTCGTAACTCGTGCAATTAGCTTCCTTGAACAGCAGTCGGCACTTTTAGCTTCAAAAACTCAAAATCGCAGGCCAGGATAAAGGGTATATCTAGACACCTTTCAAAAATGATTTCTACTATAATAAACATATAGTACTCATGATCATCAAACTACTTAAAGATGAAGCTATAAGTTTCATACCTACGGCAGCAAAAATGATAATCACGTGTGTAAATAAAACTGCAATGCTTATCAAAACATTTACATTAGCCAAGACATTTTCTCACCGCATATCTCAGATTTTGGTCATTTTACTGATCACGGCATCACGCAGAAATCTGTTTCATTATCACACATATAAGCACTCTTTAAATATGGCTCTGTTTACCCATATTGAATATTTCGTTTTCAATTGAAGTTTCTTAGTGTTGGTACATTTTAAATGGGCGATTTGTACTGAACAAGAGACATTTCGACTACAAGGATAAGACGTGTCAAGGTCTAAATTCCCGAACATCAAGGTATATCAGTTATGCAGTCCTTCAAAGGTCGGTTATTTTCGTGCCAATGGTAGACACTAGTAGCCTTTGAAATAAAAAGAGCTTAAAAACTGCACCTATTGAACCCAGAGTTGCAACCCATATATTATACAACATTAGTAAGTCAGTTATAAAATGACTAAACGAAAATCTTAATTAGATAGAAAGATACATTACCCACTAACGTTCCCAGCTGAACCATTCTCTTGATACTCCCCTCGTCTAATTTTCACAAGCTCGGCATGTGCTCGCTCAAGAATTTGGTTTTTCTGTAATTCCAGTTCTCTAAAAAAATCCATCCTCATCTTCTCAAGTTCCAACATTTCCTTTCGCTTACGGTTTTCAATCTTTTCATATACATCACTAAACCTGTTAATCGAATCTGCAAGCAATTTAAACGAACCGGCATTGGCTTTATTCTCTTTAATCTTTGGCTTTTTCGGTGGTAGCACATCAGAATCTTCGTCGTCGTCATCATCATCACCCTCTTCAGAAACTGTGTTACCGGGGCTATTTAGATAAACAACGGTGGTTGGGGTTGGCGGAGGGATCCAGGCTGGCGTGGGGGACCGGGTTGGGGTTCGAGTGTTGGCGCTATCAACATATCCATTTTCTTAAAATACACCCATTTTGTAGTTGCATATTTGTTATGTTGTAATAAAGCTTTTTCCTTTTTGTACTTTTTTTTCAATGTATCCAAACGGTTTCTGCATTGAGTGTCGGTTCTTACTATTCTAGAGACTTGCGCAACCTTATCTGCAACTTCTTGCCATTCTTCTGAACGAAGACTCTTTCTTCCACGTTTAACAAACCTTTCCCCCCATGAATCAAGAAGAGCAAATGTCTCGATTTCAGTCCAGTCAGTAAGCGCGTTTCTTCCACCAAATGAAGGCTTAAAGGTGGGTGGTGAGACCTGCAGTGGAGCTGGAGTTGGTACTGAGGTACTAATTGAAACTAGATAACAGGCTTTTAAGCTTCCGCTTCTTGGATGCCTATGTAGATTAAAGTTTTCATTTTGTCTATCATCTTCACCGTCATTATCATCATCGGTATCATCATCGTCTTCTTCATTGTCTCCATTCTGCTGAATCGTACCATTAGCATCAACTTCTTGCTCTTGTTCTTCATCATCTTCTTCTTCGTCGTCATCCAAATCAACATAATTCCCAGCAATCTGTGGCACATTACGAACAGTAACATTGGGTTGGTGGGTCGAGTTTAACCCTTGATTCACCCTGTAATGTGGCGGATACCTCGAATCTCCGTGAGTCTCATCCATCAGACCACGACAGATCAAATTTTTAAGATATCAATGTCGAAAAAGAAGACTTGATTCCAAGAAAATATCACTATCTTTCCCTAAAAGAGCCCGAATCTTTCACAGCTCTTCAACCTATAACAATTAAATTCAATCCAATGAAAATCTTAGATGACTAGTCGTAGATACCCCACCACTTAAAATAATGAAACTTCCATATAATATTATAGAAATTAAATAACTAATCTATAACTGCTAAGTAACCAAACACAACAATACATTCATCTCAAACAAGTAAGATATACAACAGATGGAAGAATTTAGATTCCAATGGCCAAAAGAATCAAAAGGTAGCACACGACTCTACGAAACTATCACTATTTATCCAAATCCCATAAATTATTTAGGATTCTCCAACCTACCACAAACACATATTGGAGTACTAAAATTCAGGCCCTGATCCTAGACAACAAGTACCAGATGCTATTCACTATGACTGCTACTTAACCAAAGCGAGAGAAAAATAGCTAAAGATTTAATTTCCATTCTCAAAACACATACTTAGAACAATGAAATTCAAGCAAAATCTTAACTATAAGTAACAAATCACCTAAATTAATGAAACTTCCAAGTGCAATAATGATCTCTGTCTTCAGAAAGTAACAAGTCAGATTCCAAAATCCGAAAGGATTTTCGGATTACTAAAGATAACCGTGAGGACATGCATATATTGTGCTAAAGAGTTAAGGGCATGCATAACCACCACAAAATGATCTAGACTTGCCCTCCTCACAAGAGGTCAAGGGTTCAAACCTCACGAGGTGCACATTCGAGGTGGCCCGGTTAGGCCGTGTACATCTGAGTCAAAAGACTCGCCTCCCGGGTAACCTAAATAAGGAAAAACCTCATCCAGCATTACCCGTTTAGTTAACGACATGCGTATATTATGGTTAAAATTCAATCATAACCGCCTCAATACAGTTAATGACAAGTAGTTAAAGTAGACAATTTGATTCTTACAAACTATCACTTTATTCCCGTAAAATCCCCGAAATCAGTTACGATTTTCCAGCCTATTACAAACAGCAATCAAATTCAACCCCTATGCTATACAAGTAACAGATTACTCAACATAACAAAGCTTCCAATTACAGCAATAAGAAATGACGTATGACTACTAAATAACCAATATGAGATAACAACTGCTGTACGTTTTATACAAGGCAATTCTATATGAAAATATAAGGTCGCTGGGAAGTGATTATGAGTTTCGGGATAATCATTTCGGATAAGCTACAAATTAAACTGATTATTTGTACCAATAATCATATAACACCACCTAAGATTCTAAATGGCAGCAATCAACTATGACTATTCACTAATATCCATAAGAATTCACAAAGCATTTACAATTCTTAAAACTTGATATGAAGTCTTAATATTTTAACCACTCAAGGGTGGTCTAGTGGCAAAAGGGCTTGTGACTATCACTCTAAAATGTGTGAGGTCTCAACTTGAAGTGGCCACGCCAACCTCCTAAAGGGAGGGCTTTACACTGTGTGTGGTGGTGGGTTCAAACCCCATGGATTAGTCGGCCAAAAGGTCGGAAACCATGGTTACCCAAAAAGTTAATTGTAACGGACAAAAACGACAGCAGTGGATACTATTTTATGGATGCTGAATAATCGCTAAACAAGCCCGAGTACAAATTTTAATTTAGAATCCAACGTTCAGCGGTTGAATTATAGCAAGTATTAGTCTATCACTATGTTTCCATAAAAGCCCCAAAATCATTTAGGGAGCTGTTTGGCTAAGTTTATATGATGGGCTTATAAGCTTACTAGCTTATATGTGTTAAATAAGCCTAAACTAAGTGTTTGGCTAAGCTTATATGAGTGGCTTATGAGCTTATGTAAGGGGGGTTTTAATAAGCCCAAACTTTGTGGCTTATTTGCGGAAGAGTGGTCTTATATAAGAATATTATATAAAAAGACTTTTATACCCTCATTTAATAATGGGCTTATAACTTAAAAGTCATCTAACTTGGTACGTTTTGTCTTTGAGTTTACTAAACATTTTTTTTCTTCTAAACTTTCAAATTTCGATCATTGTTGTGTGTATTTTGTAACTATCCAACCATGTAAAATGACCATTTACCCTTTCAAATTTGAAAAAGTAAGGGTAAAATGATCTCAAAATCCAATATTATAGACATGAGAAAAATGTTGAAAATGAACTTACAGATACTTTTTTGCAGACCACCATATCAAAGCACTGAACATACTCGTTAACGGGTTCCTCACTAAATATTTCCTCAATGAGCGTATCAAAGCAAACATTTTCACCAACAACTATGGTCAGCCTGATCCGGAATCCAATCGGTACAACAGTTGCTACAGTAGAAAAGGTTATCTAGCTAAGAGTCGGGACACTGAACCATTGACCTGTTTTGACCCGAAACCCATTTTAAACAGTTACTCAACCAAAGAAACCATCATTTCGTAAATCATTTTGTAAAAGATCCTTTCATAAAGAATTAGGGTCCGTTTGTTTGGATATTTTGGAATGGCTTTTGCATTGACAAGACGTTCTTACTTTTGGAAAAAAAATGATTTTTTAATCATAGATTGATAGTTGGGCAATATGACAGGTTTCAAGTGATTTTGTGTACTTAATGGGCCAATTTCTTTTGTCTCTCTCTATATATGTCTATATGTAGACCCACTTTTGTTATTTTATAATATAAATAATATATTTTATTTAAAATTTATTATAAAATACTATTTCCGTCCTATATTAATTGTTCTGTTTTGACTTTTTAAGTTTTTTTTAACTTTGATTTTAAATATTTTTATTTGTGTTATATAATATTTAATAAAAATTATACCAATAAAAATACATTTAAAACTCAATCTATTCATATATTTTCAGATCAGTATTATATAACACAATTAAAAATATTTTGGGTCAAAGTTAGAAATGAAAGCACCTAGAAAATTCAAGTGGAACAATCGATATGGGACGGAGGGTATATTCAAATAAATATAATTCTTTCTCCAAAATTTACCTCAAATCCAATCCGAATCTAACCCCACTTATAAACCAAACATGCCCTTAGTTTACTTATAACTAGTTATAATACCCGCACGTGCGCTGGTTTCTATATATTGTGTCTTTTTAAGAATTGATTACTAATTTATTTATTTTATATAGATTTGTAAATTGTTGATATATAAATCTCATAATTAATTTAATTATATTAATTAGGGATAGCGTTTTTTTTCCCCATGTGTCGATGTAGGGCAATATGTGGGAAACAATCTTTTAATCTTTAATTTACATATAGGTTGGAAGGTGTATGTATGTGCGGGTGATTTTTTTTATTTCTTTACAGTAGACACAAATATTTTTAAAATCACTCCCGCTTTTTACTAAGTTTTTTTCTTTATACTTTTGACACTTAAACTTTAATTTTTATTTTTCTTTTCTTGACTATATATAAGAACATTTTTTTACCTATTGTCAAATCCGGAATATTTGAGTTTTTTTAGTAAATATTTTAAAATAAAAATAATAATAAATAAATAAAATATTACTTAATAAGGGGAGGTTGAGTTTTTTTTTTAAATACAAAAGTCCCACTTAAGGTTTTGTTTTATATATAAAAGATACGAGATAAAGATCACCATACATTCACCTCAATCTAAGCCTTCAATTTGAACACGTCGTACTTCTATCTCAAGCCTTTGTGTGTGAGTCTCATTAGACCAAGGTTTCACATCCAACACGGAAAAATACCTTTTAGTAGTTGCAATAGCCTCTCCCGAGAAAGAAGCATATGTGTCAACAAGGACACGCACTACAAGAATCAACACGACAGCTACGAAAATAGCACGACGACACATTGTCGTCGGCGATATCGCTAAACGACAAAAAGGCTTGACCAAAGAGTGGTCGTTGATTTTTGGCCAAAATAATACCGACACTAAGGCGTCGGCATCATCATAGTCAAATTTGACTTTGGTTTTCACCAAATTTTGGCGGGTTCTTTCAGCTCAATGCTCCCCGGCGACCGCGTCGTGAAGTAAAGTTAACTATCATCTTGGCGATTAGTGCTTGATTGGTGCTAATTACTTAGCTCGTTATAATCCGGCCTGATCGTCGGAAGAAAAAAATAATATTATTAGTTTTTAATATGCCGAAACTGTAGGCGTCGGCATTATTATCCCGCCGAAAAAAATTGGCGCCAACTCGTCCCGCTAATGTTTTACTTATATATAACCTAACCGATCATCCACAATTCGGCAAAACACAAATAACCCAATCGTCAATTCCTACAAAACACAAATAACAATGGTTGATTACACGTCGGAAAAGGAATGGTCAATGGTTTTATCGTCGATGCATCTCTTTAATGAAGTTCTTAATACGTATGGCTCCGAAATTTATGATGAATATGGTTCTTATAAGAACATTAGCCCGTAGATGAGAGACCAGATTCGGAATGGTTGAGGAAAAATCCATGCTACGGAGAGTTTTGGAGGCTCAAGCCGATGATGTTGGAGGAGAAAACCGTTGCCTTTCAGTCGATGATGACGTTGGAGGAGAAAGCACGTTGAAACAAAACTTGATGATCCGGGAAATAGGGTAACAAATCTTGAAGCTATGTTTGAACATTTTATCAAGCAAAAAGAAAGCAATGAAGGGAAAAGATGGTGCAAGTTCTAGCAAAGTGGGCAGTAGCAGCAAAAAAAAATGAATGGGCGATGTTTGTTATGGTCTATGTCGTGTGTTTCGTTTGCTTGTCTAGTTGTTTCGTTTGCTTGTCGAGTTGTTTCATTTGCTTGTCGAGTAGTTCCTTTTGATATGTTTCGTTTGCTTGTACGTTGTTTCGTTTGGGTCTGTATGAAATGTATGTGGTTGAGAACTCTTGCGTGTTTTAAATAAAAGGTTTGCCTTTGTGTTTGTTAATTGTGATATTGTTTTTCTTTATGCATATGTAATTTATTTTTGAAAAATTGTATATTTGAAGTACCCTGTTGTTTAAAGGGGTGTTTGGACACCATAATCTGGTTAGCTCAGAACATGGTCAACTTTACAAATCCATAAGGTGCTTTGATGTATAAAAATCTTGGGTGTGGTTCGACCCACCAAGAGACGGGTGTATGTCATGTTCGATAACAAAAGATAGGTAGATCACCGTCGTTGACGAAGGTGCACGACTGCTGTTAAATCAGCCTCGTGAAATACTTAAGTTTTCAAAACAACAACAACATTTTATTATATAACAACAATAACACAACAACAACAACAAAAACAATACTACATATGAAGATTGTCCATGTCACCTAACAGCTCACGGAGTATTGCAGGCTGCAGCCGACTGACATGCGTGGTCGTGGTCGTTGGGATTCCTTTCCATTTCAAGTTTGCCTCCAGCATCCTTAATTTTGTTTTCTAACACCTATATTTTTTATTCCATCAGGTTTATACTAAGATCTTTGGCATTACAGTTTGAGCACTACGTTGGTGCATATCCATCACCTTGAGATGTTGAAGCAGAAGAGATTACTCGTAACCGGTCATCAAATTCACTCTTTCACTTAAAATATTCAAACCCATGATTGTTCACCTTCGAAAGAGGACATGCATAATATTTCCATCCAAAGGTATCTTCTTGTATGTGACGTTCTTAGTTTTATATTTCCTGTTCCACAAGAACACATAAAGGGATTATATCGCTGCATCTCAGGTTTTGAAATTGGTGTGAAGTTAAGAGGTTGTGAGGTTAAGTGGTTTTGAGGATAAGAGTGAATATAATGTGTTTGCGAGGATAGAGCAGTTATGGTAGCTTTTGGTGGGAAGTTTTGGCGCCAGTATTTTGGTGGGAAATTTTGGCGCCAATATTTTGGTAGGAAACTTTGGCGCCAGTATTTTCGGTGGGACATTCCCGAGATATATGGCCACTCTCGACACACTTGTAACAGCTTCTGCCACCACCAACTCATTCGTTTAACATGTTATGTATAACGATATCACCTCGACTCGTTTGTTTAACATGTTTTGTATAACGATATCACCTCGACTCGTTCGCTTCATCCACATAGATTGAACCGCTTTTTTTTGCCTCGACCTTTTAACTTCGACATCGCATCATACAACTTTGCCACAACTCTTTTCGACTCATCATTTTCCATATCAAGAATAACAGGTTGACCCAAAACAGAATAACCACCAAGTCCATCATATCTTCTAAAGTAATACTAACCTCACCCCACACAAACACAAAAGTGTTAGTTTCTTGACTCAATTTTTGAAGTGTGTGCAAAAGAACTAGTTAAACTTCGATGTGGAACAGTTGGAAAATGAAAGTATGAAACTGTTAGTAAAAGGGTAGTTCAAATGTTGTTTGTTAATTTTGATTTTCATTTTGTGTGTATTCTATAAGAACTAGTTAAACCTTGACTCGTTCTCGACTCATTCGTTTTAAATTTTAATTATATATATATATATATATCACATAACCTTTTTAATTATTTAAAAGTGTTTAATTTTAAATTTTAAATTATATATATTACATAAAATTTTTAATTATTTAAACGTGTTTAATTTTTAATAAACTTATATAATTTTAATTTTTTTACAATTTAAATTAAAGCATTTGTATAATTATATTTATCTAATACCGATGACGGGGCGTCGGTATGAGTTTCAATAAATTATCCCCAAAAATTTTGGATGTCCCGCCAAAACACAAAATGACAAAGTTTTTCATTGTTCCCGACGACAGGTCGTCGGGAATAAATGTATCTAAAAACAAGAGTACCAAAAAGCAGATCAGGGTAAAACACTTAGAAAAAAAATTATCACTCCTTCTTCTCCTTCTGCTTTGGCGATCGAACAACACCACACCACCACCGGAAATTGAACAACATCGCCCCACCTTTCACCACCACACCACTACACCACCACAGTCTCCGTAAACCACCACTACACCACCATAGTCTAAACCACAGTAAACCACCACCACACGAGCACCACTGTGCACTTCTCCTCCTCCTCTTCTTCCGTATAATTCTTTCCTCAACCCCTCCATTGTTTAATTATTTCTTTTTCCTTCTTCCTCACTTTTTCTTAAAGGTATATATATATATACTACCCCGTCTCATAATAATTGTTCACTTTGACTTTTTTAAGTCTTTTTTAATCAACTTTGACCATATATATATTTATTTGTGTAATATAATACTTGATGAAAAATATACGAATAAATTGGTTTTTAAATGTATTTTCATTTGGTATAATTTTCATCAAGTATTATATAACAAAAATAAAAATGTTATCGGTCAAAGATAAACAAGAAAGACTCAAAAATCAAAGTGGACAATTATTGTAGGACGGAGGAGTATATATATATATATATATATATATATATATATATATATATATATATATATATATATATATATATATATATATAGAGAGAGAGAGAGAGAGAGAGAGTAGGGATCGATGAGAAGTAGATTAAAATAAGAAGTGGTGAGAAGTGACCAAAATCACGATTTGAGATGCAACGACTTGCATTAGATGCATTTCTATTCATATAGATGCAACATCTTGAGTTTCGAAAGTTAATTTGATGTAAAGATGGTGCAAATTGATTTTCACGATTTCGACACGTGCAGAGGAGTAAAAAACAAGAGAAATCATGAAATGCATTTAATATACGTATATGCATCTGATTAAAAGCTAGAAAACACATTATGGTGTGTTATAATGCATCTAAGATTATAGGGATGCATCTATTTTAGGTCGGTGCATCTTAGATTTGCGATTATAGTTCTTCTTATTCTTTTTATTTTAAGTAATCTTCTTATTTAATCCTAACTATATATATATATATATATATATATATATATATATATATATATATATATATATATATATATATATATATATATATATATATATATATATATATATATATATATATATATATATATATATATATATATATAACCGATTGAGAGCCGAGACACACGAGACATAGGTAATGTGCTATCTCTTTTATTTTTATTAACTTTTGGTATCCCGACGACATGTCGCCATCAAATGTTTTTGCTCTTGTTTTTTTATTAACTTTTGCTATCTCGGTAATGTGCTCTCTTTTTTTATAGGCCGAGCTCGTGACCACAACCCGATACCACATCCCAAGACCGCAACCCGAGACCACAACCCTAGACCGTAGCCCGAGGCCGTAGCCCGAGACGACAACAATATTTTGTTGTTTTTCATATGTGATTAAGAATATACGATTTTACATAGTATTGCGTCAATTTGGTTAGTATCGTATATGATTTGTAGTTAGTATCATTTGGTTAGTATAGTATTACGGGTTAGTATCGTATATGATTTGTAGTTAAAAGTAAAATTTTAAGTATTTGTTACAAAAACTTAATAGCTCATATAACGTTAGTTTCGTATATGATTTGTAGTTGGTATCGTTTGGTTAGTATAGAAGACATGATATGCTTCCTTAATTCGGCCTGATGAAAACACCATTATGATACCGTTAAAAAACAACCCGCGAGCTGTTGGTTTTACCTTGCATTGATGACCCTTGGCTAGTCCCTTTATAACGTTATATTAAGGACTTATAGATTATAGATGACTCGACATAGGAGAGTTTGCAACGGTGTATAGTGTACCATAATTATGTGAGTTAGATGTTATGTAAATTTAGACAAGAATTTCTATTAACGTAAGTTAGTCTAAGAATTTGAAATGAAAATGATTTATCTTTTGCAATGAAAATTATTTATCTTTTGGTATTTGAAAATTTGAAATTGTGGTCGAAATGCGAGTCTATTTAGCATAAACTTGGTTCCTAATGCAGGTTTTAATATTTATAATTACTCGTTATACCTATGGTCTACCGTAATGCACTAGCGGGCAGTGTACCTGGTCACGTGTAGTGTAGTATTCGGTAAAACCGAGGTCGTCCCAAGAGTTATGTGTGCGGATTTTAACTAAGTCTAGGTGTCACAGATTTTAATATGATTATGAGGTTGATTTAACTAATTAACAACTAGAGAAAATAAAGGCGAAAGATGTGATCAATAGAGGAGAGGGGTGATAACCTAGTTAATCATCTTAATTAGTAGTGTTTATGTCTAATTACTTCCAATTACTTGGTGGGGTCAAAGTCGCTAGGACAACATTTGGTGGGTTCGTCTAACCTATCGCCAAGGGTCCCATTAGAGAAGTCGATGTCCCTCATAAGTCCATTGTTCCGGTCCCTAAGCCAAGTCATTAAGTACCGCTACATGCGAGATTTATAATAGTGAGTGCCGGCGCTAGCATCTTAAACACTCACCCTTACTTAAGTTCATCCAAACGGTAGGTGATCGGTTGGTCAATCGCACAAGTAGAAAGGGTCAGTCGGTTGGTCATATCTTACCCTTCCGTCTCGGTCTACTTACTTAGGTCAGTTGGTCATATCTCTAAGTAACTAGCCTCTACCGCCATTCAAAACTACCGAAACAAGGGTAGCTACCAATAAACTATGCATGCATACACTTAGAAATAATTATACGGAAGCAATGTAAACACAAACAAAACTATTAATGGATCATAACTTAGGCCAGCACCAAGAGGTGCTTAGCCGCTCATATTAACTATAACAATCAATTCAATGTTTAATGTTACGAAATACATGAATTGAAAGTAAAGAAAAGATAAAAAGCTAATGCTTATCGTAGAGGAGTGATTTCTCCCTTGGAGATAGCTCCGTATGATCCTTTAGATCTGCCTTTGACTTCTTCTCACGCTCACTTTGAATATTGTGTGTGAAATGGGATGATTTGAAATCTTGGAAATCATGGGGTATTTATAGGCGGATCTGTTCGGCGTAACTAATTATAAGAGTTCGCCGTAACATACAATTCTTCGTATTTTGCACTAATAATCCGGTTCTGGCGTAACCTCGGAAGGAGTTCTGCCGTATCTTCTATAAATCTTGGTTACGCCGTAGTTGTTGCATGAGTTCTGGCGTAATTTATAGCGGCGCTGAACCTCATTTGACCTAATATGGTTACGTCTTAATCTTGGATAGAGTTACGCCAGTAATCTTCATTAAGTTGGTTTTCGAGCCACGCTTTGAGTTACTGGCGTAATGAGAGAAGAGTTACGCCGTAGCTTCTTCAAAGTGAGCATACTATGATAAATCTTCAATAAACTCACCAAATCGGCGTCTCTTTAGCTCCAATGCTCGTAATTTACCTGAAAGTGAAATATAATGGAAAACAAGCATAAATCCATATAAATGATATAAATTACAAGCATTATCGAAAGAAATTGACACTTAATATTCAGGATAACTTGATGTTATCAGTTCCATATCTGAATGAAATTTTCTTTTAATTCAAATGTGAGCTCTTTGACAAGATTGTTTGTACAACTAGAATAGCTCAAAGATATATGCTAAATTAATGCTTGATCGAATCAAACTCGATTAGAGCTTAATTTTTGAGATTATTTATGTACTCAAACTTGGTAAATGTCATATCTTTATCCAATACTATTGCATAAGTTGACCCTTTTTCTCATAATTAGCGAGAATCTAATAAGAAAATTCAACAAAGGAAATGTACAAATATTCCTATTGAATGTTTGGCAATATGCATGTTAAATGTTTGGTGAATCTATAATTGAATGTTTGGCAATATGCATGTTAACCGTTTGGTTGATATTTGAATGGTATTTAATTGTTAGACTTTTGTGAATGTGATTTTAGGATTTTAGTGATTAATTTTGAAAATTCCCCGGCCGAAGTTAATCATCCTATAGAAAAAGCGTCTGGAAGTAATTTATTAGAAATTAATTTCGGAAAGTCCCCCGTTTAGAACTGCTTTTTTAATGTTTTGTCTCATTTAGGATATGGATGCGTATAACTGATTTACTATTTGAGATTATTTCGACAGTGTTTCTCCTTTACTCCTACGAATATGACTTTAATGCACATATTTGGGGAGTTGAGGGGAAATGCTGTCGAAATTTTCTCTAATAGTAAATCGCTTATCTGCATCCGTATATGAACGAATCATTCAAAGAGTGAGTTAGATTGCCTTCCATAGTTGCACTAGGTGAACAAAACAACTTGTAATAATTTCACGTTTATATGTGTTTATGTGTTTAATCTTTTGAATGTGTTTACTTTAGTGCATATAATAACTGATTGCATCATAAAAATGCAGTTATGATAATTGATAAGAGTTGGACCCTTTTAGAGAGTCGCTGTTCAAAACCATTTTTTGTTGGTCTTGCTGCATTCCTCGAGCATTGCAAGCCGTTATTGAATAGTTACGGAAAGATAAAATGTCCATGTCATTTGTGTCGTAATGTTGAATGGGTATCTATGACCACTCTTAAAGACCACATAGGAGACTTTGGGTGGGACCCAAGTTATAAACAATGGTGGAATCACGATGAACCGGATCCTTTGCCATTACTCCATTAGTACATAACACAACACAACGTGAGATGATGAGTGACATGGGTGCGTGCCTTAATGATATTTTTGATATTCCTCCGATTAATGAACAAAATCAGCCAACTCAAGTAAATATTGGCGAGCAAGTAACGAGCCGACTCAAGCTGTTGCACCTCCTCAACGTAACGAGTTTGAAGAGTTACTTGCCAGTTCCAGCCAGGCTCTGTATCAGACATGTGACTTTGTGACTACATTGGATTTTATGTCAAAGATTACGCATCTTAAGGTCAGCTGTAATGGAGTGATACTTCATTTAACAAAACGTAAATATTTCTCCAGGAGGTATTCCCGCCCAGGTTAGGTTACAATCTCCCACCGACATACTATACAATAAAGAAGACATTTAAAAAGATTGAGTTAGGGTCGATACATGCTTGTGAAAAGATTGCTTTCTATATCGGGGATGATGCCAAAGATTTGGAATATTGTCGATTCAGAAAGCGAGTAGATGGAAAGACAAGAACACAACGGGGAAGAAAGTTCCTAACAAGGTGTTGCGTTGCTTTCCTATCATTCCTAGACTACGAAGTTTGTTCAAGTCTATTCACACTACAAAACATCATTCCTAGAATACGGTAAGATGCAACACCCGGTTGATGGTAAAGCATGGAAGAAGTTTGACATGCTACATTCAGATTTTGCTAAAGAAATAAGAAACGTTCGATTAGGGTTGGCCACTAATGGATTCAATCCGTTTGGCAACCTTAGTCAGTCTTACAACATGTGGCCGGTCATATTACCAATATACAACTTGCCTCCGTGGTTATGCATGAAAGAGTCTTCTTTGATGCCAACGTTGTTGATTTCTAGCCCTAAATCACCGGGAAAGGACATTGATGTTTACTTGAAGCCTTTGATTGATGACATGGAGGATTTATGGAACAAACCATGTATCTTGACTAGAGACGCTATTACATGCACTGACTTCCACATGAGATCGATGCTTTTATGGACAATCAATGATTTTCCTGCACGAAGTAGTTTGTCTGGTTGGAGTGCGCAAGGTTACTTCGCATGCCTTACATGCAAAGTAGACACTCCGGCTAGGCGTGTGATAAGCACAACAGCTTATGTTGGTCATAAAAGATTCTTAAAAAAGAACCATAAATGGAGGAGTGACTATACATTCGATACTGAAACCGATGTAAAAGATCCTCCTAGAAAAGATACCAATCATTATATCTTTACTCAACATGCGAGATTTCCCACATGTTTTCCGGGGAAACACCCGAATTATGGGGGTGTGAAGATAAAACACAATCCTATAGTAAAATTGAACTGGACTAAACGATCTATTTTTTACAAGCTTGAATATTGGTCTTCTCTTTCTCTAAAACACAATTTAGATATTATGCATATCGAAAAGAATGTGTTGGAGAGTATCTTGAACACTTTGTTAATGAAGAAATCTAAAGACACCGCTAAGGCAAGACAAGACTTGGAAGCTTTAGGCATTCGAAATGAGTTGTGGCTCGGAAACAAAAAAAGCAGGAAGTGCTTTAAGCCTCATGCTAAGTACTCCCTCACACCCAATGATAGAAAACTTTTCTGTCAATACATAAAAAACAATTAAGTTACCAGATGGGTTCGGATCCAAGTTCAAGTCAAAAGTGACCAAAGATGATAACAATATAATGGGCATGAAGTCTCATGACTGTCATATAATGATGCAATAGTTACTTCCTTATGGACTTCAGCAATAATTGGACACACAGACTTATACACCATTAATCGAGATTTGTGCATTCTTTAAGCAAATTTACGCTCGTACTTTGATGGTGAATGACATGGTGAAAGCTAGAGACCAGTTGATCAATATTTTGTGCCGTCTCGAGCAAATATATCCTCCTGCTTTTTTGACATTATGATTCACTTGGTTATACATTTACCTGAAGAGGCTACTGAAGGCGAGCATGTCTCATTACGATGGATGTATCTTTTTGAAAGATACATGAAGAAGCTAAAAAACTATGTACGAAATAAAGTGTTGGGAATTATATTTAAGTTGATATGACCAAATACATGAACGATAAGGACTATTGAAGACAAAGAAAGACAAGGGACCTAAAGTTAAAATAGTCATTTATTATTTAGTCCCTAGTAGTATTTGTAACCCTATCTCTCTAGTTTATAAAGAGAGGCAGGGAATAAGTTTTAGTAGATCTAGATATATAGAACTCTCCCAATGAGAGTCTAGACACACAAAGAAAATGTATTAGTTTATTATAATGAATAAAAGAAAAACCTTAGTACTAACTTTGATTATTGTGTTTGTTATTCAGCTGTGCAAATCAATGTTACGATATCCTAGATGGGCTTAAACGATCTTTAACAATTGGTATCAGAGCGGGTGGCTTGTGATATCTAGGGTTTATTGAAGGTTTTTATTGATGAGAAGCAGTTTTGAAGATCAGATTCGTTTTTAAGGTATCGACTTTTTATAAATTTGTCAAACGGCATGTTATATATCATGAATACCTCGTACTATTTGATGTTTTGTCTTCAATTACATGGGTATCCAAGATTCTTTTGTATTTAATTGGTCAGTGAATTCGAATGTGGGGCTATTTTCCCATAGACCAATTAATTGGACGGTGGTACATTTTCTAAATCAAAGATGGTGACTTTCATTGGTGGTCATTAATTTGCATCCTTAAAAGTTAGTATCGGTTTCATGATACAAGTTAGTATTGGTTTATATATTCAATACTGGTTGTTGATTGGCTATAATTTCACTTGGACGGTGATGATTTCTTTTATTAATTGATGGATCTGATTGAGCACATGTAATTTATGTAACGATCTCACATTTAATATTATATTCGATTTGGATGAGATCAACAAATGTACATATTCATGATCAGTTGCTTTTACTATTGTTGTGTCGTTAAAACTGGTGATCCACACATGATATATTTGGGCACTGGATTGCGTGTAAAGAGATAATTTAATATTGCTCGTGTTAGTATCGGCGACATATTTTTGTGACATTGCTATTGGTTAATGCTGGTCGTATGAATTTACATATGGCAGCTTGATAGTTAATACTGGTGGTCGCGACAGTTAATTCTGGTCGTCCGAAGGTTAATACTGTTAGCAGATTACTAGTCTTGGTGAGTTGAATTTTTATTCAATGATGAACCCTAGTAATTATCATGTTTTCGGCTTGACTGTTACGCCCCCAAAACGGAAATTTTAAAACTTTTATTAAAGACAAGGAAGGAAGGAAAAACTAGAAGTTTTATTTTTAAACGTGACGGCGTCGGGAAGGGTTTGTGGTCGTGCCGATAATATCGTGACGGCTCGAGAAGATTTTATGACGGCGTCGAGATAATAATCGTGACGGCTCGAAAGATTTTGGTAAAATGCGACGTCGGGTTCTATATCGACGCCGTCGAGAACTCGAGACAAGACATTTTGTGCGGTTATTGCACTTTAACTCAATAAAACTACATACCACTTACCCATTTCCACAAAACTTGTAGACAACTTGTGACTCATACAAGAGTAACTATTACTAACAATTCCAACACTTTTAACCTTCAAAACGAGAAATCGGCTTTATGCCAAACATCATTTTTAACTTCATGACCCATATTTACAATAACTTGACACATCGGCTTAATGTTTTAGAGAACATAAACATAAAGACAATTACTAACGGAAAGAAGACCAAGACACTTGAAAATATACCAAACGACTTGACTCTTCGGGGCTTCCAACTTTAACACCTTGGTTCCAAAAGACAAGCTCAACTAGAGCTCAAGCAAAATCCATCCTACACTTGAGTCTTACCTTTATCCTCCTTGCTAGGACCTACAAAATGTCATCAACTATAACATAAGCAATTGCTTAGCAAGTAAATGGGTCAAATGCAAATTAAAACTATAAAAATACATAAGAATTTCATGGAGCATCTATAACATAAGTACATACCTTAAAATTGGTATTTACACTACTTGACATATAAAGCTATGGATCCAAGCTAACTATAACAAGCTCCAACAACTATAACATAATCAAACAATCATATTTATTATGATAATACATTAACCCACTATACTTACCTCAAATTGATCAATAGGTTTCTACCAAGTAGAATCACCACTTCCTTAAATTTCCTAAACAACAATTATGTTAAATTAGAGAATATAACTAACAACTTCAAGAAATTAAACATCTCTTATTACTACTTTTAACTTCTAATTACAAAACCCTAATTATAAGAATTGGGGAAGATACTTACTTAATTAGAGATATGAAATTAAGGGTCTCCCTATCTTGATAATCACCACAATAGGTCCAAATTTTGGATTCAATTTATGTGTTCTTGATGTCTTCTTCTTCTCTTCTTCTAAACCCTTTCTTCACCTTGAAGTTCCTTCACAATTTCTGGATATCTCTTTTAATTACTAACTTCTTCTTTTTAATTAATTTACTTAGCCTTAATGGCAACATTAGTCCCTCTATTTTAGGATTCTTTTATATAGATCACAAAAGTTCTTACTCTTTCTTACTAGCCACAATATTTAAGAAGCATTCATATTTATTCTAACAAAAGTTTAATACTTCTATATAACAATACCTTGACGGGATACGGGTGTAACAATTCACCCCTCCTAATAATTGATTTCGTCCCCGAAATCATGTTTGGAAAAGTTGAGGATACTTGCTCTTCATTCTTTCTTCCGGTTCCCATCTAATGGTTGTACCCTTTCGAATTTTCCATTGCACTTTCACTAAGGGAATCTCTTTATTTCTTAGTTGCCTTGTCTTTCTCCCAAGTATTGCCTCCGGTTCTTCTTGAAATGTTAACTTCGGATCGACCTCAACATCATCTAATGTAATTACACTAGCTTCGTCTGCTAAACATTTTCTTAGGTAGGATACATGGAATGTATTGTGAATTCCTTTCATCTCATCGGGGAGATCCAATACATACGCTACTTCACCAACACGTTCTATGATCTTGAAGGGTCCAATGAATCTTGGCCCTAACTTTCCTTTATGTTTGAACCTAAGAACACCCTTCCAGGGAAACCTTAAGCATAACATAGTCTCGACTTGAATTCAATTGGCCTCCTTGATTAACGGCATAACTCTTCCATCTATCTTGGGCCGCTTTAAGTCTTTCCCTAATCGTTTCGATTTTCTCGGTTGTTGCTATTATTATATCTATACTAGCTAATTCTCTTTTCCCACTTCATCCCAACACACGGAGTTCTACATTTTCTACCATAAAGCATCTCATAAGGTGGCATTTCAATGCTAGCATGGTAACTATTATTATAGGCAAATTCGACTAAAGGTAAATGATCGTCCCAATTTCCCCCAAAGTCAATTACACAAGCTCTTAACATGTCTTCTAGTGTTTGAATCGTCTCTCACTTTGTCCATCCGTTTGCGGGTGGAAAGCCGATACTCATGTGTAATCTTGTACCTAATTCTTCTTGGAAACTTTGCCAAAATCTTTGAAGTGAACCTTCCATCTCTATCGGAGATTATTGAAATGGGTACCCCATGGCGTGCAATTATTTCTTTCACATATATCTTGGCTAACTTGTGAGCGGGCATATCTTCCTAATGGGAATGAAATGTGCACTTTCGTTAGACGATCTACTATTACCCAAATCGCGTCATGCTTTTGGTTGTTCTTGGTAACTTTGTAATGAAGTCCATTGTAATCTTTTCCCATTTCCAAATCGGTACTTCTAACGGCTGTACTTTACCATATGGTTTTTGATGCTCGGCTTTAACTTTCAAACAAGTTAGGCATTTTTCAACATATTTCACACAATCTCTCTTTATACCCGCCACCAATAATCTCTTCTCAAATCATGATACATCTTGTTAGCCCCCGGATGAATAGAATACTTTGACTTATGTGCTTCATCTAAAAGTAATAACTTAACATCACTTCGGAAGGGTATATAAATTCTCCCATACCGTGTTTTGAGTCCACGACTATCTTCTTCAAAATGACGGACATGGGAAGAAATTCGCTCTCCTTTCCAATTTTCTTCTTTCAAAGCTTCCTTTTGGGCTAACTTAACCTTGTCGAAAAAGTCAGTCGTAATGATCATCGCAAAGAATGAATTCTAGTAACCGTCTTGACCTTTCCGACTTAATGCATCGGCTACCACATTTGCCTTTCACGGGTGATACGGATTTCACAATTATAATCTTTTAGTAAATCTAGCCATCTTAGTTGCCTCATTTTCGGATCCTTTTTATCGAAATCTTGAAGGCTTCGATGATCGGTGTAAATCACAAATTTCACACCGTAGAGATAATGTCTCCATAATTTTAATGCAAGAACCACTGCTGCGAATTCCAAATCATGTGTCGGGTAATCTTTCTCATGCTTCTTTAACTGTCTTGAGGCATAGGCAATTACTTTGCCTCTTTGCATAAGACAACCAAGGCCGGAATATGATGCATCGCAACATACAACCATGTCTTCTGTTCCTTCCGGTAACACTAAAATTGGGGCTTCACATAACTTCTTTCGTAAGGTAGCAAAAGCATCATCTTTTTCTTTTCCCCATTCAAAAGGGACATTCTTCTTGGTAAGTCTAGTTAATAAGGATGCAATCTTAGAAAAGTCTTGTATAAATCTCCGATAATACCCTGCCAATCCTAGAAAACTTCGTATCTCTCCCACGTTTCTCGGAGCTCGCCAATTCATCATTGCTTCTATTTTTTATGGGTCAACCTTAATACCTTCTGAATTAACAACATGACCTAGGAACGGAACTTCTTGTAACCAAAATTCACATTTCGCAAATTTTGCATACAACTTTTCTTTCCTTAAAGTTTCAAGAATCTCTCGTAGATGAACCGCATGCTCTTCCTCATTCTTTAAGTAAATAAGAATGTCATCAATAAATACAATTACATACTTATCCAACATTGGCCTACACACTTGATTCATCAGGTCCATAAAAACTGCGGGTGCATTTGTAAGTCCAAAAGGCATAACCGTAAATTCATAATGTCCATATTGTGTCCTAAAAGCTGTCTTAGGAATATCTTCTTCTCGAACCTTCAATTGATGATAACCCGAACGTAAATCAATCTTGGAAAACCATTTAGCGCCTTGAAGTTGGTCAAAAAGATCATCGATTCTTGGCAAAGGATACACGTTCTTCACTGTTACTTTATTCAATTCCCGGTAGTCAATGCACATACGCATGCTACCGTCTTTCTTTTTAACAAACAAAATCGGTGCTCCCCATGGTGAACTACTTGGACGAATAAAACCCTTATCTAACAATTCTTGAAGTTGACTCATCAATTCCTTCATTTCGGAAGGGGCTAAACGGTAAGGGGTCTTCGCTATCGGTTTGGCACCCGGAATAAGGTCAATGCGAAAATTTACTTGTCTTTCGGGTGGAACACCCGGCAATTCCTCCGGAAAAATATCTCGGAATTCATTAACAATGGGAACATTATCAAGACTTGCCTTCTTAATACTCGTATCTATCACATGAGCCAAAAACGCACAACAACCCCGTGATAAGTATCTCCTAGCCTTCATTACTGAGCATATCTTAATTTCTCCTTTTCTTTTATCTCCATATATTACTACCTCTCGGCCATTTGGATTCATAACTCGTACCATCTTTTGATTACATAAAATGGCAGCATTGTGATTACTTAGCCAATCCATGCCTATGATAACATCAAATTCTCCAAGCATTATAGGAATTAGGTCGATCTTAAATATATTATTATCCAATTCCAACTCTACATCCCGAAACACATTAATCACAACAACTACTTTACTATCGGCTATTTCTACTTCTAGGGGTTTGGGGAGTTTAGACAGTGGGGATGTTAATTGCTTGCTAAATTCTAATGACACGAAGGATACACTAGCTCCCGAATCATAGAGGACTCGGCGGGAATGGAATTAACAAAAAGTATACCTATAATAACATCGGGTCCCGACTTTGCTTCCTCCACTCCCATTTGGTAAACTCGCGCCTTAGGTTTTGGAATTTCAACTTTTTCTTCTTTGACCGTCTTCACAATCTTAGCATCATTTGTTCTTCGACCCGGACATTCATTCAACTTGTGCCCAACTTGATTACACCCATAACATATAACCATTGGCTTTGGGCATTCTTTACTCATGTGACTTAAGGAACCGCACTTATAACATCCCGGCATATTGAGTCTACACTCACCATAATGAAGTTTATGACACTTCTTACATTGTGTTTTGCCTTGATTTCCTCCGACCCTTCTTCCTAAATCAAACCTTGACTTTTACCTTCTATCTCCGAACACTTGCTTTCTCTTAACTTCCTTATCTTCTTTATCGTTCCTTCTCATCAAATCCGCTTCTCTCTCACGTGCCCGGCTTAAAAGATCTTCCAATGTACTACACTTAAATGGTGAGATTACTCACGGATTTCATCTTTAAGCATCCTTTGAAACCTATCTACCTTGACTTCTCATTATTATGATACTCGAGCAATAAGGGACCATGTCATTAAATTTCTTCCATAACTCATTCACCGTTTCATTTGTTTGCACTAGAGTCTGAAATTCTTCCGAATCTTATCAATTTCCTCCGCCGGTGCATACTCTGAGGTAAATAATTCCTTGAACTCTCTCCACGAACATAAATCCAACCAAGCTTCCCCTTTTTCACACACCTTCCCTTCCCACCAAGTTCTAGCACTATCACGAAGGAAATTGATGGCATAT
This sequence comes from Chrysanthemum lavandulifolium, assembly GCA_022545495.1. Taxonomy (NCBI): domain Eukaryota; kingdom Viridiplantae; phylum Streptophyta; class Magnoliopsida; order Asterales; family Asteraceae; genus Chrysanthemum; species Chrysanthemum lavandulifolium. Next base: position 289,496,977 of record CM040239.1, on the reverse strand, counting down.
ACAACCTTCTTTGCCTCCTCACACCCACTTGTGCGAAAGGCACCTTCAACAGCGATAAGCCATCTATTACTAGCTATAGGATCAAGGGTCCCCGTAAATTTAGGTACGTCACATGCCGTGAAATCACGGTAAGATGATTTATCATTCTTAGTACCCCTACCATGACCTTCCTCTCTTCTTAGTTCCGCAAACTCTCTTTGCATTACTTCTTGTATATTTAGAGTGGTTTCCTTGACAACATATGGCATAGATTTTTCTAGTGCCTTTCCTATCCTTCTTCTCATTAACACGTCTAAAGCTTTTACTTGTTTATTTGTAAACCCTTCTAAAGTAGGACCCTCCGAACTAGAAGAAGAGGAATTTTCTGAAATCGCATCATTCTTGGATGGGTCACTTGCCGATGATCCGGCACGTTTAGAGGTAGTAGCCTTTATAGCTTCCTTTTGGTGTGGAGTGTTCATTTCTTCTTTACTGTAACATATGACAAGCATTTGATTAAGCAAAATCACCTATAACCTATAAAAATAATATAACTCTTTCACAACTCACCTAAACACCACTGCACAAAGCCTTAACGATCCGAGGTAATACATATATGCCATCTTCTTATAACCACGGTGGCCAAGCGTAGTTATAAAAGCATGTAACATATGTATCCCTTAAAATCATCAAGGAAGTGTACACGTAGTATAACTATTACTAACACAATTACGCGGCCTAAGTCTAGGAAATTCTAAGATAAAATCCTAAATCTCTTAGACCAAGGCTCTGATACCAAGTTGTTACGCCCCCAAAACGGAAATTTTAAAACTTTTATTAAAGACAAGGAAGGAAGGAAAAACTGGAAGTTTTATTTTTAAACGTGATGGCGTCGGGAAGGGTTTGTGACGGCTTCAGATAATATCGTGAAGGCTCAGAAAGATTTTGCGACGGCTTCAGATAATAATCGTGACGGCTCAGAAAGATTTTGGTAAAATGCGACGGCGTCAGGTTCTATATGCGACGCCGTCAGGAACTCAGACCTGCACATTTTGTGCAGATTTATTGCACTTTAACTCAATAAAACTACATACCACTTACCCATTTCCACAAAACTTGTAGACAACTTGTGACTCATACAAGAGTAACTATTACTAACAATTCCAACACTTTTAACCTTCAAAACGAGAAATCGGCTTTATGCCAAACATCATTTTTAACTTCACGACCCATATTTACAATAACTTGACACATCGACGTAATGTTTTAGAGAACATAAACATAAAGACAATTACTAACGGAAAGAAGACCAAGACACTTGAAAATATACCAAAACGACTTGACTCTTCGGGGCTTCCAACTTTAACACCTTGGTTCCAAAAGACAAGCTCAACTAGAGCTCAAGCAAAATCCATCCTACACTTGAGTCTTACCTTTATCCTCCTTGCTAGGACCTACAAAATGTCATCAACTATAACATAAGCAATTGCTTAGCAAGTAAATGGGTCAAATGCAAATTAAAACTATAACAATACATAAGAATTTCATGAAGCATCTATAATATAAGTACATACCTTAAAATTGGTATTTACACTACTTGACATATAAAGCTATGGATCCAAGCTAACTATAACAAGCTCTCACAACTATAACATAATCAAACAATCATATTTATTATGATAATACATTAACCCACTATACTTACCTCAAATTGATCAATAGGTTTCTACCAAGTAGAATCACCACTTCCTTAAGTTTCCTAAACAACAATTATGTTAAATTAGAGACTATAATTAACAGCTTCAAGAAATTGAACATCTCTTATTACTACTTTTAACTTCTAATTACAAAACCCTAATTATAAGAATTGGGGAAGATACTTACTTAATTAGAGATATGAAATTAAGGGTCTCCCTATCTTGATAATCACCACAATAGGTCCGAATTTTGGATTCAATTTATGTGTTCTTGATGTCTTCTTCTCTTCTTCTAAACCCTTTCTTCACCTTGAAGTTCCTTCACAATTTACGGATATCTCTTTTAATTACTAACTTCTTCTTTTTAATTAATTTACTTAGCCTTAATGGCAACATTAGTCCCTCTATTTTAGGATTCTTTTATATAGATCACAAAAGTTCTTACTCTTTCTTACTAGCCACAATATTTAAGAAGCATTCATATTCATTCTAACAAAAGTTTAATACTTCTATATAACAATACCTTGACGGGATACGGGTGTAACATTGACGACACACATGCTTGGATCCCGAACGATGATGGTTTTTTTATGAAACGTATTTGGTGCAATGGCTTTTTAATCAATTATGTGACAAGAGTACCCTTTTTGTTCGTAGAATCGCGCCGAAGTGAGGCATCGATACAAATAAGGACTACGGTAGATCGCCGGCTGAGGCAACAGTCACATAAGAGAGGATGATGTTATTGCACTTAGATATTTTTCATTGATTATTTGAAAGATGTGATTACGAAGAAGGCTGCATATCATTTATTTGATGTTGTAGTTGAGTTTCACAGGTGCGTGTTCTTATCATATCTCAAATGGCTAACAACATTTGGAGATAACTTGTTCGTACGTTAATGGTGTGACAAAGACTTGATGAATCTAGCAAAAGTGTGTGATCTATAAACTAGTGGTACTTAATGCTCACATTTGCTATCACTTGAAGGAGTTACGTTGTAGTGCTCACTGTCTCATGTAGTTGAGGATTTATCAAGAGGTTGCGGTCTACTTATGCTTTTTATGAGAGTATGAGTTCGGAGTCACGTGGATAGTACAAGACATAAGACACAAGTTTGGGAAATTCAACTTCTTCATCAAATTGGTTATATTCAGTTTTCTTCATCAGTGATTACTACATAAAGTCATCTACATGCATCACTTGAGGGGAAGTTGCATTTCTAGAGAAGACCCCTATTCGATAATAACAAAAAGGGGGAGAAGATTTGATTTTTTGTAGCTTGAAGATCCTTGATGGTGTAAGGGGAAGTTCATTTATCTTTCATCATACTAACTTCAGGGGAAGTTTGTGCTTATTGGTTTTGTCATTATCAACTAGGGGAAGATTGTTGGGAATTATATTTAAGTTGATATGACAAAATACATGAAAGATAAAGGACTATTAAAGACAAAGAAATACAAGGGACCAAAAGTTAAAATAGTAATTTATTATTTAGTCCCTAGTAGTATTTGTAACCCTAGCTCTCTATTTTATAAAAAGAGGCAGAGAATAGGTTTTTAGTAGATCTAGATATATAGAACTCTCCCAATGAGAGTCTAGACACACAAAGAAATCGTGTGTATAATAGTATAGTTAGTTTATGTATTAGTTTATTATAATGAATAAAAGAAAAACCTTAGAAGTAACTTTGATTCTTGTGTTTGTTATTCCTCTTTGAAAATCAATGTTACGATATCCTAGATGGGCTTAAACGATCTTGTGGAAAACTAGAAGGGAGGGTTGAATAGTTTTACCAATTAAAACTCGTTTTAAACTATTTACATCGACTTATGTCAATCTATTTGGATGTGTGTTGAATGTTGATGATCAAGCACATAGAAGTATAGATATGTAATGAAAAGATAAAGAGTAAGAGGCACAAAACCACGACACGAGTATTTATAGTGGTTTTTACAAGGACGCCTTCCTTGCCTACTCCACTCCCGAGTCACTACTCGAGAGTTTGTAAGCACTACACAACACCGACTCCTTATGGTGGAGAAACCTTCAGCGTCGCCTACTCTTTTTCGGTACTAGGCTAACCACCGGGTTCTTTCACATCAAGGTGAACCAATCCTAACACAACATTACCTACCCTTTATTCGGTACTAGGCTAACCACCGGGTTCTTTCACACCAAGGTGAACCACACCTATCACAATGTCGCCTACCCCTTATTAGGTACTAGGCTAAGTACCTAGTTCCATTACAATGGAGGAACTACTACCCAACACTACACCAATCTCCTAATCCCGAAGGAGATCAACTCCTTATATCAACATCAACAAGGATATCAATATCCTTTAACCCAATACTAATCTATCTAGTACATCGAATCACACCATATCGAATGTACACCTTAGGCACCTTAAACTAATGCCTTTGACTCGATCTTCAAGACACCCTTCACTAATGTCTTGTGTCTTGACTTCTAGGCACCCTTCACTAATGCTTCTAGTCTTGACTTCTAAGCACCCACCACAAGTGCTTATGGTACAGACGATAGATACCCTTCACTAATATCTTCATCTTGACACTTGAGACACCTTTCACAAATGTCTTCAACACTACACTTCTTAGGGAAAAGAAAACAATCATCAACAAGAAGACTTCAGTAGTCTTGATGATGAGGAAGCATGGCAACTCATGGACTTGAGCTTGCTCGACTTCAAAGGTGGTGATCTCGCCTTTAAGAGGAACCTAGATGATCACACAAAAACAAAACTACAAACATAGATCTCTTGTATCTGGGGTTAGAGAGTTTTTAACTCAAAGGGAAAGTATGTTAGAAAGGGGTGAGAAACAATGAAGAAATGGCTCTCTATTTATAGAAGAAAAATTCCAACTGTTCCTCGGATCCCACGGATCCCTCCCACAAGAGATCCGTCTAGCGTAAAGCTAGGGATCCGTGGGACGCTCCTCTTTGCCCATGGGTATTTTGGCTATGGGTCATGGGTCATGGGTTATGGGTTGATCCATGGGTCTTTTATTAGATACAATGTATCTCATGGGTGCAATGTGATGAGTGTCTAAATACTCATCATTTTTGTACCATTTAAACTGCAAAAACATCTGAAAACACTCGAAATGCATCAAAATGATAAAAATATCACAAATAAGTGTTTTATGTGTTTAAATGAAAAAATATCAAAATCGGTGAAAAGCGTATCAAGTTTGCATAATTGGCGCTTTAGTCCCCAAGTTTCAAAGTTGTCAAAAGCAGTCCTGGTAAATCAAAATAAAGAAAACATCATTTCAAGTCCCTAGGATTCATGAGTTGTCAAAATTGGTCCTTGAGATTTAAAATTGCAAATTTACAACTTAGGTCCCTTAACTTTCAAAAATGTCAAGTTTGGTCCCTGGAAGTTTGAAAATGTCAAAAATAGTCCTTGTACTATTGAAACTTGTCAATTTTGATCCCTTGAAACAGTTTTGAGAAATTGGCAGAAATGGTCCTTGGTATTTCAGAAATTGCAAGTTTAGTCCTTGTATTAAAACCTAGCCATGACCACTTTGATCCTTTTGACCCCTGCCATTACAAATTGACCCCTGTCATTACCCTTTTTGGACCCTGGTCAACACCGATCAAATACCCCAATCCCGCTTAACGCTTTATCTTTCTTCCCAAGTTGCCGCAACTGACTCTACATCACCTCACCTTATCCTCCCCTCATGATCATATCTACCAACCTTTCACACCACAATTAATGCCACCCCCTAGTTGCAAATTCGAGCTCCTTGCTCAAAACAACTTTTCCCGTGGTATAAAATTTGATCGGTGCTAAACCGTCAAGTTATCTCACATAGTAGCCACTTGTGAATGGCTAACCGTAAGAAACTTAAAGCAGTTCGGACACCAATGCAATGAAGTCCGAGAGAGTATAGTGTTTCCGTGTCGTTATGTCCCAACGAGGCATGCGAGAATAGTCAAGCGTGTAGTGATCGAGAGGATTTGAGCGGAAAAGGATTTTGATTGATTATACTAAAAGAAAAAGTATATAAACTACATGGGCTTAAATACAAATTAAAGAAAATTAAAAAGATAAATTCTATTAAATAAACGCTATCACTATTTGTAAAATGATGTTTTTGATTTTTTCTTTCACAAATTTAAATTAAAAAACTACGTGACGTACAAAAGAAAATGTGAAAATGAAACAGTATTAATCCTAAAAATATAAAAATGATATTTTTACAAACCTAATGATAAGAGAAAATTTTTAGAAAAAGAAAATTAATTTTATTACTATTTATTTAATTATTATTAATTAAAAACTATTTTTAACTATTTAATAATACCCTAAAATACAAGAAAATATGAAATAAAGCTAGAAAAATGAAATTATAACTTGGAAAAATCTAAAATAACTAAAGAGAATTTTCAAAACTATTTTTATATTTTTCGATTATTTTCTATTTTTATGAATTAAAACTACTTAAAACTAATTAAATTGCTAAAAATTACAAATTTAACTATGAAAAATCTGAAAAATAATTTTTGACTTTTATATTTATCTTAACCTAGGAAAATGAAAACTTATTTTTTGAAGTTTTACGATTTAATTGTATTAAAAGCTAATTAAAATTGCTTAAAAGCTGTTTTAAATAAGGAAAATAGTAAGCGATGCTAGAAAAATATGAAAAATTCAGGAAAACTCTAAAATAATATTCTAATTCTAGGAAAAATATAAAAACAGTGGCTTGTGTGTAAGAAAGTGAAACTGCAATGCAAGTGCTTATGTAATAAGCACTTGAATTAAGCCAAATGCTACAAATGAGCACCAAACTGTTACAGAAGCTAAGTTATGCTAAAATTACTCAAATGCAACTTACTAAAACTATCCTAGACCACTGAAATCCAAACTACACAGATTTGATTAATTGAAATCCAATGACTAAAACATATTATTGGGTGCTACTTTGTGGCTTAAGAATAAGCTACCCAATAAGCTAAACTCAAAACCAGATGTTGGGGCCTAAAGTAGACCTGGTTAGTTACTTGTAAACCAAAGACCAGACCTGGACAAGCTCTTATGAGCTTGTGACAAGATCTGCAAGAACTGAGAAAATCTGTTGGTGTGTCTTGCAGGGCATATAAGCCCATTTGATAAAATTGTTTTGAAGCTTTTAGAAAATTACTAAAATTCAATAAAAATCATAATAAGAAACTAGACCGGTTGAAGTTTTAAAACCCGAGTTTGACTTGATTTGGCCCGAGATGAATCAATGAAAAATCATCTTGGGTTGGTTGAAAAGCCGGTTTTCACTTGATTTTGACTTTTGATGATTTGATATGTTGACTTTAATGAACTTTGATTCAATTTCATGAATGAAATTGATATATTATGATGAAATAAACTTAGTTCGAGGTTATCTCTATGTATTACAAACACAAAACAAGCTTTTGATTTTCCAAATTTCTGAGACTTGAAATTAAGGCAAGTATCATGGAGATTTTGACTTTGAGAGTGCATAAGCGAGTTTTAATGACTAAGATGGTTATATTACAACTAAAGAGGACCAAGGCAACATGTTTTAACCCGTTGAACAAAGCTCAAACTCGGATATGCTATGAGATCCAAACACAAGTTATACAACTGTTTTGATCTTTAAACTAAGCTACTCTTGATTTAGCTTGGTTTCTCACTTAAAGCGAATCTCATATCCTAATTACAACTAGATAAGCAGGTTAAAGATGTTTAATGATCACGAGTTCCAACAAAAGCACAATATGCAAACCGAACTATAAATGAAAAGAAGATAAAACTCACGGTGTCCCAACATATTGCGACTTAAGCCGAACAAACATTACTATTCTATACTAAACCCAATCCAATCCAAGCTCTGCAACACCCCAAATCCATGGCCATCACTGTTTGAACCAAAAACCTCTGCACAGGTTGACTTTCATTGACCAATGACCAATTTTGATTGGAACTGAATGATAAGCTTATCAAAAGCTATACAAAGCTTAAATAAGCTTATGTGAACTTAAAAATAAGCCATTTGAAGCTTGGACATAAGAGTTTAAAACTGAATTCTTAAACAGTGAGCATAAAATTTGAAACCACAATAATACTTTGAATTGAAACTTGAGAGTAGATTACACTTTATTACTTAGAAACAGGAAATTACAATTTTGAACTTAAGTTAAAACATTGAGATTAAAAACGACATACATGAAATTTAAAAATTAACTACTGCTTTGTCTCTTGCTTCCCTTTCTTCTTTTATACACCCATATGCATTCCACGTGTCCTCTGAACAAATCCCACTAAAAATCTCAGCCATTGGATGTCTTGAGCTCATTTTGGCCATTGGATCATTTTGGCTTTGTGGCACATCCTTGAAATTGATAGTTGAAGTTAACTTGTTAAACCAACGGATGTGTGCATACGGGTCTTCTCGGTCAAACCCGTAGAATTGATTTGTAGACACAAGTGTGATCAAATGTGTCTTCAATTCAAGTGATCGAAATTGATGCTATTTCCATTCTCACTGAGGGGCGGCCCGGATTTGGTGGAAAAGAACCCCTCGATCCATCGAAACTTGGGAGGATCTTGTTCAAAAGTTTGTCAATTATTTCTTTCCTCCATCAAAGACGACTAATCTTAAAAATGAAATTTCGGATTTCGTCAAAACTTCGATGAAAACTTTGGAGAGGCATGGGAGAGATTCAAAGATCTCCTCGAAATGCCCCCATCATGAATTCACGGAGCTTCAACAAGTCAATATCTTTTACAATGGGTTGAGCAGTAACGATCAAGATTCTTTGAATGCGGTAGCGGTGGCAATATCTTGAATCGTAAACCTAAAGATGTGATTGAGATTTGTGAGCAAAATCAAAAGTTCCTATTTCTCGCAACAAAGTCAATACTCCAAACACTCACGCTTCTTCATCCAAGAACTCTTACGAGTTAGCGCTCCGATAGCCGCTCTAACGGACGTCATCCGTTGTATGATGAAAGAGGTAAAGGAAATCAAAAGCGAAATTCATAAGCGGAACCAATCAAAGCCGTAAACAAGGTGTGTGAAACTTGTAGTGGTCACATGCGTATTATGATTGTCAAGCAACCGATGCTTCCTTTTACCAAGCTCCGTAGCTTCATAAACCACAATCAATACCGACCACAAGTGATCCTCACTACGTGCACCTAGCGGTATGACACCACTGGTTTTCCTCCGTGCAAAACCATGGCAATCAAAATCGGTTTGTTCGAATCAAGGACAAAACTTCAACAACTCTCAAAATTTCAATCAAAACGGAACAATTTCAACCAACCCTATCAAGCTCCAAATCGACAAAGTTATCAACAACCTTCAAGCTCCCCACCAAATGACTTCATGAAAATTCTTGAGTCAAGCATCGTTCAATGCAAACTCGGATCAATAACATGAGGGTTGAGCTAAAAGGAAATTGATACCACAATGTCTCGGCAGACAAATGAGTTGAAGAATATGATGAGCGGTTTCATGAACATGAATATGAACCAAGCTTCGTCATCTTACGGAGGACTCTCAAGCTGTCTGAGTTCCAAATCCAAATGCCGAGGTTAAGCCGTCACCACTCGTAGTGGTAAGACGCACAATGGACCTTCGACTCAATGCCTCCTCCACCGGGAGCAATAAGTCAAGTTACCAAGGATACAACGGATAAGGTGCATTTCTCGAGCCCAATCTGCAAGACACGTCCCACCTTGTAGTCCAAGCTTTAAGTCCGAACCAAGTTCGAAGACAAATTCGAGCAGAAAACACTTCCATCCGGCTCAAAAGTCTAGTCACTCCTTACCCATCAAGAATGCATGATGAGAAGCTCAAAGACAAAACCAAAGAGCAAATGGAAAAATTTTCCAAATTTTCAATGAAGCGCACTTTGACATAAGCTTCGTTGATGCTCTCGTTCTAATGCCTAAATTTGCATCCACGCTAAAGGCTTACTAAACAACAAAGATAAGCTATATGAGATGGCTAAAACCCTCTCAATGAGCAATGCTCATGTCCTTCTCAAGAAGCTTCCCAAAAGCTTGAAGACCCGGTGAGATTTTTAATCCGTGTGATTTCTTGGGATGGTTCAATGCTCCGCCTTGGCCGATCTTGGCGCTAGCATTAACCTCATGCCACTCTCGTTATGGAAGAAACTGTCTCTTCCTAAACTTTCATCCACTTATATGACACTCGAGCTAGCGGACCGTTCCATAACGCGTCCACTTGGGATAGCCGAGGATGTCGTGATGAAAGTAGGAAAGTTTAACTTTCCTCTTGACTTTGTTGTAGTAGACTTTGATGCAAATCCTAGAGTTCCCTCATCTTGGGAGAGCTTTCTTGAGAGCAGTGGTGCTCGATTGATGTATTTGCTTAAGAGTTGACCATACGGGTTGACAACGAAGAACTCACGTTGAATATCAACCAAAACCCAAACCTCTATCAAGCAGTGTTGCCACAATTGATCAAAAATCGAAGATTCAATGCAACACTCTCAAATTTCACTGTTAAGAGGAGTCACCAAAAGCGTCTTTGAGCTAAAAGCTTTGAAAATCAACCCCGTTCAAACAAATGGTTTGAATGTTGTACGGGAAAGTCAAGAGTGTTCTTGATGATGATGATCTAGAATCGGAGACTTTATCGGAAGTGGTGGAAATTGCTAGTTCTAAGAGCACACCACTTGTCCCACCTCCGGAATCGGTTTATCGTGTCGAGTTTGTTAACTCGTGGATGAAACCAAACTCTCCTCGGTTTCATCCGAATTGGATGATGATGTTTGTGATCCAATGGGAGACATTCTTCCCATTGAAGAATTGCTCAAAATGATCCATCATCTCCTAGTCTTATTATTCCCGACTCTTCCATCCTTCTCTCACTCATGATGAGGAAGATGACAACTTTGGAATGAAGTCGATGCCTTTCTAAGTGATGAGTCAATTCCAACGAGAATTGATAATACTTACTTTGATTCGGAGGAGACATCATTTTCCGGAAAATCTGTTGATTGAAGAACCGTTTCCACCCTCCTCCCGGACATCTTATTGACAATCACCATATAAGCTTCAAGTTTAAGCTTAAAATGTCAAAATGGTGATTTGCTTCATCGATGAGGAATGGACATGCATTCTCATGCACATCTTTATTCCATTCTTCACGGATGGTGTGGTTGCTCTTTCCTTTCTCTTTCGGGAATGAGGACACCATCTTTGACCCGGTATCATCCCTTATAGTTTCTACTATTAACAATACCGCGGTTGTATCTCGTCGGTGTGGAACTTTCGATGTTCATATGTTTATTAACATTGTGAGCGAAAGTCCGATCGAGATTGGTTTTCCACGTTACTTTCCCGTGAACAAATGAATACGGGTCGAGTCAAGCTAGTGACTGGGAATCAAAAACAAGAGCATGCCATATGGGTTTTCACCCATATTTCGACTTCTTTCTACTTTCTACCACCCTAGTGTGAGGAGTTGCCCCCACCGTTGTATATAAAGTTTTATCAAAAAAAAAAAAAAAAAAAAAAATCTTGCTAAATAATGGCCGTAGTATTTCCCTTTTCGTTCTATGTTTCGGCATAACCGCGGTACTTTGAATATTGAGGGCAATATTCATTTCTAGTGTGGGGAATTCTCACTAATTTTATCATGTAATTATACCACCCAATTCCCCATTTTGGCCAAAATTTTTTTGGAGTAAGTGTCTTGCACTTACTTAGATTACTGATTATCGATCCACCATGTCTAATAAACAAAAGGAATGGCTAATCCGAGGCAACGACTCTTGGTAAAGATATCTCAAATCCGTTGTGACTTGCAATTTGCCCAAAATTGTATGGTATTCACTCACCATATCCTTAAAAGTGAAGAGTTGGCTAGCCCGCAAGTTTATGGCTTGTGGTAAAGGCGATTGGAAAACCATAATTGGTAATCAGCTCACCAAAGATATTTTATCTAAGAGTTGGCTAGTCCGAAGCAAGCGGCTTCGTAAAGACAAATCAAATCCGTTGGAAGGCGGTGATTTGCTCAAAATCATTTGGTTATCGATGTACCATAGTTCTTACTTGAGCTGAAACATTTGGCTACTCCGAAGTAATGGCTTTTGGTAAAGAGATGAAATCCATTAATTTTTCTCAAAACATTGCTAGGGACTAGCAATATCTTAGTGTGGGGGTTGATGAGTGTAAATACTCATCATTTTGTACCATTTAAACTGCAAAACATCCGAAAACACTCGAAATGCATCAAAATGATAAAATATCACAAATAAGTGTTTTATGTGTTTTAAATGCAAAAATATCAAAATCGGTGAAAAGCATATCAAGTTTGCATAATTGGCGGTTTAGTCCCCAAGTTTCAAAAGTTGTCAAAAAGTCCTGGTAAATCAAAATAAAGAAAAATATCATTTCAAGTCCCTAGGGATTCATGAGTTGTCAAAATTGGTCCTTGAGATTTAAAATTTCAAATTTACAACTTAGGTCCCTTAACTTTCAAAAATGTCAAGTTTGGTCCCTGGAAGTTTGAAAATGTCAAAAATAGTCCTTGTACTATTGAAACTTGTCAATTTTGATCCCTTGAAACAGTTTTGAGAAATTGGCAGAAATGGTCCTTGGTCTTTCAGAAATTGCAAGTTTAGTCCTTGTATTAAAACCTAGCCATGACCCTTTGATCCTTTTGACCCCTGCCATTAAAAATTGACCCCTGTCATTACCCTTTTGGACCCACCGTCAACACCGGTCAAATACCCCAATCCACCATCGCTTTATCTTCTTTGAGTTGCCTGCTGACTCTCACCCATCACCTCACCTTATCCTCCCCTCATCATCATATCTACCAACCTTTCACACCACAATTAATGCCACCCCCAGTTGCAAATTCGAAGCTCACCGCTCAAAACAACTTTTCCGCCAAAATGATCCAATGGCCAAATGAGCTCAAGACATCCAATGGTGAGATTTTTAGTGGGATTTGTTCGGAGGACACGTGGAATGCATATGGGTGTATAAAAGAAGAAAGGGAAGCAAGAGACAAAGCAGTAGTTAATTTTTAAATTTCATGTATGTCGTTTTTAATCTCAATGTTTTAACTTAAGTTCAAAATTGTAATTTCCTGTTTCTAAGTAATAAACATAAGTTATTTTGTCGATGTAATCTACTCTCAGTTTCAATTCAAAGTATTATTGTGGTTTCAAATTTTATGCTCCTTGTTTAAGAATTGGTTTTAAACTCTTATGTCCAAGCTTCAAATGGCTTATTTTTAAGTTCACATAAGCTTATTTAAGCTTTGTATAGCTTTTGATAAGCTTATCATTCAGTTCCAATCAAAATTGGTCATTGGTCAATGAAAGTCAACCTGTGCAGAGGTTTTTGGTTCAAACAGTGATGGCCATGGATTTGGGGTGTTGCAGAGCTTGGATTGGATTGGGTTTAGTATAGAATAGTAATGTTTGTTCTGGTTTAAGCTGCAATATAAGTGGGACACCTGTGAGTTTTATCTTCTTTTCATTTATAGTTCAGTTTGCATATTGTGCTTTTGTTGGAACTTGTGATCATTAAACATCTTTAACCTGTTTATCTAGTTGTAATTAGGATATGAGATTCAGTTTAAGTGAGAAACCAAGCTAAATCAGTAGTAGCTTAGTTTAAAGATCAAAACAGTTGTATAACTTGTGTTTGGATCTCATAGCATATCTGAGTTTGAGCTTTGTTCACTGGTTAAAACATGTTGCCTTGGTACTCTTTAGTTGTAATATAACCATCTTAGTCATTAAAACTCGTTATCGCTCTCAAAGTCAAAATCTCCATGATCTTGTCTTAATTTCAAGTCTGTTAGAAATTTGGAAAATCAAAAGCTTGTTTTGTGTTTGTAATACATAGAGATAACACGAACTAAGTTTATTTCATCATAATATATCAATTTCGAGTTCATGAAATTGAATCAAAGTTCATTAAAGTCAACATATCAAATCATCAAAGTCGAAATCAAGTGAAAACCGGGTTTCAACCAACCCAAGATGATTTTCATTGATTCATCTCTGGGCCAAATCAAGTCAAACTCGGGTTTTAAAACTTCAAGCGGTCTAGTTTCTTATTATGATTTTTATTGAATTTTAGTAATTTTCTAAAAGCTTCAAAGCGACTTATCAAGCAGGGCTTATATGCCACATGCGATCATGATGCATTTTCTCAGTTCTTGCAGATCTTGTCACAAGCTCATAAGAGCTTGTCCAGGTCTGGTCTTTGGTTTACAAGTAGCTAACCAGGTCTACTTTAGGCCCCAACATCTGGTTTTGAGTTTAGCTTATTGGGTAGCTTATTCTTAAGCCAGCAGTAGCACCCAATAATCTGTTTTAGTCATTGGTTTCAATTAATCAAATCTGTAGTTTGGATTTGGGTGGTCTAGGATAGTTGTAATAAGTTGCATTTGAGTAATTTTAGCATAACTTAGCTTACATGTGGTTTGGTGCTCATTTGTAGCCTTTGGCTTAATTTAAGTCTTATTACATAAGCACTTGCATTCTGATTCACTTTCTTACACACAAGCCCTGTTTTATATTTTTCCTAGAATTAGAATATTATTTTAGAGTTTTCCTGAATTTTTCATATTTTTCTAGCACTGTTTACTATTTTTCCTTATTTAAAACAGCTTTTAAGCAATTTTAATTAGCTTTTAATACAATTAAATCGGAAAAACTTCAAAAAATAAGTTTTCATTTTCCTAGGTTAAGATAAATATAAAAGTCGAAAATTATTTTTCAGATTTTTCATAGTTAAATTTGTAATTTTAGCAATTTAATTAGTTTTAAGTAGTTTTTAATTCATAAAAAATAGAAAAATAATCAGAAAAATATAAAAATAGTTTTGAAAATTTTATTTAGTTATTTTAGATTTTTCCAAGTCATAATTTCATTTTTCTAGCTTTATTTCATATTTTCTTGTATTTTAGGGTATTATTAAATAGTTAAAAATAGTTTTTAATTAATAATAATTAAATAAATAGTAATAAAAATAATTTTATTTTTCTAAAAATTTTCTCTGATCATTAGGTTTGTAAAAATATCATTTTTATATTTTTAGGATTAATATTGTTTCATTTTCACATTTTCTTTTGACGTCACGTAGTTTTTAATTTAAATTTGTGAAAGAAAAATCAAAACATCATTTTACAAATAGTGATAGCGTTTATTTAATAAATTTATCTTTTAATTTTCTTTAATTTGCATTTAAGCCCTGTAGTTTATATACTTTTTCTTTTAGTATAATCAATCAAAATCCTTTTCCGTTCAAATCCTCTCGATCACTACACGTTTGACTATTCTCGCATTTCGTTGGGACATAACGACACTGGGAAACACTATACTCTCCTGGACTTCATTGCATTGGTGTCTGAACTGTTTTAAGTTTCTTACGGTTAGCCATTCACAAGTGGCTAGCTTGTGTGAGATAACTTGACGGTTTGGCACCGATCACAATGCACCTAGTCAAGTGGTTTTGGGTAATACCATGGGTTATGGGTCAATACCATTTGTAGTTTTTACCCATTTTAGTATACACTAGATATGTGTATGTTTGTCCAATATGTAAACACTAGTTGTTGTACATATGTATCTCTAAATCATAAAATCACTTATACTTGTTTTAGTGTTTTATGTGAAAACATAAGTGTGTTAGAAAACTATTGGTTCAAGCTATTTACGTATTTTATTTGTTTCGTTAAAATGATTTTACGTTTGTTATTGACAAAACATTAGAAGATTGTAAAATATAAATAAACGTTTTTACGGATTATTTGTATTAACAATCTCCCATCTTTTTTTATGACAAAGCATAAAATTATTTTAAGGAAAAACTAAAATTCGTAAAAATTTGAATTAGTAGTTTTTACTTTCTTCTCCCTTTTTTTGTCGAAACAAAAAGAGCTTCGGAAAGGAACTAACACATTGTTTTAAGAAAAACATGTGAAAAATAAAAGTTGGAGAGCAAGAAGCGGGAAAAGATCTCGTCTTAACTTTCCCTTGACGAGTCCATCCCTAAGTGAGGGCGTCAAAAGAAAAGGATACTAAATAAATTCATTTGCAACTAAGTTTGCAAAAGATTGTCTATGTGACGAATACGCTCCCCCTTTATGAGTGCAACTTTGCAAGGGGACGTCATGAAATGTAACCATAATATTTCAAGTGATTTTGCAATGTATTATTTTGACACAAAGCTCCCCCTAGCTTTATGGTGTCAAAGTTTTCATGTGTAAATTGAATAACTACAAAACAAGGGTTAGAAAACAAGTATAATGCATAATTTCCTGCAAAAATGATTCAAGTTAGTATAAAAATAGTTTCCTGTCTCACGGATCCCACGGTTCCCTCCTTGTAGGGATCCGTCTAGGCAAATTAAAGGGATCCGTCTGGGTGATGATTAATTTCAGCAATGATGATATAGCAAATAATGTTATTATCAAAATGAGATATACAACATAATCATATACTCAGAAATATAGCAAGTAGCATGTAATTTCATTTAATAAAACTAGAGGTATGATATACATGACTCTCAAAACTAAGAAAATGAACGATACATGACTTGGAATTACTAGACTTATCTAAGTAACGCTTGATACTAGGACACCACTAAAAATCCTCTAGCTCAAGTTTGTTTAGGTTTTAACTCGTCGAGACGTTCGAGGAGGTGATAGAACATGAAACGTTGATCTTCTCGTACTTCATGTATCAAACTTTCAACATGTTGACAATGATAACAATCTTTGTCACGGCTAGGTAGTGGTGGTGGAAGAAATGAAATAGCTTGATGCGAAGGATCAAGTGAAGCGGGTTGGGGAGCCTCAAACGACGGAGGAATTGGTGGAGGCGCATTCGAAGATGGCTCAACCAAGAATGATGGTGGTGGTAGGGAAGTGTCAACTTCCATATGGTCGGGTGGTTGACTTTGATAATTTCTCATAATACAAATAGGATTATTTGATGGTGACGGCGAAAAGGAAGTCGGAGCTAGTGTTGACTCAACACCTTGATTTTGTATCATTATTCCTCCTAATGAGGAGAGTGTTGCCGGTGGAGGAGGATGAGACGGCCTAGGAGGCAAATCCTCTAAATTGTAGAGGTGTGGTGATGAGAATGGAGTTGTGAATGAGATAGCTCTAGGCACCAATGGTGATGGTTTAGTAGAAATGGGAGTGTTTGGTTTAGGAGGTATGGTGGTGCTTGGCATAGGTAGTTTTGTAGCAACTATCCTTTTAGGGATAAATTTCATTTGTTGATTTGGTGGAGGAGAAATCCTTGCATTTGTAGACTTGACCGGAGATGATTCGGTCGAAGAGATTTCGTGTACAACACGAGCAATTTTCATGGGTGGTTCTTTGGTGGATGAGTTACTACTTGGAGCTTTCCTCATGATGAGATGATTTTAAGTGTTTGTAAAGATTTCTATGTGCTGAAAATAGGATGAAGATGATGAATTTAGGAGTCCTAACAATGTGGTTTATAAAGCAAAGGATTTGGCAAGTGCATTCAAGACTTAAGCCACTAAGATTCATTGGAATATGATGATTAACATGCACAGGAGTCAACTTAAGAGTTATATTGATCTAGGAACTCATTTAAGATGAGATGGAGTGTTTGAGTTAGCAACATGAGCTTGAAATGATTGTTTTAGCTAGAGTTGACATAATCATCACACGGATCCCACGGTTCCCTCATTTGAGGGATCCGCCTAGGCTAATCCTAGGGATCCGGCTCTCAGCAGTTAAGAAAGGATAGTAATGATGTTTGTAAGGTCTAAAGCCTATTTCTTCTTGAGTGTTTCAGTTTGTAGAAATTCGCAATTTCGGGTCACTATTCATTTGTACTATTCACGGTTACTATTTACTTTTTACTATTCACTCCCAAAATTTTTATTTCACATTATTGTAAGTTAATTTATTTTAGTAATAACCTGAGAGTTTGACAATCGTTAGATCATCTGCGCAAAAGTTATTAAGAAAACATCGTCTTAAAGTTTCGTTTTGGTGGAGCACCATTTAAACATCCCGCAGATAACGAAACCAACTCGACAATTTTCCCACATCGATTAATTTTTAGATCACTAATAATTAATTATAGAATTTTAAGATTTCATTTAAATGTTACCAAATAAACCACAGAGCAGACGAGACTAAACTTACGTTTTAAATAATTCTACTTAGACCCGGACTTAACCATTCACGCTTCAGATTTCCTAAGATATTTTGAAGCTTTTACATTTTTGGAAAAGTCAAACATATTTCCTCCTACTTTGACCATAAAGAAATTAACCTTGTACGTTCTACATTTTGCTTAAATCGCGTAACTTTTAGACTTCACGTATAACTGTTAAGTTGTCCCACGTATGACGAAAACCACATTTTCACATCTCATATCACTTATAGACTAAATTTAGTCTACTTTAAATAAATTCACGGTCATTTCCATGAAATCTCGTTCTTTTCTGATAAATTGCGAATTTTCGCGTTTTAAGCCTACGTTTTCAGTTTTAGCAGCGTTTAAGCAACCCGATAGAACGTATCACTAATCTAATATGTTTATATAGAGTATATTCATATGTTTTAACATATTTATAAGATTCATATTATTTGGATACCCGATTTTAAGTTTCGTGACTTTACGGCTTACAGTTAGCAATTAACAGGTCCAAAACTCATTCCATAAACAAGATAATACCAAGCAACTCATATCTAGTCATCCTAGATAGGCATTGAACGAAATTTAAGCCACATGGGGCGTTTTATAAGTGATGACCAAGATATAGATAGGAAACTTACATAGGAAGCTTATACATGTGTAGAAACTTAGCAACTAAGTTAAGAAAATATCCTAAAGCCTTTCACCTCCTCATTTACACTATAAAAGCTCATCCATTCTCTTTGTTTCTAATCCAAAAGTGAACCACCATAAATCATACACATTCATCATCTTTGATTTTCAAGCTTCAAGTTACGCACCATTGTTCAAGGCCTTAGTAATGACTACATGAAACAAGTGTTAAATCCTTCATTCCATGGTTGAATTAGGGGCTACTAAAGGGTCTAGGGGCTGTGGTTAGGAGGTTTTTACAAAGATTATCAAGGGTTTATAAAGGGTTTGCAAGGTGGGGAAAATATTTGGAAGCTAGGGTTTTGAGTTGCAAGCATAGGTTTAGTGATCTTGATTATTGGTTCTTGTTTAGTTCATCACAAGGATTGTAAGCAAACTCCTATACTTACCTTTGATTTCAGTAAATACTAGTATTTCATGTATGTAATATGTTTTATATGCTTATTATGGTTGATTGTGCTTGGATAATTGAACTAAAACACTAGAAACCGTCGAAAGGACTAGATTTGCAACACAGAAACTGAACAGGGGCTGTAAACTTAATTACTGGGTAAAAATCGTGGACTGAGAAACTTAGGTAATAACATAGGATTATAGATCTATGTCTTGTGCTCGTTTCTCCGGGTGGCTCGTGCCGTTACTCATCCCGATGAATAAACTAGAGCCAAAACGGCAAAACATGTCCAAATCTGAGTAACAGATTTCAAATGGGTAAAACTCATACAACTTGCATATAACCAACTGTTAGTCAAAGAATAAAGTTGTATCTAACACCCTAACTTGAACGTGGCGCTATACGTGCATTAAGCGGAGTTGTAGAACTCGACTTATGACCAAAGCAAGTGAGACAGGTTTTGCTGATTGAAATAACTAGTACATCCAAGGGTAAATTGGTAATTTCACATTAGTTAAATAATTTACAGGGCGATAGGGCCCACTAATCGGTTTAGTACATTCAATTACCTTCCGAGGACATAAAATCGAGTCGTGATCATTTACGGTTTAAGTAACGGGTAGATTTAGGCGGGAAAACTTACATTGTGTTCTCAAGTTGAGTAAAGGGAGGAAGCAAAGTGAAAGCGAGGAAGGTTGTGTTCTCCAGTTTTTCTTAGGAAGTAAAGTGAGGTAAAGTGAAGTAAAGTGGTGATATTTTAGTTATAAAACTTTCACTCCACTTTTGGGGTGAAAGTCACTTTACTTCCTTTCTCTTACTTTACTTCATCTTTCTTTCACTTTCATTCATTTTTTTTCTTGAGAACGGAGCGTTAAATAAAAGAAATGTAAACACTTATACAACTTCACAAATATTAAGTATCCAAGCATAATTGATGTAATAACTATATAAGGCATGTTTATACATTCACATCGTTATTTTAGAACCTAAGATACACCACATATTCTAGGTTGCGCGTAGAGGTTTCTTGGCTTATCTATCAATTCCGTTATACATTGTGATATCATTTATTAAGGTGAGTTTTCATAGCCCCACTTTCTATTAATTGTTTACAAACTTTTGGGGGAGATACATGCTCAACTACTTGCTTTTACAAATACAAATACTGATCGGTGCAGAACCGTCAAGTTTTCTTACGCAAGCTAATCACTTGTGAATGATCAGCCGTAAGGAACTCAAAACAGATTACACACCAATGCAATTTAAGATCGTGAGAATACGGTGGATTCCGGTCGTTAAGTCCCACGGAGGTTAAGCGGTGTTTAACACTTGATCGATGGTAGAATGATCACTAAGGATAGTGATCGAGAAGGATATCGATGGAAAATTACCTAAAGAAAAGATTTGTAAATTATAGCGACTTTAAATGCAAATTAAGAAAATTAAAAGTTAAAATCTATTAAATAAACGCTATCACTATTTTTACAATGATGTTTTTGTGATTTTATGAAATAAAATATCTTAAATAAACTATTTTAACTAAAACGTAAACTCAAATTATCTAAAAACGTTACTTAAAATGAAAACGAGCGTTACGTTTAAAAATTACGCTGGAGCGCAAGCAAAAACGTAAATTTTATGAAATAAAAGGCCTACGAATGTGAAACTAATTTTCTTACGTACTATATGATAAAAGAAAATTTTAGAAAAAAGATTTATATTTTTTTGACTTTTATATTTTTTATTATGATTTAATTACTATAAAACACTAATTAAATGATTAAAAATATTAAAACTAATTATAAAAATCTCAACTTTTTACAGAAAATACTTAATACTAATACAGATTTAATAAAAATACTAAACTAGAAAAAGCTATTTTGGATAAGCTAGAAATAAGCTAAAATCTCGTTTAAGCTTAAAATGGACAAAACGTATATAAGAGATAGATTGTGTAAGCTTTAAACGAGAAAGACCCAAGGGCGCAATGGTTACAGGTACCCCCACTATCACCCTTACAAAGGGGGAGGTCTCAGGTTCGAGCCTGCCAACCCCCTTTTTGCAAAATGTTTTTTTTTTTCGATTTTTCTTTTTACAAACTTGTTAAAACCATGAAGATAAGCACTTTTCTCAACTATCACTTTTTCTGAAAACAGCTTATAAGCACAGAAACAGCTTATAATCTTAACAGTGGAGCAAAAATATGAATAAGCACAAAAACTTAAGCTAAAATGATTATAAGGCTATGAATTAAGCAAAAGGTTGACTGAGATAAGCTAGGTAACTTTAAATAAGCTAAATTAGCAACTGAACAAACAATAAGCACTAATTAAGCACTAAATAAGCAAAAGCTAAGACTAAGCATTAAACAAGACACTATGGTTTTCTAGCTACTTTCAAGATTAACTATAAGTACTTAAATAAGCTACAAAATGAAAATAATCACTTCAATTATCAAGTTGACCAATTAAGCTATTCAAAAACCCAATTTTCAAGGACTGGCTTTCACAAATAAGCTCTTGAGAAGCTTTTAGAAAACTGATGAATCACTGACCAACTGATACACTTGGTAAAAATGGACAGATTTAATAAGCAATTGCAGGCCTAGCAATTAAGCCAGAGATGGAAAAACCAAACTTGGATCCTTGAGACAGCTAGGTGAGCTTCTCAAAAAGCTAAGTTTCACAGAATTAAGCTAGCTAATAAGCTTTTTGAGAGCTTATGAAGTTGGGTACCAATCCTGTGCACAGGGCACTTTCTCAGACATGGTATCCAAATCAAGTTGAAAAATAAGCACTCTACAAGCTGATTTAAACTGATCTAGTATTTTTATATTTTTGTTAAGCAACTAAATATTGATACCCTAAGAGCTTTTAAACTGAAATTCACTATTGAACACCCAATGAAATTCCAAGTTTTATTAAAAAATGACCAAGTGAAAATTTGACTTTCTATATTACACTAAGCAGTTGACTTTTATGAGATTTGAATGATCCTAAATGATTGTTTATGTTATATTAAGCTGCATTAAGGCTAATTTAAGATAGAGTACCTAATTATAAACAACTTTGATGAGATATGCAATGAAAACTCTTAACAGTTAACTAATTTGGTGAGATTAATACTAATTTTGACTTTCAACTAAACTAGGACTATATTTTATGGTTGACTTGAACTATTAAACACAAATATGACTTATAACAACCATAAGCAACAACAAAACTTGCCTCTAGCAGGCTTCACCGAGCAAATCCAAACACCCATTTTGAAGCTGTTTTGCAAGGTAAATCTGGACTAGCTCTTGTTTAAGCTAATAAAATTGATTAATCGACCTTAATTATACTAAACACAACTAATTAAATATGTTTTAACCATTTAAGATTACACTAACAAGTATGAGCACAAAGTGGAAATTGCATAAAATGAAAATGATGAAACAAGCTCACAAAGGTCCAACTGGTTTTGTAGCTTAAACCATACCATTCATCACCATTTTAATCCATTTCCAACCCAAAACAAGCTCTGCAACACCAGATCCATTTTCAACCCTGCTTGACCAAATGTCCTTCTTTGTTTGACTTTTGTTGACTTTTGTCCAATCTTGATTGAAACTGAAATACAAGCTTACAACAAGCTATATAGAGCTTAAGTAAACTTATTTTAGCTTATAGATAAGCTTATAAGACATTGTACATAAGAACTTGAAGTTGAAATTTTTAACAGTAAGCATAAATTTTGTGATATGAATTATAACTTGAATTACTGCTGGAAAATGATTTGTAATGATAAATTAACTTGAATTAAGTGCATACAAACAGAGAATTACAATTTTGAACTTAGATTAAGACATTACTAATTAAAACGACATACAAGAAATTTTAAAAACTAAGTTACTTCTTCTCTCTTGCACTTCCTCTTCTTTTATGCTTCAGAAATGTTACACGTGGCCTTCTGATGCAATCCCACCTCATTTTAGAACCAATGGGAGAGTCTTGAGTGTTTTTCATGTTTTTCCAATTTTGGCGGGAAGTGGGATTTTCAACTGTGGGCTCTGAAAACAGGCACTAGGGGGGGGGGGTGGCATTAATTGTGGTGGTAAAAGTAGGTGAGGGTGATGATGAGGGGTGGAAAGGTGAGGGGGTTGGGGGAAGCGAGGCAGGCAAGTGGTGCAGAGGTTGGGAAGATAAGCGATGCAGGTGGCGGGTTTATCTGGTTTGACTGTTTTTGACCAAGAGGTCAAAATGGGAGGGTCCAAAAGGGAAAAGGCAGGGGTCCAAAGGTATATGTGGCAAGGTCAAATGGGTTTTGACAAGTCTTTTAGGCTTAATAAGACAAGGACTATAGTTGCAATTCTGAAAACTTGAAGGACTATTCCTGCCATTTTTCCAAAGTTACCATAAGGACTAAAATTGACAACCTTCAATAGTGCAAGGACTATTTTTGACATTTTCACATTTTCAAAGGACTATTTTTGCCAATTTCCAAAGTTCAGGGACCTAAATTGTAAATTTGTAATTTTAAGTTTCAAGGACCAATTTTGACAACTTAGGAATCCCTAGGGACTCAAAATGATATTTTTCTTTATTTGGTTTTACCAGGGACTGTTTTTGACAACTTTTCAAACTTGGGGACTAAAGCGCCAATTATGCAAACTTGATCGTTTTCACAGATTTTGATGTTTTGCATTTAAAACATATAAAACACTTGTTTGTGATATTTTATCATTTTGAAGCATTTCGAGTGTTTTCGGATGTTTTAGCGATTAAAAAGATACAAAATGATGAGTATTTACACACTCATCAATCCCCCACACTAAGATATTGCTAGTCCCTAGCAATGATTTGAGAAAAATTAATGGATTTGAATCTCTTTACCAAAAGCCATTACTTACGGAGTAGCCAAATGTTTCGATTCAAGTAAGAACCATGGTACACCGATAACCATGTGATTTTGAGCAAACCACCGACTTTCAACGGATTTGATTTGTCTTTACGGAAGCCGTTTGCTACGGACTAGCCAACTCTTAGATAAAATATCTTTGGTGAGTCGATTACCAATTATGGTTTTCCAATCGCCTTTACCACAAGCCATAAACTTGCGGGCTGCCAACTCTTCACTTTTTAGGATATGGTGAGTGAATACCATACAATTTTGGGCAAATTGTAAGTCGTCAACGGATTTGAGATATCTTTACCAAGAGCCGTTTGCTCTGGATTAGCCAATCCTTTTGTTTATTAGACAAAGCGGATCGATAACCAAATGAGTAAGTGTAAAACACTTACTCCAAAAAAAATTTTGGCCAAAACGGGGAATTAGGCGGTATAATTACATGATAAAATTAGTGAGAATTCCCACACTTAGAAATGAATATTGCCTCAATATTCAAAGTACCCTGGTTATGCCGAAACATAGAACGAAAAGGGAAATACTACGGCCATTATTTAGCAAGGATTTTTTTTTTTTTTTTTTTTTTTTTTTTTGAAACTCTTTATATACACAACATGCGGGCAACTCCCCACACTAGGGTGGTACACACGGTGAAAACCCATGTAACATGCTCTTGTTTTGATACCAGTCGCTAGCTTGACTCGATCCCGCATTCATTGGTTCATGGGAAAGTTTGAAGATCCGGGACAATCGCGGGAGGAATGTCCTCTCCAAAGTAATGCTTCAACCGATGACCATTCACTTTAAAATTTGGACCATCGGGTTGAGATAACTCAATGGTGCCATAAGGATAAACTTTAGTGATAGTAAATGGTCCGGACCGGTGATTTAAGCTTTCCGAGAAAATCTTCAATCTTGAATTAAAAGAAGGACTCGATCACCAACGTTGAAAGCGCGGTTTTGATCTTTGAGTCATGAATCTTCTTTGTCTTTTCTTTGTAGATCAAAGAGTTCTCGTATGCTTGATCACGGAGTTCATTTAATTCATTCATTTGAACTTTCCGGTGATCACCGGTGATCTGAATATCAAAGTTGGCATGCTTCAAGGCCCGGTATGCCTTGTGCTCTAACTCAGCGGTAGATGACACGCCTTCCCGTATACAAGCTTGTATGGAGTGCACCGATGGGTGTTTTGTAAGTCGTGTCAGGAAGGCCCGAGTGCATCATCTAGCTTATCCGACCAAGAGGCACGGTTTCGCCAACCGTCCTCTCCGTAATTCTTTGATCCTCGGTTTGAAACTTCCACTTGCCCACTTGTTCGGGGTGGTACGCAGATGAGAGACGGTGAGTTACACCATACTTACGCATGACTCTTTCAAACCGGTCATTGCGAAATCGCACCACGATCACTAATTATGGCTCGTGGGTTCCAAACCTAGCAAAAGAGATTTCAAGAATTTCACAACAACTCGGGCATCATTGGTATGCAAAGCCTTAGCTTCAACCCATTTTGACAAGTAGTCAACGGCCACGAGAATGTACTTATTTCCGCGAGAAGAAGGAATGGCCCCATAAAGTCAATGCCCCGGATGTCAAAGATCTCACACACTTGAATGGCGTTTTGTGGCATTTCATTCCTTTGTGAGATATTCCGTGACGTTGACAAGCGTCGCGAGCTTTGACAATTCATGGGCATCCTTATAGATCGTGGGCCAATAGAATCGGAATCAAACACCTTCTTGGCGGTGTAGTTGGGGCTATGATGTCCCCAAGAGGTCCAAACATGGCAAGCTTTGAGAATGTCAATAGCTTCGACCATATACACATCGCCGATGACTTGATCCGCGCAAATTTTAAACAAGTAGGGGTCCCGTCGAGTAATGTTTAACATCTTTGAAGAATTTGTTCTTCCGCTGGGACGACATCCCTTTCACTATGAAGTTACCCGCATGGTAATTTGCGAAGTCGAGAAACCATGGGGTAGAAGAGTCTCCACGAAAAGAAACCGCATTGAGTGTCTCGAGAGGAAATGTTTCATTTATTTCCTTTTCTGAACACATCTGGTGAGGTTTTCTAATCGGGATAGATGATCGCACTAGGTTCTCGGCTCCTTTTTATCACGTATAATGATATCAAATTCACGGAGGAGGAGAACCCAAACGGAGCAATCTCGGCTTTGCATCTTGTTTTGCAAAGAGATATTTAAGAGTCGAGTGATCCGTATACACCACGCATTTGGTCAAGATGAGGTATGGCGAAACTTTTCAAACGCATACACCACACTAATAGTTCTTTTTCGTAGTGGTGTAATGGGTTTGAGCTTGATCATAGTCTTACTTGCGTAGTGTATAGGCTGAAAATGCTTTGTTTTGCGTTGCCCCAAGACCGCACCGATAGCAAAATCACTTGCATCGCACATGAGCTCGAAGGGTAAATCGATCGGGGCAACTAGAATGGGTGCTTCCGTAAGCCTTTTCTTTAGTGTTTCAAAAGCTTCACGCACTCGGAGAGAAGATAAAAGGAGCTTCTTTTTCAAGAAGATGGGTCATAGGCCGAGCGATTTTGGAAAATCCTGTATGAATCTGCGATAAAACCCGCATGACCAAGAAAACTCCTAATACCTTTGACGGTAGTAGGATGAGGTAGTTTAGCAATAACATCAACTTTTGCTCTATCTACCTCAATCCTGTTTTGAAATCTTATGGCCAAGGACTATGCCTTCTTTGACCATAAAGTGACTCTTCTCCCAATTTAGCAGAGATTGGTGTCTTCACACCTTTTAAGCATTTTGTCTAAATGGAGAGACAAGTCCGAAATGAATCGATGACCGAGAAGTCATCCATAAACACCTCCATAGTTTCCCGATCATGTCGTGGAATATGGCCATCATCTGCGTTGGAGCGTGCAGAGCGTTACATAAGCCAAAGGGCATACGTTTGTAGGCAAAAGTTCCGTGCAGGCGGTGAATGTGGTCTTCTCTTGATCCCGTGGATCAATGGGGATCTGAAAGTAACCCGAGAAACCATCAAGGAAACAATAGTACTCATTCCACGCTAATCTCTCAAGCATCCGGTCCATGAAGGGTAGAGGAAAATGGTCTTTACGGGTGGCGTCATTCAACTTACGATAGTCAATACGACACGCCATCCGTAACCAATCGAGTTGGAATCAACTCGTTTTCTTCATTCGTGACAACAGTTATGCCACCCTTTTTGGAACACGTTGAATCGGGCTAACCCAAGGACTATCTAAGATAGGGTAAATCAATCCTGCATCAAGAAGTTTGATAACCTCTGTTTGATAACATCATGGATTTTGGATTTACTCTTCTCGATGTTGAACCGCTGGTTTGAAGTCATCCTCCATTAAGATTTTGTGAGTACAAAACTCGGGGTTAATACCCTTGATGTCGGAGAGTTTCAAGCAATTGCTTGCTTGTGTGACTTCAAGACCTTTATGAGAGCGATCTTTCATCTTTACTCAAATCTCGAGCAATAATGACGGGTAATTTATCATCACCCTCAAGAAATGCATACTCGAGATGAGGAGGTAAGTCCTTAAGTTCGACTTCAGAAATTCTTGATTTCTCAATGACTTGACTTCCTTGTTATGAAGTTTGACGGGAGGGAGTGGAGGAGAAGTGTCCCGATTTAACAACTTCTCAAGAGTAAGAATATCTCCTCGGATTAATCTCATGGAGATTAATCTCTTCGGAATTGCATCACTAGGGTGAGGGTTGATGAGTGATCATCTTTAAGCATTTTCTCAATGAGAAGTATGTCCCCTCGATGTCAATTGGAGCGTGATCAATTTCCCATGGAGCAGAATCACTAGCCAAGTATGCTTCAATCTCTTCCAAGATGAAGTCGCTTCCCTCAAACGGAGTGAGAGAAGGAGTAGAATTGGCTATGATAGGTTGAGAAGATGTGGTGGAATCCCCACTCACGGAATTATGAGAATAACCAAGAACTTCTTGAGTACTCTTGAAGCAACATCAATGATATCGATTCGGTTAACCGATTCTCGTAATCATAGTTTGCGGAGTACCTCAAGTTTGATCAAGGTTAAAGGTGTGACTTCATTCCCAACACGTAATGTGATTTCTTGCTCAAATACATCAATGAGAGCACGGCCCGTTCTCGTGAATCCTCTTCCAACAATGAGAGGAACCCGTGGATCAAGATCGAAATCAACAACTACAAAGTCACCGGAAAATGGAACTTTCCTACTGACAAACACGTCTCGGCAATTCCAAGAGGACGAGATATTGTACTGATCGCAAGCTCGAGAGTCATGCATGTAGGAGTAAGATCCGGAAGAAAGTTTCTTCCATCTTGAATGAGGCATAAGGTTTATGCTTGCACCAAGATCGGCTAAGGCAAAGCATTCAACCATTCCCGGAAATACACAAGGTAAGAGGAACTTTCCGGGATCTCCAAGCTTCTCGGGAAGCTTCTTCAAGATAATCGCAGAGCGATTTCGTTGAAGGAGTTTAGCCATTTCAAACGACTTTTCCTTATTGCTTAACATGTGTTTGAGAGTTGATGCAAACTTGGGCATCAACATGATAGCATCCGTGAAGCTTATGTCAAAATGAAGTTCTTGGAAAATTTGAAAGAATTTTTCCATTTGTTGACCGGCTTTTCGCGGAGCTTTGCTCATGTAAACGTGATGGGTAAGGAATAGAAGATTTGGATTTTTCAATGGGAGCAACAGGAGGTTCAAAACAACTCTGGATTGGATTTTGATTTGGACAACCCGAGGATGGACATTGTTGGTACTTAGTTATTAGTAGGAAGTTCCTTGTCCTTTGTCGCCTCGGGTTCACTTTCCACTACCTTCGGGAGAAGAAGAAGAGGTAGTAGGAATAGCGGGTCCATCATATGAAACACCACTTGGTTGTGATCGCCTTTGCATCGCCCCTCGGATTAGCGATCGTGTTGCTAGGTAAAGTACCGAGCCCAGGGTCGATCATTTAAAGACTTCTTTAATTCAACGATCCGTGACCAACAACTGTTTGTCTCCTCTTGAGTCTTCATGAATTGCCTTAAAAGCTCATCGGATGTTGACACGAGGAGGAGGAGGAGGAGGGACAATTTGAGGCCGTATGTTACGGTTATAGCGAATTCCTTGATTAGGGTTCATATTCCCCGAAATTGATTCCCTCGGTTGTAAGTGTTTTGATTAAGATTTCCTTGATGTTGGAAACCTTGATTGGGTCCGAATAGAAATTACCTTGGTTTTGATAACCTTGGTTCATTCTTGGTTGGTTCTCGATTTCGGTTAGGATTCGGTTGAAACGGGTGGTGCACGATAAGTGTTAGCACGGTAGTTTGGTTCATTATGAGGGCGGTATTGATTACCTCCTTGATTTGAAGTACCGGCTATAGCATTAGCTTCAAACGGACTACCATCGGTGGCGATCTGGTTGTAGTATGCATGAGGACCACCACAAGTAACACAAACTTCAACTTTCTTCACTTCACCATATCTTTGGTGCTTGTGTGAAAGTGACTTTCTTTGGTTAGCAAGAACCAAAGCTGAACAATATCCGTGAGTTTGTCAATCTTAGCATCGTGCTAGATGTACTCGCGGAGATGAAGTAGAACGTCAAAGATTAGACTCAATATGATATGTCTTTGTGCGGAAAGGACGGACACGGGACTTGTTTTCAATGATTTGCAAGGCTTCTTTTGTGGTCTTGCTCAAGAAATTACCTCCCGGAGGCATTTAGAGAGTCTTGATTGGCCCGGTTCGGACCATTGTAGAAAGTATCCATTTGCATTAACTCGGTAAAACCATGATGCGGACACTTGGAGCAAGTCTTTGTAACGATCCCATGCCTCCCGAATGATTCCTCAAATCTCGAGAGAATTTCATTATCTCATTCTTAAGACTTGTGGTTCGGGATGGAGGATAGAATTCGTTCACAAACTTTGTGACAAGATCTTCCCATGTCTCAATGGAACGAGGGGTTGTTTCTCAAGCCAATTCGGGCTTGTCCCTAGAGAAAATGGGAAGAAGAAGCTTGATAGCTTCATGTGGGACATTCTTGTATTTGATGGTAGATGCAATCTTGTTAAACCATCGAATGTGTGCATGAGGATCATCCGCTCAAAACCATAGAATTGGCTTTGGGTTACAGTTAAGTAACCGGTTTTGAGCTCAAAGTGTCGACCACGATGGGTGGGACAACAATAGCATCTCCGTAACCCTCGATGGGTGCTTGAGAAGCTCGTTCATCGGCTTGTCTTACGCCATTATGGCGGTGGTGGTGGTGGTAGACGTTCCTCGAACACGGTGAAGGAGCGAACGCCCTCTACGCTCACGAGGAATCTTTCCAAGTTCGACAATGGACTTGTAGAAGCTGGAAGAGCGAGTGCGCATGCACTAAGTATAAAATCGGTTTCAAAACAAATGCGAGGCAAAGCGACAAGTGAACTTAACCAATAATCACGGTGAAATGGCTTCTTTGAAAAAGGTACACCAAATCACAAGGACACAAAGGCAAGTTTTAAATCGATGTTCGGGAACTTATTATGGTCGCACCCCAGTTAGGTAGTGCAACGCCTTGATTTGCGGTGGTTGATTTTATGTATATTAAGTATCCGAAAAGACGAGGTATAGATCATCTCGATGGGTTAAAAACTTTTGGACAATATTTTTGTTATCGTCTCGTTTAACCAAATCGTATTTCTTTAAGAATCACCTTAAAAGAAACACAAGTCGAAAACGTTACGATTGTTTTGTTGTTTTATACTTTGTTTGGTGTTTTAACACTTTAGGAAAAGTGTTAATGAACTTTTGATTTTGTTATAACTTTACAAAAACTTTTTACAAACTGTGGTATATGTGCAAGCACGGGTCCGAAAAATGTTTTAGAACACGCTATGACCTCCCGGCGTGGCGCTTAAAATTTGATCGGTGCGAACCGTCAAGTTTTCACGCAAGCTAATCACTTGTGAATGATCACCGTAAGGAACTCAAAGCAGACACACACCAATGCAATTTAAGATCGAGGAGAATACGGTGGATTCCCGGTCGTTAAGTCCCACGGAGGTTAACTGGTGTTTAACACTTGATCAGATGGTAGAATGATCACTAAGGATAGTGATCAGTAAGGATATCGATGGAAAATTACCTAAAGAAAAGATTTGTAAATTATAGCGACTTTAAATGCAAATTAAGAAAATTAAAAAGTTAAAATCTATTAAATAAACGCTATCACTATTTTTACAATGATGTTTTTGTGATTTTATGAAATAAAATATCTTAAATAAACTATTTTAACTAAAACGTAAACTCAAATTATCTAAAAACGTTACTTAAAATGAAAACGAGCGTTACGTTTAAAAATTACGCTGGAGCGCAAGCAAAAACGTAAATTTTATGAAATAAAAGGCCTACGAATGTGAAACTAATTTTCTTACGTACTATATGATAAAAGAAAATTTTAGAAAAAGATTTATATTTTTTGACTTTTATATTTTTATTATGATTTAATTACTATAAAACACTAATTAAATGATTAAAAATATTAAAACTAATTATAAAATCTCAACTTTTACGTAAAATACTTAATACTAATCTGATTTAATAAAAATACTAAACTAGAAAAAGCTATTTTGGATAAGCTAGAAATAAGCTAAAATCTCGTTTAAGCTTAAAATGGACAAAAGTATATAAGAGATAGATTGTGTAAGCTTTAAACGAGAAAGACCCAAGGCGCAATGGTTACAGTACCCCACTATCACCCTTACAAGGGGAGGTCTCGAGTTCGAGCACCACAACCCCTTTTGCAAAATATTTTTTTTTTCGATTTTTCTTTTACAAACTTGTTAAAACCATGAAGATAAGCACTTTTCTCAACTATCACTTTTTCTAAAAACAACTTATAAGAACGTAAATAACTTATAATCTTAACAGTGGAGCAAAAATATGAATAAGCACAAAAACTTAAGCTAAAATGATTATAAGGCTATGAATTAAGCAAAAGGTTGACTGAGATAAGCTAGGTAACTTTAAATAAGCTAAATTAGCAACTGAACAAACAATAAGCACTAATTAAGCACTAAATAAGCAAAAGCTAAGACTAACTGTTAAACAGTACACTATGGTTTTCTAGCTACTTTCAAGATTAACTATAAGTACTTAAATAAGCTACAAAATGAAAATAATCACTTCAATTATCAAGTTGACCAATTAAGCTATTCAAAAACCCAATTTTCAAGGACTGGCTTTCACAAATAAGCTCTTGAGAAGCTTTTAGAAAACTGATGAATCACTGACCAACTGATACACTTGGTAAAATGGGATGATTTAATAAGCAATTGCGGGCCTAGCAATTAAGCTAGAGATGGAAAACCAAACTTGGATCCTTGAGGCGACTGGGTGAGCTTCTCAAAAGCTAAGTTTCACGAATTAAGCTAGCTAATAAGCTTTTGAGAGCTTATGAAGTTGGTACCAAACTCGTGCATTGTGGCACTTTCTCGGACATGGTATCCAAATCAAGTTGAAAAATAAGCACTCTACAAGTCGATTTAAACCGATCTAGTATTTTATATTTTTGTTAAGCAACTAAATATTGATACCCTAAGAGCTTTTAAACTGAAATTCACTATTGAACACCCAATGAAATTCCAAGTTTTATTAAAAATGACCAAGTGAAAATTTGACTTTCTATATTACACTAAGCAGTTGACTTTTATGAGATTTGAATGATCCTAAATGATTGTTTATGTTATATTAAGCTGCATTAAGGCTAATTTAAGATAGAGTACCTAATTATAAACAACTTTGATGAGATATGCAATGAAAACTCTTAACAGTTAACTAATTTGGTGAGATTAATACTAATTTTGACTTTCAACTAAACTAGGACTATATTTTATGGTTGACTTGAACTATTAAACACAAATATGACTTATAACAACCATAAGCAACAACAAAACTTGCCTCTAGCAGGCTTCACTGAGCAAATCCAAACACCCATTTTGAAACTGTTTTGCAAGGTAAATACAGACTAGCTACTGTTTAAGCTAATAAAATTGATTAATCTGACCTTAATTATACTAAACACAACTAATTAAATATGTTTTAACCATTTAAGATTACACTAACAAGTATGAGCACAAAGTGGAAATTGCATAAAAATGAAAATGATGAAACAAGCTCACAAAGGTCCAACTGGTTTTGTAGCTTAAACCATACCATTCATCACCATTTTAATCCATTTCCAACCCAAAACAAGCTCTCTGCAACACCCTGTATCCATTTTCAACCCTGCTGACCAAATGTCCTTCTTTGTTTGACTTTTGTTGACTTTTGTCCAATCTTGATTGAAATGAAATACAAGCTTACAACAAGCTATATAGAGCTTAAGTAAACTTATTTTAGCTTATAGATAAGCTTATAAGACATTGTACATAAGAACTTGAAGTTGAAATTTTTAACAGTAAGCATAAATTTTGTGATATGAATTATAACTTGAATTACTACTGGAAAATGATTTGTAATGATAAATTAACTTGAATTAAGTGCATACAAACAGAGAATTACAATTTTGAACTTAGATTAAGACATTACTAATTAAAACGACATACAAGAAATTTTAAAAACTAAGTTACTTCTTCTCTCTTGCACTTCCTCTTCTTTTATGCTTCAGAAATGTTACACGTGGCCTTCTGATGCAATCCCACCTCATTTTAGAACCAATGGGAGAGTCTTGAGTGTTTTCATGTTTTCCAATTTTGGCGGAAGTGGGATTTTCACTTGTGGGCTCAAAGCAGGCACTAGGGGGGTGGCATTAATTGTGGTGGTAAAAGTAGGTGAGGGTGATGATGAGGGGTGGAAAGGTGAGGTGGAAAGGAGGGGGAGAGCATGGCAGTGGTGCGAGAGGTTGGGAAGATAAGCAGATGCAATTGGCGGGTTTATCTGGTTTGGTATTTTGACCAAGAGGTCAAAATGGGAGGGTCCAAAAGGGAAAAAGGGGTCCAAAGGTATATGTGGCAAGGTCGAATGGGTTTGACAAGTCTTTAGGCTTAATAAGACAAGGACTATAGTTGCAATAAAGAAAACTTGAAGGACTATTCCGCCATTTTCCAAAGTTACCATAAGGACTAAAATTGACAACCTTCAATAGTGCAAGGACTATTTTGACATTTTCACATTTTCAAAGGACTATTTTGCCAATTTCCAAAGTTCGGGGACCTAAATTGTAAATTTGTAATTTTAAGTTTCAAGGACCAATTTTGACAACTTAGGAATCCCTAGGGACTCAAAATGATATTTTTCTTTATTTGGTTTTACCAGGAATTTTTTTGACAACTTTTCAAACTTGGGGACTAAAGCGCCAATTATGCAAACTTGATACGTTTTCACCAGATTTTGATGTTTTTGCATTTAAAACATATAAAACACTTGTTTGTGATATTTTTATCATTTTGAAGCATTTCTGAGTGTTTTCAGATGTTTTAGCAGTTTAAACAGTACAAAAATGATGAGTATTTACACACTCATCAAATACTCAAAACATTTACACTTTTATGCTACGCTATACTTTTTATACTTGATTGCATAATACTTGATAGCAATTATACTTGATTGCATTACACTTGATTGCATTATACTTGATTGCGTTATATACTTGATTGCGTTATACTTGATTATGTTATACTAAACTTGAAAGTCTCCCAACATACACAGAGCAGTCCCCTTGTTCGCATGATAAGTCTCCTTGGATAACACATGCATTGGGTTTCGGAGATGAAGTAAAACTAATGCTATTACTTTCCTTATGAGCAACACAAAGTCTGTTGGTGGTTATTCGTCCCAAATCAGGGTGTAGATAATCAACTTGTGAAGCGATCAAGCTGCTTCAGTAGAAACAAACAATGGTCGTGATAACAAATACCACGGTGGTTACGGATGTTAGGTCACAAGTTTTACAACACAAGCTTATATAGAAAGAGATAAGGCGATTGAACAAGCTAAGCACACACACATACGTATAATATGAGACCGGTTATGCAAAGGAGGTGAGTGAAAGAATAACTTGAACAACCAACCTTCAAATGAAGGTTAATACAAAGTATTTATAGGCAAGGAGCTAGGGCAACACTCCCTCTCCTTCCCTATTCCTTATTGGGCTTGGATCAAGCTTATGGGCCTTCTACATAAGCTTGACCTTAAACAAACATAAAGGCCATAACAAAGCTACCTATTACATATGAAATATAAATACTTGAAATACTGTTTAGGAGTGATTCCAACAATCTCCCTCAGTATATATGAATGTAAGCGGTGAAAGGCGTTGATGTAATAGTAGTTGTGGCGTCTTCGGCATTCTTCTTTCTTGTGAGAGGAATAGCCTTGATTGAACGATCTCCCGGTGTAGAGATAGTTATCTTTGAGCGGTTAAGCTTGACGTCATCTTTAACTTTGTTCTTTGATCAATTGTTCTTTGTGGTGAAAGTGATAGTATGTTGTTATGCGCATCGATGCTGTCTCGAGTGCGCTTGTTGCTCCAATGTCTCACGTCATTCTTCAACATGCTCACACGCTCTATGGCGTTGGAATTCAATCTTGATGAAGTTCTCTAAGTCTTTAACTTTGTAGATTCTTTGGTTGAGCGAAGAATCATTCGACGATTGTGTTGCTTTTGAATAGAACTTCCATTAGTGATGATGTGGCGTGAGCATGAGAAGAATCGGCCACGATCATTCCGCTCGAGCTTCCATAAGAAAAACATTGCAAGCGGTTAGTAATAAGCGGTTTCCAGCACTTACAAGTTTGAACTTGAGTGTTATGACATAGTGTGAAAACACAACTCTAATTCTTACAAAGGCCGTTCTGGCTGGAGTCCCACAAGTGAGATAACGCGATGTACGAAGTATATCTCTGATTCGGATGAGTCGTTGAGGTACACCAAGCATCACCTCATGTTGTGAGACCGTTTGAGACACACTCCGCGTAATCCACGGGGAGTTACGAAGCGACTTCTTTGTCGGTAATTTGTTTGATGTTGACCACGGCGGGAGTTTCCATTCAATCATTGAGGATCAGGATGTGAACCTCTCATAAATGTTCTCGACAGTTGCTAAGATCGTGAAGGACTCGATATGAACCTTTGAATCACTTTGAAGACCTTATTGTTGATCAACAAGTGATTAAATGTCAAGTGTTCCTAAGAGATCTTTTGATGAATCTCGTGGCTCTAGACTCAATAGTGCGTTTGGTTTTCTGAGCGGAGACTAGGGAGAGGTCTCCTTCTTCAATACCGACAATCTCTAAGAAAGCCAATAGTTTATGTAGGGTTCCACTGTGAGAATGAAACAAGCTTCGTTGAGAGAAACTTGAGTGGCTAAGAAGGTTTAGTGCATGCGTCCTTTGGGTCCATGACGACTTTTAATCTTCAATACCGGTGTCACTAAGTGACAACCGGTAGTATATGAATTGAACCGATTATACGCCCTAAGTTGAATAATGCGGAGGCTATTTCTTTTCACCCTTTTCTTTACATTTCTTTTGATTCTTCAACTCCTTCTTTCTCCGATTCTCATTTTCTCCTTTTACAATCATTCCTAAGGACTTCTAACACTAACTAATGGTAGTGTCCTTGGGTAGATCCCTCCGCTCTGGCGGATCATAGGACAGTTATTCTAACCTTAGTCACCTTATAACTCCATGACTAACCTATGTTTGCCATTATAACCCTTTGTAAGTTAAAATATCTCTCAAAGGGTTTGTAAATGAAAACATGTTTGAACCACGATGAGAGATAAGTTTTGCATAAATACTCCCCTCCACATGTGCTTAATAGTTTTAATGGTTAAATGCACGGTGAGGAAAGAGCGCACTTTTTGAATTGATCCACTAAAGATAGACAATCTCATGAGACACGGTTACGTTGAATAGTTAAAGAGTTACATTGTCGGTTTTAGGTGACAACTAGCTCTAATAACTACCTTGAAGGTGTAGACAAACCTCGAAAGGTTGTCATACCGTCGAGTTCATGTCTATCAAGAGCTTCTCGAATGGTACCTTCTACTAAGGCGAGTCCTTTGCGAGACACGTTTACATCACTAGCGAACTAGCTTGAAATTATTACCCGTCCGGGACAAGTCTTTTCGAGTTACAAGCAGTTTAGTACCGTCGATTCGTTGGTTAAGTCCGAGGTACACGGATTCATTTGCATTCAAAGACAACATATTTCTTATCACACAAATTTTCTCCCCTCAAAATGGCATATAAGATGTTGTTTTGAGCGGTTGAAATAAATATGACCATTTTGAGTTTTGTGGGAAGAGTGACCACTTGTGAACAATTTGTGAACAAAGTTTTAAATCAAATACTCCCCTCAACTAGTAAGCGGTTGAGGTTTTGAAAATCTTATGGGAAGTACTTGTCTTTTGAGCAAAACCTTGAAAAATGAAAGGTTTGATAGGTTTTACTCAAAAATAAGAAGCTTCGCTCCTTTTATAAGGATTGTGGCGAGGCGTACCACGGGGTCCTTTCTTGTGAATCTGGGTTGTACTTTGTTATGTGTGCACAAGCCATTCACATATAAAATCATTCATCCAAAATCATATGAAGGAAGCAATTCAAGGGTACCGGGAAGTGCGGTGATGTTCCCAGAGTGCATGCAGGCGTTGAAAGCCGGTGATGTTTATCTGGGTCTACCACCAACATAGCTCTCCGTGCAGTCGGCGATCCCGCCGAACAACCGTTCATCAATCATAGTGATGATCCGCCTCACATTCCTCCCTGTCACGAGAGTTCCGGTAGCTTGGATTCCCAACCTTGACGTATATCCTTCATCATCATGCCAATCCATCTCTAACCATCTTCAAGGTATGATCCCGAATTTGTGGAGCTCACTACACGCCATTAAGCGGTTCTGCGAAGTTCACTGCGGTAAACAATGCCGAAAGGTTTCTTGATGGCGTGAGTTGTGTGGTGGTTGATGTCGAGGAAGATCTAGGCGTGGTGGAGTGAAGTTTACGTTTACGATATGATTCAACATCCATCTGGATATCTTGACACGTTCTTTGATCACAATCGTCTAATGAAGATGAGAACCGACTTGATAAATTCACGTTGAATTTCGATCGAGAATTGTCTCATACGACCACATGCTTTGGCAAGGTACATGTCTTGATGTCGTTGGTGACAAGTTCTCAAAGTCGACTTCCGAGAATTCATAGTCTGTTCATCTTGTCGTTTGACTATGATATTCTTCAAGAATGTGTAGTCCCACTTAGACTTGAGATCAATGTGTTTGATGGCCACGATGTCCTTAGAGCAATACACTTCATGTTGAGACTTGAACCGAGCACGTAGTAGATTCTTGGCGTTCGGGCCAATGGTGAATCCCATACAATGCATCTTGGTCATATGCTTGCGTTGTCGGAAAACAAGTGAGTTGCACGTTCCTCGATAGCTATGCGGTTTGAGTAACAAGCGTTGGGAATGGAAGAGTCAATGATGTAGCGTATTTTCGTGAACCATCGCCACCATGGAGAAGAAAATCCGGTCTTTGTTGAAGAAATGTCGAAAGGAATCCTTGGTTCTTGGTTGGCCGATTGTTGGTAGAGGTTTGGTCGATCGATGTAGTATGGAGGTTGTTCCTTTTGGTGAAGTCGATGTTTGCTACAGGTTGAGCCAATCCATGTTGTTAGACATGGCTCGAGCAATGTTTTCAAGGTGATATTCAACCTCGATTGCACTTTCGAGCTATTTTTCAATGAAGGAATGCTTCATTTTGATGCGCTTCAACTCGATTTCGTCATCTTCTTCACACGGAATCTTTCTTGCAAGATTTTGCATGCTCGATGTACTACCGTCTACCAATTCTTGACCTTCTTGGGGTAGGGAGTGTTGTTAACAAGTGTGGAGAACCATTC
Organism: Chrysanthemum lavandulifolium; assembly: GCA_022545495.1. NCBI lineage: Eukaryota > Viridiplantae > Streptophyta > Magnoliopsida > Asterales > Asteraceae > Chrysanthemum > Chrysanthemum lavandulifolium. The sequence continues at coordinate 289,458,236 of CM040239.1, read as the reverse complement.
AAATTCTGCGGTTGTATCGTCATCAAGCCATGAGGCGACATCGGGTTGAGTCGTCTTTTCTTGCTTTAGAAGGCCTTGATGATGATTCGGGTTTCTTCACTTGTTTGGGAGAGGAGGGTTGTTGTTGGGGCTCGGGGACCTCTTCATCGTCACCACCCGTATACTCAAAGTGATCACCGGTTTCGAGTCACGGTGGTAACTCGGAATCGTCCGGGGTTTATCGTTGAAGACCGTGGTGGAGAAGACTTTTGTTGTGAAGAAGTCCGATGTGGAGGAGGTGGCATAGAAGTAGATTGACCGGCCGCCCGGCGTTTGGGTCAGAGTCCTTATCCTTATCATCGTCATCTCTTGGTCGTTTGGATTGAGTGGTGACTCCTTGCATGATGATCCGAGTTGATAGTCAAGTAGGATTTGAAAAATTTTGCTTCTTCCAAGTAAGCGTTCGAGATCTCTTTGACATTTGCATCACAAGTTTAGCTATTAACTTCCAGTTGAGAGGTCGACTTCTTTTCCCATTGTATGTTTGACCAATGCGACGATGTTAGGAGTGAGTTGTCCGGAGAATACTTCCTTTGTCACCACAGGGACGGTGTCGAGAAGAAACTTGTGGGTTTGATCTCTTCTCGGCGTCTCAGTTCCTTTTGGACTTTTGGAATGAGATCACGAAGATACTTTTGAGTGTAACCTTCAATCATTTCATTCGGTTCCTCCTTTCGATGACTCTTCATGAGCGTCTGAACAAATTTCCTTTCTTCCTCCATCTTGTCTATCTCATCATTTAAGGATTGAATTTGGTCGAGAAACCAATTCATTTTTACGTAAGTTCGTCCTTCTTTTCGATTTGTTGGATGACTTTTACAATCCTTTTATGAGGCGAGAGATCCAAGACTTTGGTGGTTTCTTCACCGATTTGGATGATGATCGGTTGATTTTGTTGATGGTGGTGGTGATGAGTGAGGCGAAGAATCCGATGATGAGGAGACATGAGGAGACTTCATGTCCTTAGGAGTTCGAGAGGTTTTCTCCTTTGATTGTGTTGGATTGTTTAGAAGAAACTTTGTATAATCATCCTCGTCATCCTTAGACTTTTCTATCTCGGTTTCTGTTTCTCAAAATCATACATAATGGTGTCTTCACAAAGTGGTTGTTGTTGCGAGAAGAGTGGTGGCACGGATCCTTATCGGGTTGATTAACCGCATCGGGATCCGGAGAGGGTGGGCAACTCCACTTGATCCTCGGGGCCCCCATTTGATCTTTAGCAAATTCGTGACCTTTTGAAGGTGTCGGACGTTGTGAAACTTTTTCTGTATGATTTGTCCAATTGCACTTCTTCCTCTTCTTGAGCTCTCATCATAAGGTACAATAATTTGAGTCTTCCCTTTTCTTGGGACAATTTGGAGGACTAGGAGGTTTAGTCTGAGGCGGGTGTTTGATGGCGATTCTGAGAGAAATGAACCTCTTCATCCATCTCGGTTTCTTGAGTCCTCGTCCACGAGTTGTCTTTGAGGTTCAAGTGTGGGAATAGGTTCGGCTTCCTTTCTGGGAACAATCCTTATAGAAGGGCTTTCCTTTTAGGAACCTTCCTTTGACTCATGAGCTTGTTGTACTTCCTGCACTTCCTCTTACGGTTCTCCGACGGTGTTCGAGAAGATTTTTAATCAAGATGACCAACTTTGCCTTGTCGGTTGCTTCCGGATACGTTTATGCGTTTGAGCTTTCGACATCTTGATTAGCGAAATCTGGTAACACCGCCTGTTTCTTTGTAGATGATTCCTTCATTCGATGGTCGAATAGGTTCGATCAACATGTCGTGATTATCGGGGTCATTGAGCCTCTTGGGAATGTCGGGATGAAGTCCAAGTGCTCTGGATCAACAATTTGGTATATCGATGTAGGGAATCTTTGAGCCAAGTTTGTTGAGAAATGACATCATGTCATCCCAAATCGAGCTTCAATGGCGATGTGTTTCATGTTGACGAATGCCCAAAATATTTGCGATTCTATGAGCTTAGGATGCTCATGCCGCTATCACGACCAAAAGCAGACTTGGTGATGATCATGTAGAGTGTTCTCCATGGTTGTGGAATACTCTTAAGCTCTACGTGAGAGTGCTTGGTGATTACTCCACGTAGCCTCATCATAACCGATATCGATTAAGAATTGGAGAGTGAGCTCTTGATGGGTGTGGCATAAAGTTTGGGTGGTTCGACTTGAGAATTAAGAGAACGCCCTTAAGTCGCCAGTGTGATGGTGACTTGTTTGTGGTTCGAGTCACCGTCACAAAGGATCCTTCCTTTGACCCTTTCCATGGTGTTCCGAGGCTGTTGGATATAGATCTCGGGGCTGATTGCGAGAATGTGTGAGCATGTTCGATATGGATGAGTCCTCGAATGTCAATAGCGATTAAGCATGAAGACTCGGAGCAAGTGAGAGTCTTTGAAGTCAACTCGGAGATTATTCTTTCCAATCTTCATTGGATAGCCATGAGGATAGATATCGACAATGGAGAGAACATTTGATGCATCCATGTTTTGTTGAAGCTGACCATGTCGTGATCGAAATAACATTAGCCAAAGAACCAACATATCGAAAGACATAATGTTAGTCAGCGGTAGTTCTTATTGTCTAGTTATTTAATGTACAACGTCAATGATTATTCTGAGTCCTAAGTCACTTGTATGTCCAATAGTCTAATGACGCCGTGAAATGTTTCGTGAGTTAGTTAACTTTAAGTTTTAAAGCTTATGTTATCACTTATTGTTCACAACATATCAAGCGTTTTGGTTTATTAGTGACATTATTGGATTCGTGACGTTATGATAAGTTTATTAACAAGTTTTGCACACGTAACAATTCATAATGAAGGTCAAAATGGCTTAAGCGTGGGATTGACAAAGTTACGGCGTAAGCAGTCGTGACATATGCGTGGAAAGCTTATCGTGGGATCCTTTCTTATGCGTAAGAAATGTTACAGCGTGGAAAAGGGGACCTTCGGCGTGAGAGCTTACGCGTGAGGCGTATAAAAACCTTACGCGCGTAAGGCTTACTCGTGAGTAGACCTTATGCGTGAGGTCATTGTTTTCGCATATCCTTCACGGGATACGCGTAGTCCCAACTGTAGAACCTTACGCGTAATAGTTGTGCGTGGGTTTTATTTTACGATAACATCACTACGGCGTAGGGTAATCCTTATCGTAGAGAGTCTTATGACCTTGATTACGAGTGTTTAAGCGTAGCAAAGCACGAAATAAAGTTATCAAATCATCAACATTAACTCATACATACATTTTATCAATAGATCATGGCAGTAACATATGTTACACAGTTAAGCGTAGAATTGCATACGCGTAGACTAAACCCTAGATCTACGCGTATGGATTCTAGCCATAGATTTAGCACCAAACTTTTTCAGGTATATCATAGACGTTGTGAGAGCATATAGACCAAGTTTTAACACTTATTATGCAGTGAATCAAAAAACACCCAAAGTTTATGAACTTTAAACCCTAGTTTCGAATTGATGTCCAATTCGTGTTTCTGGGTGGCTATAGACAATGGAAATCATTAATTCAACAATGCAAGAGCATAACCCAACTATCTTTTTAACCAAAACACTTCATATTTGAAAATACCCAAATCGACTTATAAACCCTAATTTCAAAAAATCTTCAATTAGTGAATCTGGGTGGATTTTGAAGGTTAATAAAGCATCATTGATGTATTAGGATCGTTTAGACACAATCATTTCACCCCAAATACACACGTATTGATTGTGTGTTCATACGCATAAGCGTAGAACACAAAATTACGCGTAGAACATGTTTTAGCCGTAGGATTTACTTGAGATTCAAAACCATTGTTCAAAAACATGATCCAAACACAGAAACACTTACAAAATGATGATCTGAAACACGGATTTCTTGAGTGAATATTATGCGTAGGATGATAATAGGTGTTTTGTAATAAATGTGAAGTGAAAGTTAGGTGGAGGAGTTTTATTTAATATAACTTTAAGTTTTGACAGTTTTGGTCCCTCCACCTTTTCATTTTCATCCAAAGCCTTTTAACTTCCATTTAGGTTACCAAACAAAGATTTTTTGAGAAAGAATCATGACGACACTCCCCCTTGGCTTAATAAATTTAAATGGTTTAAGAATATTAGTCCGAGGAGTGTCATTGAGCCAGAAAGTCCACCATCATTAGTATAACGAAACAACCGAGATGTGATAACATGCAAGTACACTTATATTTTGAAACGGTTAAGTGATAAATTTCTCCCCCTCAACACTTGATCGGAAAAATACGAAATTTGAGAGATGCAAGTGTTGACGGAAGAACGGTACTTGCCATGTTAGAGAAAAATAGATGAGAAGAATATTTTTGTTGTTTTATCGATTTTATATTTTGTATTTTGTTTTGAAAGATTTTATTTATTTACAAAGAGATGTTTTGGTGTTTGTGGTTTTAAGACATTTTAAGAGGTCATCAATTCCTCTTGAGTCAAACACCTCATACCAATTCGGTGGACCAACTCATTAAACCTAGCGGGAGGCAAGGCTTTTGTGAGAAGATGCGCCAATTGGTATTCGATACACCACAAAGTATAGTTCAACGGTACCACTCCACATGATCCTTGATGAAATGATAGCGAAGATCGATGTGCTTTGATTTGAGTCTTGAGCGAGTTGCGAGATTGCAATGGCACTCGATTGTCGCGAAGACATCGGGATTCATCAAATACATAACCATAGTCTTTGAGTTGTGTTCTCATCCATATGACTTGAGCACAACACGCGGACATGGCTACATATTACCTTGATTGATGACAACGATGTACAATCTGTTTCTTTGATTGCCATGACACCGACTTATCACCAGAAATTGTAGTGCTCACAAGTACTTTTCCTTGAGTCTAGGCATCCTGCGTGATCGTCGAAAAAGCGATTAGTTCAAAACGAGAATCCTTCGGATACGGATCCCAAATTAATGGTTCCCTTGATGTATCGGAGGATTCTTTTAGCCTCGAGTGTGTTTGAGTTTCGCGACGATAGGGGAGCATAGATAAACGGCAAAGACAATATCAGTGCGCTGGTTGTTAGATACATGAGAGACCCAATAATACTTGGTATTTGGTAGGGTCAACCAATTTCCATGTAAATCGACATCTAATTTCTTGGTATGAGTCATTGGTGTGGCATAAGTATCACGGGTTTTCATTCCAAACTTGTTTAACAATTCAAGGGCATATTTGGATGACTCGAGAAAAATACCACGGGTGATTGATGAACTTGCGGTCCTAAAAGAGCGTAAGTTCACCCATCATGGACATTTCAAAATTTTTCTTCATGAGTTTTGCAAAGCGATTGAAAACTTTTATGTGTTGACCCAAAATGATGTCATCCACGTAAATTTGAACAATTAAGATGTGTGCCCGTGATATTGTATAAAAAGAGTTGGGTCAACCGAGCCTTTGGTGAAGTTATTGGCAATGAGGAAAGATGATAGCTTATCGTACCATGCAGGGGCTTGTTTGAGACCATAAAGAGCTTTGTTCGGTTTGTAGACATGGTTCGGGAACTCGGGATCAACGAATCCATCGGTTGGTGACATAGACCGTTTCTTTAAGTTGTCCATTGAGAAGCGCCGTTTTGACATCCATTTGATAGACCGTCATGTTCATATGAGCGCGAACGCGAGAAATATCGAACGACCTCAAGGCGAGCAAGCTGGAGCAAAAGATTCTTCAAAGTCTATCCCTTCTTCCCGGCGATAACCCTTAGCAACTAGCCGTGACTTGTTTGGATAACATTTCCTTGACATCAATTTGTTTTCCAAATCCATTTTAGACCAATGACGTAGACCCTGTTGGTCTTTCAACCGATTCCATACTTCAAGGCGTTTGAATTGGTTGAGTTCTTCCTGCATGGATTCAATCCGGTTGTCTTTTGTCATTGCATCCTTAATGTTTTTAGGTTGATTGGCGGACGGTGAGTGCATAAATGCAATGTTCACCGTCTGTGTGAAGGCGTTGTCTTGTAACGGTTGGTTGATTTGGGTTGCCAATAATGTTAGCGAGGAGGATGGTCTTTTGTCCATCTATGTGTAGAGGTTGATGTTGGTATACATTGTGCAGATTCGAGGATTCAAATGGTTTGTTGAAGATTCGCGACATCAGTGCGGCAGATCTCATTAGCAAGCGGGTTGAAGAACGCATTTGGATCAAAATCTGCGGTGGGGTACTTCATTCGAGAATATCATCATTGGTTCATCATTGTTGGAAGCGGTGTGTTCAAGCTGTTGTGTTGGAGTCAATGGTGTAGGTGCATCTTCAACGATGGTTGTTGTAGCAGTGTATCGGTATAGGAATATTATCGGGTTGTGCGGTGAAGCAATGGATACACGGAGCACATTCATCAATATCGTCCGCGAGCAGGAGCAAATAACCTTTCCATTTGTTGACGAGTTAGTGAGGGCTTTCTTGGTGATGATGGGGTTGAGGAAGTTTAAGCGGTTGTGACCGGGTTCTAAGCTGGTATACTCGGAAGCCATTTCCGTGAGTTCATCGAAATGAGCATGAATCGTTTCCATAACCTCCTTAGTTCGACGATTCAGTTCGGAAACCTTTAGAATTGTCACGATATCCAATAAAGACTCCAATATCGACTTTGGCTTTTAGCTTTCCAAAATCATCACGATCATTATTTGGATAGCAGAGGATCCAAATACATGAAAGTGTTTGAGGTTCGGTTTATAGTTGTGGACAAGCTCAAAGGTGTTTTGTTGTGGCGTTTTGTGATCATGGAGCGGTTTTGAGTATAGCATCACGATGAATCGACTTCCGCCCATAAGTGTCTGGAAGTTTAGCATTGATTAACATTGTTCTTGCGGCTTCCACTAACGTTCGGTTTAGTCTTTCAACAACTCCGTTTTGTTCGGTGTCCGTGCAATGGATGTTTGATCTTTGAATTCCCACTTTCTCATAAAATTCACGAAGGGTTTGTTAACAAATTCGGTTCCTTTGTGCATTACGATGATTACGGCGGTGTTGCGGGGCTGAACACGTATCTTTGTGAGAAGGTGATGATCATTTGTGGAGCTTGGTCTTTGCTCTGAAGAAAGTAGACCCAAGTCCATCGAGTAGTCATCAACGATTACTAAGATGTAACGTTTGCCATTTATCGTTTGCACGCGCATTGGGCCACACAAATCCATGTGAAGAAGATGAAGCACATCTTTGAGGCTGTGTTCCACCTTTGAAGGAAAATGAGCACGAGTGCTTTTCCCTTGTTCACAGTGAGCAAAGGTGATCTTTTGAATACCCGAATCGTGGGAGTCCTTGACTAGTTTGTGTCGAGCAAGATTGGTGATGGTTTGAAAGTTTAGATGTGAGAGGCAGCGATTGCCATAGCCGAGATTTTGTAGATGTTGCCTTTGAAAGTAAGCAAATGGGAGAGGAAGCAACCATGTCTTGCATAGAGATAGTGTAGAGGCCGGAATTACGCGAGCCGGACATAAGATCGTTTCCTTGTAGATCACGAATGAAACAAGTTTTCTCCTGAAAGCAACCTCCAAATCTCCATCACAAAATTGACCTCTTGAAAGCAGTTGTGACCGGGCCTTCCACATAGTAAACCACGCTTATTTCGATGTTCCCATTAACATAATCTCCGTAGCCCATGATGGGCTGCAGTGATCGTTCCGAATCGGCGGTGCCAATGAACTTTGCAATAAAGTTTGATAACGATTTAAGATTGCTGTCATGTGTCGGGAACATCCGCTATCAACAATCAGGAGAATGATCATATCACTGCATTACACACGAGACGACACGGATGGAATAGAAGTAGATGTGGAACCCGAAATGTTAGAGGGTTCGAGGCGGTACATTAGACATACACACATTCACAATTTTAGGCATCCATTTAAATCCAAGTGTGTTATATATCCATTTCGCCATCTATAACTACTCTTTGCTTTAGTCTTAGTGAAATCACTAGGTGGTACTACATTCTTAGGAGGTGAGGCGGTAGCTCTTGTGATAGCAATGGTTGCCTTAGAATCTAAAGAAGGTGGTTTACCAAGCTGGTGAGAATGATTAGTGGGCCTAGAGGTATTCGATTCTTAGGATTCGTAATCTAGAGATTATAGCTTTAGCAACACATTTGTCATGACAATCGAATTCATACTCTTTGACAAATATCACAAGGTGCAATGATGAATATCAAAGGTACTTAACGGTTTAGCATTTGTTACATCACTATTTCTATTACATTTGCCGACTTAATATCTATAGTGGAGGCAACATGATTTTTATTCGAGTCCTAGGGTGTTCTTCTACTTTAGCATTCCTTATTGATCTTTTCTTAGGTCGCAACTTCCTATTCTTGATTGAGTGCTCCTAGGGCGTGAAGTGCGGACGTTTGGAAAAGATGCAACTATTCTGTTTTGATGGGGAAACACATTAGCAACTTGTGATTTGGCGTTGGGAATTCTAGGTTCACGATTACTAAGTGTGTTGGTGCTATTCTCTTAATCACGTGTGGCGGGAGTTGTTCATATTTTCCTAACATTTCCGTAACTTAGAGATGGTGTGGATCGGATCTTGATTTTGAGCGAATATTACCGACCAAAATTCATGACTTCTCTAGTGTGAGCAAGATAGTGATCAAGTTCATTAGATGCTTCATCTCGAGTCTTTTGAGTAAATCAAATATGACACCATATTCTGTTTAACTTTTAAAAGTTCTTGTTCATATTTTGAGATTTGACTTTTCAAAGACACGTTTTGATCATCGGATGCTCAATAGTAGTATCGGAAGATTTTGCACTCAATTGAGCGATTTTCTTTTGAAAACTAAGTTGATGGTTGTGAATATCTTTTTCACACCAATGAAGGCGACGTTTGCATTGTTAATTTCCGTGTGTGTCGTTTATTTTCGACTTTTAAAGACTCGATCCGAAGCACATTATCGGTGTTCTCCATGATTACAGCAGTTTCAACAATATCGTGAGATATAATCGGATGCATATGGTGCGAATAGAAACGACACAACATTATGGATATCAACCTGAGATAACATCTTCTAAGAGTCGATCAACATCTTTTCTCAACGGTTTCTTTTTGCGTTTTGTGTTAGTAATAGATGTTTACATTTTCGAAACGCGTTTTCATTACCCCAAGTTCCTTATGAAAATCCTTTTCCGAGCAATTGCACAACTTTTCAAGTTTTTAACATTAGGTAAAAGATTTTTACGAAAAATGTCTCTTTGTTCTCTCGCGGAGGCGATTGAAAATGTTCAATTTTGATTTCGGATCGATATTCTATCTCATGTTGTAAAATTTTGAGGTCGACCATGAAAATGTCAAAATATCGAAGGATTTTTCGATTTTCGGTTTTGAGTTTACTTCACTAATGGAAGGTAAAGGACCATAAGTTTGTGCAAAGTCATTTTGGGATTAACGATGAAGACTCGGGAGTTTTGATGATAACCCTTGGTGTGTTAGTTGATTCCGTTGGTGTGTGAAAGTGACCGCGTTTTATAATTAAAGGTTTGTTGTAAACAACATTTTTAATTTTGATCGACTCTCGTCTTACGCATCTAATTCCTCTTGACGATGGTATTCAACAACACTCATGGCAGTATTATCAATTTTGTATTACACTTTGGAAACTTGGGAGTTGGTTTGAATGTTTTTAGTGAAAGCTTAGGTTTGTAATCGCTAGATTTTTCCAAATCCTTTTGGATTGGGTTTCAAGGTAAACTTTTCAATAGTCATTACGGATTCACCATGTTTGTAAACAACAGTTTTAAACTCTTTAAGTTTGTTTTGCAAGCCGATGATTTCTTCAAGAAGGTCATCTACCCGATTCGTTGAATGCTTTTGTATGCGGAGAAGCTGTTTTGACAATTTAACAACTCACCTTAGCATTTTGATTTTCCAAGGTGAGAGCGTTAATTTGCTTTTTATGTTCATGTTTGATTGTTCTAATTCGGACAACAAAGCATTCTTCGAGGCGGCTAGATCACGCATCTCTCTCTCTAAATATTTTTCGTTTGATGAGATTTTGCAAAGCGGCTTCAAAACCTTTTTCACTGTTTTCTTGAGTTTTGAAAAAATTGAGTTGCATTTGTAAACATTCAAAATCCTTGGTTATGATTGCATTTTACGTTTAAGGACTGATTTAATGCATAACATTCCTCCATTTTGATTTTATGGTCTTGAATTAACCGAGCAAAATCTGGATGAGGCAACAGATCATCTTGTTCAGCGTGAGTCTCAACATGATCATTCTTTAGATCCTCGAAATGCGACCACGAGTCAATTTGATTATCAAGGGGACCATAAGGTCATCTTGATCGTCAAATGTAACTCTGAGGTTAACTTGAAAATCATCGAGAGGAAGATGTAGAAGACTCATTTTGAGCAGTCGATCCGTGCGGATTCGAGATATTGGCGGAGATATTAGTTCGAGATATGATGATGGTTTGTTCGGGTACGAGACAAGCCATCGATTGTCACTCTCACCGGGCTGAATCACTCATGTGCGGCTCATGCATATTAGCCATCAACATAACTTGGTTGCATTAGCTGCAAGTCCTCCATATCATCATCTCGAGTGCGCATACGCCATAAAGCTCGTTCTTTGTTTGTAAGAGACCACCTGACTTCATCCTTAAGAGCCAAAAGTAAGGCCTCTTTGAAATAAGCACCGCCCCTAGTCCTTGGCTTTGGGCATGCATTAGCCAGTGTCCCTTTTCATTGCGGTTGTAGCATCTAAGACCATTTAACCGATTACGAGCATTTCCTGTTCCACCACTTGAGCTCTGTTGTTATTCCTACCCTGACATTAAACCCTTGACCACCTCCCATCGGCGACCATAATCACGATTACGAACTTCAACACGTCCATTGTTCACAAAGCTTGAGTCCGTGTGTTAGATGAGGAGCGAATCGATTGTTGGATTTGTTGGTGTAACGGCCAAACGCATTAGCAATCATCACAAATCCTTGTTGCAATGCTTGAATGGATCGATTTCCTCGGTAGCTTCAGCGACATATGCTTGAGCATTGTTCTTGTATGGGACCAATTGATTTTGTTGAGGTTGAGGTTGTTCTTTGTGAAGGTGTGTTGGAAGCGGTGGTTGAGTTCTTTGGTTGAGAGGTATAATTCATTGAGCATACAAGGCAAGTTGTTGATTGTCCGGTTGTATTTGTTTAGCAATTTGAGCACGGAGAATCCTTTCCGATCAACTTCCTTTTCATGAGGCTTCAAGTAATCGTACAACAATCCATAAGTAGAATGATGCATGTTCTTCGCTGGCGGAGAAAAATGACATACTTCTCCCATTCGGACCAAGACTACTCGGGAACTTAGTATTCATCGCAATTCTTGGCATGATGATGTTGTGTTTATCCAAATCATTGATGATGTCGAAAATCGGTGATGATATGACTCAAGTGTCTCTCGGGTTCAATCATGAAGTGTTCATAAGCCAAGTAAATTTTGGATTCCAAATCCTCCGATTGAGTCTGAGATCCTTCCATAAGAAGGCGAATATGATCCCACATTTTTGTGCGATCTTTTGAGCATCAACACTACGAAGAATTGGGTTTGGTAATCCTAAGAGGATGTATTCCATTGCAAGTTCATCGACTTCATAGTGTAGAAGTTACATGCAGGATTTAAGTGCCTGTGATAGCAATGTTGGTTTGTTCATCTCTTGGTGGAGCAATGAGTTGGATCTCCGGGTACAATGACGGTAGGCATCTCAAATGGACCTTCTAAGATAACCTTCTTTAAGAACTTTCCATGTGGCTTCTTTAGATCACAAAACCTAAAGAACCTTATCACCCATTGATCATAGTTTCTGGAGTGAGCATTGGAGGTCTATCAGTGATCCGACTTCATGAATTGATTGTTGGCTGCTTAAAGCTTCACACATCTTTGCAAACCAAGTGGGTTCCTTCATAGTGCTTCGTGATGGATGTTGATTGAAATCATTTGTATAGGGTAGAGCTTGAATGTTAGGTGGTGGTTGAACCATTTGTGGTTGTGGAATTGCACCAAGTTGTGGAGTATGTTGCTGATTAAAATGTTGTTGATAAGTTGCTTGTTGTTGATTCCATTGTTGATGTTGTGGAGTTAATTGTTGTTGTTGTTGATGATTATAAGTGTGAGGGAAGTAGTTAGAGTATGGTGGTTGAGACATGATGATAAACTTGTGTAGTAAGAATGGATCTTTGTAGTCGAATGAACCTTTGTTGATGAAGTATACTTAGGCGTAGAAATGACAAGAACCAAGTAGCACTTATGCGTAAAAACACCAAAAGTTACGCGTAACAAGAATAGTTCTGGCGTGGGATTTAGCTTCTGGCGTGGCGGGAAAAAGACTAAAGTTACGCGTAAGCGATGAAGTTAGGCGTAGAAAGTTAGGCGTAGGATTACCTTATGCGTGGGACTAAGTCTACGCGTAAGATGAATCTTAAGCGTAAGATTTTCTCACGCGTAAGCTTTATGCAAAGCGTAAGATTGGGTTTTATCCCAAGTGATCTTTACACTTCACGGTGCAAGAGATATCCAAAGTCGGCGTATTTTCGGACTTATCCAAGTAAGAAAACACGGAATAAACTAGAAAATTGAAGATAAAACCAAGGAAAGTCTTACAGCGTAAATTTAGGGTTTTGATACGCGTAAGATTACTCGTAACTTTGATTCTATCCAAATTTGTTTCAAAACCGGTTTTTGTGATGAAATAGCTTCAATATTACCAAAATAACACAAAAGTGTGAAACTTGATGATCCAAAGCTTCTAAAAGCGATTCTGTGCGTAGGATAACACCCTCGTATAAAAACTAGCTTAAAAACAAGGAGAAACACGTAAAGTTCCAAACTTTTGCCAAAACCAATAGTTTAACACCTTATAACGTTGAAAGTACAAGAATCTTGGATTCAAAAGTGTAAAAATTAGTTTTTAAGCGTACCAAAGATTGTGTTATCTTCTGGCGTAAGACCCAAAACCAAAACTTCAAAACAAGCGAGTACACCCAACTATTTGGCGATTGATACCTTTGTTAGGTCACAAGTTTTACAACACAAGCTTATATAGAAAGAGATAAGGCGATTGAACAAGCTAAGCACACACACACACGTATAATATGAGACCGGTTATGCAAAGGAGGTGAGTGAAAGAATAACTTGAACAACCAACCTTCAAATGAAGGTTAATACAAAGTATTTATAGGCAAGGAGCTGAGGCAACACTCCTCTCCTTCCCTATTCCTTATTGGGCTTGGATCGAGCTTATGGGCCTACATAAGCTTGACCTTAAACAAACATAAAGGCCATAACAAAGCTACCTATTACATATGAAATATAAATACTTGAAATCTTGTTTAGGAGTGATTCCAACACGGATATCACTTGGAATCGTGTGATCACTTTCCAAAGTAAACTATTCGACCCTAATGCGGGTATCATGAATATCTACTTGGGATAAGACCAAATGCGATTAGAGAATTAGGCACAATTCTTTAACCACGCGCTTATAAGTGTTTAGTGTTTTACGTGTGTTTTCATGCATGTTCGGATCTCCTATTTTTAGGAGGTTACTTTTGACCGTTCCAATGGAATTATGAGTATTAATCGGCCCATTAATAGCCTCATAATTATCCCCATTATAGCCGTTAGTGGTTACATGACCAATTAAGCGTGGTCATAATGATGCATTGTAATCTGTCATTTATCGATACTTATATCGATACTTTCATAGTGCTTTAAGTGGTTACATCGCCTTGATTGGAACGCCTTTGCTTGATGTAAACACAACTTGGTGAGATACCACCGGTGGAAACACCACTCGGTGGAAACATCGATCTATTGAAATCTTGCTTCGATGGAAACACGATAATTAGTGTTAACCCACAAGTACTTTCACCAAGCACTACCAACACATACCACAAAAAGAGTCGAGGTGTTCATGGACCTTATGGGTGTACACTGCCTCCTAACTCATTACAAGGTGTGAACCATCCCACAAGTGCACTAAATTTTCCAACAATCCTCCCAATTTAGTTCACCCTTTGCATGTAAAATAAACATCAAGCAAAACATGTGCATAAGCGAAAATGTCACGAGATTGAATTTCCATTTTAGTAATTACACGTTCAAATATTCGAGAATCGGGGTGTTAAGAATTGAACCTTCAACCCATTTGAATACACGAAGATAACTACACACAAGTTTTCAAACACTAAAAGCTCGACGACACTATACAATCCATGTGTCCATATCCAAATTCATAAATGTTGTAAAGCTAAAAGTCCAAAAGCTTCACAAAGCGGCAAAACTTCAACATTTACATAGGTGGTTCCTCTTTATTCATGCTCACGCCAAGCACTTTTCAAAGATAAGTTAACCATTAAAGTAAAGACTTCATCCTCCTTTCAAAGAGTTCGAGCACAACCTTGGGATGTAAAATAAACATGTGCTCCAATCCATCAATGTTCGACTTTCCACATTGAACTCGGCTCCTAAGTTTCCTCGGGAGGAGTTGGGTGTCCTAGCATTCGATGACTAAGTTGGACTTAAACCCATCCCTTTAGCGCACTTTATAACCAAGTCTCTTGCCATCCCTTCATCAAGTGATCGGCTAAGTTCGTTGAGATCTAACAAACTCTATAGATACCACCCCATTCATGATAAGCTCGAATCATGCTATGCGACACCTAAGTGTCTAGACTTACCATTGTACATCTAGCTATAAGCCCTAGCCAATGTAGCGCACTATCACAATCGGATAGAAATGGGTGCTATAGGTTTAGGCCACAATGGAATCTCAAGAAGCTACTTTTTCAACCATTGACTTCTTTACCAGTAATTGCTAAAACCACAAATTCATATTCCATTGTTGAGCTGGTGATGCAAGTTTGCTTCTTGGATGCCCAAGAAATTGCACCTCCACCAAATAGAATACCCACCCTACGGTGAGCGAATTGTCTTGAGTTATTCTTGATCCAACTTGCATCGATGTAACCTTCCAATGCGATGGGTAACGAAGATATGAGAGACTATAATCCATAGTTCTCTTCAAATACTTGAGACCCTTTCGAAGCGCTTGCGTTGATGAGCACTAGGATTACTAGTATACTGCTCAATTTTCCTTTGCAAAGCCAATATCGGGCCTTATACGGTCATGGCATACATCAGTGACCAATTACCCTAGAATACTCAAGTTGAGATACGACCTTGACATGATTAGGCATTAGCTTCTCACAGTATCCATAGGTGTACTCAACTGGGTACAATCAAAGTAATTGAATTTCCTCATCACCTTCTCAATATAATGAGGCAGAGATATAAATTCTTTTACTTTCATGTTTAATCCTAATACCAAGGATAACATCGCCTCCCCATGTCCTTCATGGAGAACCTTGATGACAAAAATTCCTTTGTTAGGTCAACTCGATTTTTAGTCGAGTGCAAAGATCAACATGTCATCAACATATAGACAAATGATGACTCCTTTACCGATTCATCAAATTTGCTATATACACATTTGTCGGTTTAGTTAAGAACATAACCACTAGACAAAACCACTTCATCAAATTTTGATGCCATTGCTTAGGTGCTGCTTGAGTCCATAAAGAGACTTAATCGGTTTACACCTTGTTTTCATTTCCGAGCAAGATGAAGCCACGAGGTTGGTTCATATAAACCTCCTCTTCCAATTCACCATTCAAGAAATCATCTTCACATCCATTTGATGAATAATCGATTGTGAATAGATGCCATAGCAATCGCCATCTTATAGTACCGTCTGAGCCATGGGGCATAAGTATCAAAATAGTCTATCCCCGACTTTTGTTTAAAGCCCGAATAACTAATCTAGCCTTGAACTTTTCAATAGTTACATCTACCTTCATTTTCCTTTTGAAAATCCATTTGCAACCCGTAGGTTTGCAACACGGTGATAGATCAACCAACACCAAGTGTTGTTGCCATGATGGAATCCATCTCATCATTGATTGCTTCTTTCTAGAAAGCAATGTCACGGGACTTCATTGCTTCTTCAAATGTCTTGGGATCATCCTCAACAATGAAGCAATAGGAGTATTGGTGCGAGACCTCATCCCTTGCCTTGACTAAGTATAGTTGAAACTCGGGGTCCAAATGACTTTGGAGTCCGACCTTTTGCTCTTCACGAGCACAGGTTGAGTTGTTGAACCACAACCTCATCGGGGACCACCGATGGTTAATCATCGAGGACCTCGATACACAAAGTGTCATGAGTTCCATTAGGAATCCTCGACTTGGTCTGGGGACCGATGTGAATCTATTCTCATCAAAGTTGCATCCCTTGATTCAATTATAGAGTTAATTGAAACATGTTCATTAGGTTCAATAACATAGAACCTAAAAGCCTTGGAATGCTCGGCATATCCAACAAAGATGCGATCAATGCCTCTTTCACCCAAAGTCTTTTGCTTTGGATCGAGAGTCTTACAACCCCTCTGACCCCGGACCACGAGATAGTTCAGTTGGGTTTCCTTTTAGTCCGAGTTCATAAGGGTAACCTTGTTCCTTTTGTTGGGAACCCTATTTAATAAATAGCAAGTCGTTAACATAGCTTCACCCCGAGAACCTCGACTCGATCTGAATAGGACAACACGAATTAACCATCTCCTTCAACACCTGTTTTTCCTTTCGAAATGCCATTTTTTGAGGAGTATAAGGCGATCGTTTCATGGATTATTCCAACAGATGAAAATACTGAGTATCCATGTACTCACCTCCCTATCGATCCTTAATCTTTTGATCAAAGACCCAAGTTGTAATTCAACTTGGTTTTAAACACTTTGAATTTATCTAATGCTTCATCCTTGGTATGTAACAAATAGACATAACAAAATCTAGAAGCATCATCAATAAATGTCACAAAGTACTTCTTATTTCCCAAAGAAGGAGTGGCATGCAAATCACACTGTGTCATCATGTGTACAAGCTCCAGGAGCTTAGTCTCACGACTAACACCACGAAGGATTTCTTGGTAATCTTGGTCAACATGCAAGTTTTACACTTTTCGGTGTCCATGTCAAAGGTGGGATCAACCCATCCTTAGACATATCTTGCAACCTTTATAATGTACATGACCAAGTCTTGCATGCCAAAGGATAGAATTAGTCCGATCAAAAGTAGACACAAAGTCGAAATAACATTGTCGGTGGTATGGACATACTATCGATGGAAACATTAAGCCGAACATTTGATTACATAAATAACCAAAACCAATAAAAACACCATGCTTAGAAAGCACAAATTTATCGACTCAATAACTTGTTTATAACCATAATTATTCAAAATACTACTTGAAACCAAGTTCTTCCCGATATCGTGAACATGAATAACATCAAACAAAGTTACAATCTTTCTGAACTAAACATAAGATCTACACAACCACGACCATGCACCAAGGTACATTAACTCATTTCCCATGTGAAGAATAGAACCATCATTCGGTGACTCATAAGTCTTGAACCACTTCTATCTTTACACACATGAACTGTTGCTCGAGTCAACCCACCACGCAACATCATCATCCGCACATAAAAGATTCGGATACATATGTAACATAATAAATCTGAAAAGACTTATTAAACATATTCGACCTTTGGTGAGTTGGTGAACCACCACTCCCACGAACTTTTAGTACACGATCCATTGGCTTTACTACCAACATTAACACCCTTGCGGTCCCTTTAATGTGACCGGCCTTGCCACATTTCCAACAAGTAGGTGTTGCATTCTTGTTAGGATCCGCCCTTGTGTTATCATGATGTTGCGCTTGCCTTTGTTGTCATTGTACAGGTGGAGTTGTTATGCTCCACCATATTGACAACAGATGGTCCAGTGCTACTCTTTGGCTTGTCATTATCCTGTGACTGAGAGAATCCTCAATCGCAGATGATCGCCCAACTCAACCGAGTTAATTCCTCTTTCTTATGTTTCAAGATATGCTTGAAATCTTTCCAAGAAGGAGGAAGTTTGTCAATAACACAAGAGACCCAAAATAGCCTCATCCATGTGCATATTGTGTTGTGTAAACCTTCCAAGTATTCCAAGAAGTTCATTGTATTGTTCCATAGCTGGACTTGAATCGGTCATTTTGTAATTTGTGAAATTACTAACAAGGAACTTCTTACTTGATGCATCCTCGACCATATATTTGGCATCCAAGGAATCCCAGGTTCTTTGTAAGATTCGAGTTCGATAAATATCAAGCAGAGAATCGACTTACCATTGAATAAGACCTCTCGCATATGTAGTCATCATTCTCCCACTTGCTCCTCCTTACGATCCGCTCCACGGTAGCATCATCCCACCATCATCGGGAATTGGAGTAGTCGGCACATAGACCACACTCATGCTTGACAAAGAAGAAGTGCATCTTCTTCGCCACCTCCTAAAGTCTACCCCTTCAAACTTGTCCGACTTTGCAAAGTTTGAAGCCATATGTTTCATAGCGTTGCCATTGATTATCATTTGAATAGTTTACTTTGATTGTTGGTGGTTATTCGTCCCAAATCGTGGTGTAGATAATCAACTTCAAGAAACGATCAACTGTTTCAAAGAGAAACAAACAATGGTCGTGATATGAGATACCACGGTGGTTACGGATATCACTTGGAATCGTGTGATCACTTTCCAAAGTAAACTATTCGACCCTAATGCTGGGTATCACGAATATCTACTTGGGATAAGACCATATGCGGTTAGAGAATTAGGCACAATTCTTTAACCCTTGCGCTTATAAGTGTTTAGTGTTTTCGTGTGTTTTCATGCATGTTCGGATCTCCTATTTATAGGAGGTTACTCTGACCGCTCCAATGGAATTATGAGTATTAATCGGCCCATTAATAGCCTCATAATTATCCCTATTATAGCCGTTAGTGGTTACATGACCAATTAAGCGTGGTCATAATGATGCGATTATAATCGTCATTTATCAAGACTTATATCAAGATTTCATAGTGCTTTCGGTGGTTACTTTGCCCGATGTAAACACAACTTGATGAGATACCACTTTAGTGGAAACACCACCGCTGGAAACATCGATCTGTTTGAAATCGCTCGATGGAAACACCGATAATCGGTGTTAACCACAACGATGCTTTCACCAAGCACTACCAACACATACCACTATTAGAGTCAGGGTGTTCATGGACCTTATTGGTGTACACTCCGTACCTCCTAACCCATTACAAGGTGTGAACCATCCCACAAGTGCACTAAATTTTCCAACAAAGTCTCCTTATGTAATAGCATTGGTTTCGGAGACTTAGTATATTTGTTTCTACTTCATCTCCGAAACCCAATGCGTGTGTTATCCAAGGAGACTTTGTGTTGCTCATAAGGAAAGTAATAGCATTAGTTTTACTTCATCTCGAAACCCAATGCATGTGTTATCCAAGGAGACTTATCATGCGAACGGGGGCCGCTCCGTGTATGTTGGGAGACTTTCAAGTTTAGTATAACACAATCAAGTATAACGCAATCAAGTATATAACATAATCAAGTATAATGCAATCAAGTGTAATGCAATCAAGTATAATTGCTATCAAGTATTATGCAATCAAGTATAAAAAGTATAGCGTAGCATAAAAGTGTAAATGTTTTGAGTATTTGTATTTGTAAAAGCAAGTAGTTGAGCATGTATCTCCCCCAAAAGTTTGTAAACAATTAATAGAAAGTGGGGCTATGAAAACTCACCTTAATAAATGATATCACAATGTATAACGGAATCGATGGATAAGTCGAGAAACCACTACGCGCAACCTAGAATATGTGTTGTATCTTAGGTTCTAAAATAACGATGTGAATGTATAAACATGCCTTATATAGTTATTACATCAATTATGCTTGGATACTTAACATTTGTGAAGTTGTATAAGTGTTTACGTTTCTTTTATTTAAGTTTTCCCCGTCTAAATCTACCCGTTACTTCTAAACCGTAAATGATCACAACTCGATTTTTATGTCCTTGGAAAGGTAATTGAATGTAATAAACAGATTAGTGGGCCCTACTGCCCCAGAAATTATTTAACTAATGTGAAATTACCAATTTACCCTTGGATGTACTAGTTATTTCAATCGTGATGAACCGTCTCCTTGTTTTGGTCATAAGTCGAGTTCTACAACTCCGTTTAATGCACGGCCAGCGGCCACCTTCAAGTTAAGGTGTTAGCTACAACTTTTATTCTTTGACTAACAGTTGGTTATATGCAAGTTGTATGAGTTTTACCCGTTTGAAATCTGTTACTCAGATTTGGACACGTTTTGCCGTTTTGGCTCTAGTTTATTCATCGGGATGAGTAACGGCACGAGCCACCCGGAGAAACGAGCACAAGACATAGATCTATAATCCTATGTTATTACCTAAGTTTCTTAGTCCACAAATTTTACCCAGTAATTACGTTGCCCCTGTTCAGTTTCTGTGTTGCAAATCTAGTCCTTTCGACGGTTTCTAGTGTTTTAGTTCAATTATCCAAGCACAATCAACCATAATAAGCATATAAAACATATTACATACATGAAATACTAGTATTTACTGAAATCAAAGGTAAGTATAGGAGTTTGCTTACAATCCTTGTGATGAACTAAACAAGA
The DNA here is from genome assembly GCA_022545495.1 of Chrysanthemum lavandulifolium. Classification (NCBI taxonomy): domain Eukaryota; kingdom Viridiplantae; phylum Streptophyta; class Magnoliopsida; order Asterales; family Asteraceae; genus Chrysanthemum; species Chrysanthemum lavandulifolium. Next base: position 289,437,570 of record CM040239.1, on the reverse strand, counting down.
ACCAATAATCAAGATCACTAAACCTATGCTTGCAACTCAAAACCCTAGCTTCCAAATCTTTTCACCACCTTGCAAACCCTTTATAAACCCTTGATAATCTTTGTAAAAACCTCCTAACCACATCCCCTAGACCCTTGAGTAGCTCCTAATTCAACCATGGAATGAAGGATGTTAATACAAATAAAGCCGTAAAAACGTTTATTTATATTTTACGATCTTCTAATATTTTGTCGATAACAAACGTAAAATCATTTTAACGAAACAAAAGGATACGTAAATAGTTTGAGTTAATAGTTTTCTAACACACTTACGTTTTCACATAAAATGCTAAAACAAGTATAAGTGTTTTTATGTTTTAGATACATATGTACAACAACTAGTGTTTACATATTGGGTTAGCATATACTTAACTAAGTATATACTAAAATGGGTAAAAACATGTAAATACCAAAATGGGGAAAAACTAAGTGTATACTAAAATGGGTAAATATAAGTATATACTAAATGGGTAAAAACTAGCAAATGGTATTGACCCATATCCCATGGTTTCATACAAACCACTTAACCAAGTTCATTGTATCTAGAAAGAAAACCACGGATCAACCCATAACCCATGACCCATGACCCATAACCAAAAATACCTATGGGCAAAGAGGAGCGTTCCACGGATCCCTAGCTTTGTGCTAGCCGGATCCCTTGTGGAAAGGATCCGTGGGATCCGGGGAACAGTAGATAATTTTCTCTATAAATAGTGAGCCATTTCTTCCCTTTTAGCTCACCACTTCACATATACTCTCTCCAAGTTTTAGATCTCTCTAACCTCAGATCCAAGAGATCTATGTAGTTTGTCTTTTGTTTTTGTGTGATCTTCTAGGTTCCTCTTAAAGGCAAGATCACCACTTCTTGAAGTCGAGGTCGTATAGTCGATGAGGTGCACGTTATACACATAAGTATTTGTTTATTTCCAAGGATGGTGATATCCTTGATGATGTTGTAACAAGGAGTAGATATCCTTGATATTAGGTGTTGTGTTGTGAAGGGTAGTAGTTCCTCCATAGTAATGGAACTAGGTGCTTAGCCTAGTACCTAATAAAGGGTAGGCGATGTTGTGATAGGATTAGTTCTCCTAAGGTGTGAAAGAACTCGGTGGTTAGCCTAGCACCGTATAAAGGGTAGGCGACGTTGTGTAGGTGTGGTTCACCTTGGAGTGAAAGAACCCGGTGGTTAGCCTAGCACCGGAAAAAGGGTAGGCGACGTTGTGAAGGCTTCTCCGCCATAAGGAGATTGGTGTAGTGCTTACGAAATCTCGAGTAGGTGACTCGGGTAGTGGAGTAGGGCAAGGAAGGTGTCCTTGTAGCCGAACCACTATAAATAACTTGTGTCGTGGTGATGTGCTTCTTACTCTTTATCTTTCATTACACGTTTATATATCTATCTATCAATGTCCAACATAAACAACCAAATAGATTGACATAAGTCGATCTAAATATTTAAAAGGAAGTTTTAAATTGGTAAAACTATTCAACCCCCCCTTCTAGTTTTTCACAAAGGATTTAACACTTGTTTCATGTAGTGATTACTAAGGCCTTGAACAATGGTGTGTAACTTGAAGCTTGAAAATCAAAGATGATGAATGTGTATGATTTATGGTAGTTCACTTTTGGATTAGAAACAAAGAGAATGGATGAGCTTTTATAGTGTAAATGAGGAGGTGAAAGGCTTTAGGATATTTTCTTAACTTAGTTGCTAAGTTTCTACACATGTATAAGCTTCCTATGTAAGTTTCCTATCCTTATCTTGGTCATCACTTATAAAACACCCCATGTGGCTTAAATATCGTTCAATGCCTATCTAGGATGACTAGATATGAGTTGCTTGGTATTATCTTGTTTACGGAGTGAGTTTTGGACCCGTTAATTGCTAACTGTAAGCCGTAAAGTCACGAAACTTAAAATCGGGTATCCAAATAATATGAATCTTATAAATATGTTAAAACTTATCAATATACTCTATATAAGCATATTAGATTAGTGATACGTTCTATCGGGTTGCTTAAACTGAAAACGTAGGCTAAAAACGCGTAAATTCGCAATTTATCAAAAAAGAACGAGATTTCAGGGAAATGACCGTGAATTTATTTTAAGTAGACTAAAATTAGTCTATAAGTGATATGAGATGTCAAAATATGGTTTTCGTCATACGTGGGACAACTTAACAGTTATACGTGAAGTCTAAAAGTTACGCGATTTAAGCAAAATGTAGAACGTACAAGGTTATTTTCTATATGGTCAAAGGAGGAGGGAAATATGTTTGACTTTTCCAAAAAATGTAAAAGCTTCAAAATGTCTTAGGAAATACAATGCAAGAATGGTTAAGTCTGGGTCTAAGTAGAATTGTTTAAAACGTAAGTTTAGTCTCGTACGGCTCAGGGTTTATTTGGTAACATTTAAATGAAATCTTAAAAATTCTCTAATTAATTATGAGTGATCTAAAACTAATCGATGTGGGAAAATTGTCGAGTTGGTTTTCGTTATCTGTGGGATGTTTAAATGGTGCTCAGGCCAAAGCGAAACTTTAAGGCGATGTTTTCTTAATAACTTTTATGTAGATGATCTAACGATTGTCAAACTCTCGGGTTATTACTAAAATAAATTAACTTACGAGAATGTGAAATAAAAATTTCGGGAGTGAATAGTAAAAAGTGAATAGTAATACTGTAATAGTAAATAGTAAGAATGAATAGTGACCTGAAATTGCGAATTGTTACACAGTTCATCTAAGTGTCTTAAATGAAGAGGTGCTTAAGTACTTAAGGGTAATGAGTAATGTAGCTAATGATTGCCTTTTATGGAAGAAATTGGAACTTTCAAGAGTACCAATGAATGGCCAAAGATGACACTAAAGATTTTGAGAGTGTCAAATGGAGTTAAATGATCCTAGAGATCAGATAGTGACTCAGGATAATGTTATGGAGAATATCCTAAAAGTTTTAAGATGAAAAACCTAGAATTTGACCAATTTTGAGGTAAGGATGATTATGATCACTTTTACCATTCTTGAGGGATTTCCTAAGGCTAGATGTGAAGAATCATGTAAGAAATCATGTATGATTCTAAGAGCAGAAGAGTAATGAGTTTTGGTGAGGTGATAGATCTACGGGTGTTTCAAGTGTGATCTAAACGTGTTATGTGTGAGTACGGAAAATCCACTCAATTTTGATAAGAACTTAATTTACCTTGAGGCACTATGTCTTAGCTTATTGTAAAGTGTTCTAAAGACATGTTTGAAATAAAATGATTGCAATTGCATTTTCTGTTTGCCGGATCCCACGGTTCCCTAAGAGTAGGGATCCGTCCCCCACAAGTTTTGGGATCCGTCTATCTGCTAAACAGGACCTTTACAAAAGGTATACAAATGTCTTTGGCAATGCATCATATTTCAAGGGTAGTTAAAGAGGTTCTAACACTAAGATATCAAATGTAAGATGTTTTATTGAAGGAAATTGTATTACATTGATAAAACATGGATACTAAGGATTGATCCTATTTTTGAAAGAAAGCTAAATTCTTTGAGCGTTGTCGCTAGATGGATCATCAAATGGTTGATGTGTGTTTTCCGATTCGGGAATGAAGAAAGTCTTCATGAGGGATGTGTTTAGAGGTTCCATCATCTTGTTCACAAGTACGTACAACGGACTTTGAAATTGAGGATGAAGATAGATGAAATTATGATAAAGACGCATCAAGAACATTCCATAAGGAATGAGTTTATTCTTGGACCCTTGAAGATTTACAATTCGCCTTGCGAAGAAGTAGGCGAGATTGTATGGTTGTTGTGTTAGCAAACAATACATTATGTGAGCACAACAAGCAGGAAGGATTTCTTGATTTCCCCTAAGGCTCCAAACATTCTCACGTAGGATGAGTGCAAGAGGCTTGTACTCTTCTCGGATATCCCGTGTATGGATAATGTTTGGATCGGAGTGATGGGGTTTGCATAACATGCGAATCAAGTCTTCCGGGGAAGGTATGTGAGAACAATATGGACTATTTTCTTCACGAAAGTTGAAGAGAGAATCAAGAGACCAATCTTCAGTGAAGGCACATTGTCACTGATTTGGAATCCGGAGGATGTGAGCAAATTGCCCAAGGGTTAAAACAAACTTTTGGTTTTTGATCTAAAACCAAAGGGATAGAGAACGATCCTCGTTACGAACGAGTTCGACTTGGCAGAAGAATTCCAATATGAACCTTGGACATATTTTCTCGTTAATTTCGAGAAGACATTCTAGTCCTATGGCTCAGAAGGAGGTATTGATACCTTCTTCGAATTATAGAGGGGTCTCTACAATACGTCCTTCGTGGAAGTGACGGTTTTCGAGGTTGTTGAACCCACATACATGATTGCTAGGCGTGTTGGGCTCAAGGGAGATGTTTGGAGTGTAGAAGCTCATGCGTGAAAAATCAAACTCATATTCGTGCGACATAGTGGAACCTAGAGAAAATACGAGTTAATAGAAAGTGATGTTTTGTGGTTAACCAATGACTACCTAACGTTTTTATTTTTATTAACAATGATTTTGATCAACCATGAACTTAACTCACTTAATGTTTGACATTCTAGTGGAACTTGACTTTTAGAAAGAAAGTGGTTTTTATTTTGCATGAAAAAACTGTTATCCAGTAATACGGTTCCCACGGTTCCCTTTCAAAAGGGATCCGGCTAGTATACCTACAGAGATTCGTGGATCTGTAGAAGCAGAAGCATATTTTTTTTTAGATAAAAAAGACATAAGTTTTTAGATCTTATAGTTTTATACCAAGATATGTGTTTTAACCTACTTTTTCTTTTAGCATGCATTCATGGTTTATAATGAACTACGAGAGAATACGAAAGATATAAAACACAAGAAATGATAAACACATTATGATAATAATAACCTAGATAAACTAGACTATTAGTAATATTTCATTTCAATGCTAAGAATGATACAAAGGATTGGGTATATAACACCAATGTAGATTAACAACACAAAGTATATGTCTCCGTATGAGAACTTCATCATAGGAAACACAAGAGCGATGAGCACGAGGGCGACGTAAACCATGTTGATGATGAACCTTCTTTGATTTGGATGAGATGAAATGGAGAGGAAGATGAAGTTTTGAATGAGAGGTAATTTTTGAATTTGGAAGATTTGAAAAAGTGGGGATAGGTTGGAAGACGGATGGTTTATTTATGGGGAAGGAGGAATTTTTGAGATTTGTGTTTTGTTTTATTATAAGAAGGATATGATTTTTGGATTAAGTGAAAGTAAAATACACGTTTTATATACCACGACGTTAGATGAAAATGTAACACGTATGTGAGAAAAAGCTTCCTAATGAAGCTACATGTAATACATGTATATACCCAAAAGATACTCAAATAAATACTTAGGTAAGCATACTTATTTCTCAAGCTAATATCATTTAGAGATAAGTGGAAAGTCATACCTCAAATGCACTTAGGAATGTCTTTACAAATGACACAACAAATGTCAGAAGACAATTCCAGCTCCTTTGTGCTTAAGATACCTTCTTAGGGAAGGTATTCTTGTTACCAAGCAATTCCTACGGCTTGATAGGTGTGAGCTTTAAGTAATCAACGTGACAAAGAAGATTAGTGCAATTAAATGAATAGTAAAATGAAATAAGAAACATGTTGTCATTTAATCAACATCCAACAAAAGAGTTTTTAAAATTCATGGTGTTTATTTTTATAAAAGACCTTAATTGTAGTTTTCAATTAACCATGGATCGTATCAAGTTTTTAAAGTACAATATACTCTAAGAAACTTGGTAACGAAGCTCTGATGCCAATTGTGGAAAAATAGAAGGGGGGGGGGTTGAATAGTTTTACCAATTAAAACTCGTTTTAAACTATTTAGATCGACTTATGTCAATCTATTCGGATGTGTGTTGAATGTTGATGATCAAGCACATAGAAGTATATAGAAGTATAGATATGTAATGAAAAGATAAAGAGTAAGAGGCACAAAACCACGACACGAGTATTTATAGTGATTCGGCTACAAGGACACATTCCTTGCCCTACTCCACTCCCCGAGTCACCTACTCGAGAGTTTGTAAGCACTACACAACACCGACTCCTTATGGTGGAGAAACCTTCACAACGTCACCTACTCTTTTTCCGATACTAGGCTAACCACCGGGTTCTTTCACACCAAGGTGAACCAATCCTAACACAACATTGCCTACCCTTTATTCGGTCTAGGCTAACCACTGGGTTCTTTCACACCAAGGTGAACCACACCTATCACAACGTCGCCTACCCCTTATTAGGTACTAGGCTAAGTACCTAGTTCCATTACAATGGAGGAATTACTACCCAACACTACACCAATCTCCTAACCCTGAAGGAGATCAACTCCTTATATCAACATCAACAAGGATATCAATATCCTTTGACCCAATACTAATCTATCTAGTACATCGAATCACACCATATCGAATGTACACCTTAGGCACCTTACACTAATGCCTTTGACTCGATCTTCAAGACACCCTTCACTAATGTCTTGTGTCTTGACTTCTAGGCACCCTTCACTAATGCTTCTAGTCTTGACTTCTAAGCACCCACCACAAGTGCTTATGATATGGACGATAAATACCCTTCACAAATGTCTTCAACACTACACTTCTTAGGGAAAAGAAAACACTCATCAACAAGAAGACTTCAGTAATCTTGATGATGAGGAAGCATGGCAACTCATGGACTTGAGCTTGCTCGACTTCAAAGGTGGTGATCTCGCCTTTAAGAGGAACCTAGAGGATCACACAAAAACAAAACTACAAACATAGATCTCTTATATCTGGGGTTAGAGAGTTTTTAACTCAAAGGGAAAGTATGTTAGAAAGGGGTGAGAAACAATGAAGAAATGGCTCTCTATTTATAGAAGAAATATGCCTACTATTCCCCGGATCCCACGGATCCCTTCCACAAGGGATCCATCTAGCGTAAAGCTAAGGATCCGTGGGACGCTACTCTTTGCCCATGGGTATTTTGTTTATGGGTCATGGGTCATGGGTTATGGGTTGATCCATGGGTCTTTTATTAGATACAATGTATCTCATGGGTGCAATGCACCTAGTCAAGTGGTTTTGGGTAATACCATGGGTTATGGGTCAATACCATTTGTAGTTTTTACCCATTTTAGTATACACTAGATATGTGTATGTTTGCTCAATATGTAAACACTAGTTGTTGTACATATGTATCTCTAAATCATAAAATTATTTATACTTGTTTTAGTGTTTTATGTGAAAACGTAAGTGTGTTAGAAAACTATTGGTTCAAGCTATTTACGTATTTTATTTGTTTCATTAAAATGAGTTTACTTTTGTTATCGACAAAACATTAGAAGATCGTAAAATATAAATAAATTTTTTTACGGCTTATTTGTATTAACAGATCTTTAACATAAAGCTAAGATGGAAGGTTCAATAGCGGAGGGTAATGTTGTAGACGAAGCATTGATTTTTTGTTCTCATTATTTTCGGGGTGTTGTGACTAAATTTAATCGTCCCGATCGTAATCAGGACCATCCTCGCCCAACAATTCATTTCTAGGTGTTCTGATCAATATGTACCAAGTCCGTAAGCGAGACATTGATTGATTGAATCTCCAAGAAATGAAGAAAGTGATATGGTATGTACTTCACAACATCCACGAGATCGACACGCGTGCGACCACGTTTGAGAGGTGCAGCGTTTAATTTTGGAATTTCTTTTCCCAAGTTGTCTTTTCGATTTATTCTAATATCATGAACATTTACAAGGAATTTCCTAGCGATGACATGCAACAAGAATTTGTTAGCTGGTTTGAGCCGAAGGTAAAACTTATTGTATGTATTTCCCTGTGTAAATAACGACTATTAATTACTCATCTCTATCTATTTTTATCTTTTTTCATAGATCCGTAAACTTTACATAGCTAATGACCAAGATGTACTCCCGCATTATTCGCTTTGGCTTGTGGACCATCACCGACCCCAATCTCAGTCAACTCTTCCGTAGTCAACGGTGTGAAGTTTGTCGTACACAGCCGCAATAAAAAAACGTACAACTCAGAACTGCGGAATCTGTTCACCTGGTGAAAAGAAAGAAGAAATGTATTATGGCCCGCTAGAAGATATTCTGGAGTTTGCTTATACCCAGTTCAAAGTTGTGCTGTTTCGAGTTAAGTGGTTCGACTTATGCGACAAAAAAGGCCATAAAGTCAAACGTATGAATCTTAGAAACAACATGAGAAAATTTTGGCATGTAGTTATGCATTTGAAGATCAAACTTACATTCTCGCAACACAAGCGAAACAAATCTTCTACCTTGAAGATCCTGCCAGACTTGGAAGGTTGTCCAAGATGTGAATCACAACACAATCTGGGATGTCATCGTAGAAGAAGACGAGGATGATGTGATACATGGCAACAACTCATCTGATCTCGAACTATCTGCTAATTTGATTGATTTGGAATTAGAACCGTTGAATATCGATGGTCAATCAACAAAAGTTGAGGCACTACCACCACTACAAATCTATCCTGTTGATGACGCCGATGATTTTATTGATGATGAGGACGAAGAGCCTTATGAATTAGCAGAAGCTTCTGATAATGAGAGGAGAGGGTTATGTATGCTAGGGTTGTGAATGAACCCTAATAGATTATGCATTTATATTCCCAAAGTTAACTTACAAAGTATAACTTTTATAAAATTTAAGGGGTGTAATTTGAAAGTATTACCACAAGGACCTAACCCATAATTATTGCAATCTATCATGATTTTAGAGATCGGGACTCATTAAGGCTCGATAGCGATTAACTTTTGACACGAAAATTATGCCATTGCGTTCAGAATAATTTTTCCAATAAAAACGAGTATTTATTCGACTACTTTCAAGCAAACAATACAAAAATCAAATCAAATTGTCAGTTGTGTTAGTACGCGTTGTGTCTAATTCAAGTTTCGCGAGATAACTTCTCGTTTTCACGTCAAACGAGCTCATAAAAAGTTCGTAAAGGAAAAACAGACATAATTCCACAAAAAATAAATATCTGAAAAATCTCTAAGGTGTTACATTTTGTCTTTTAAAAAATTCTTGAAGCTAGACCGCCCATCGGGTGTGCGTTGAGGCTAGTACACTATATCGCACAAGAAATATACTAACAAACCAACAAAAAATGTATACGATAAAAAAAAAATCAAAGAATCTATACCGGTAAATGTGCTTGATCTTGAGCCATATTTTCAGTAATTAAAGGGACTAAAAAGACACTCAATGATTGGGGACCAAACGCACCAAAACAACATGCACCAAAAATCGCACCCCAACGTGAAAAGCGACAATTTATTTTTGGATTTAATTTTTAGTGGTTTTTTTTTTCGGGTCTTATATATTGGGAAGTGATAAAGATGTATTCATACACGTATGAATATGAAGATGATTGGATAGTTTGGGTTTATTGTCAAACATAAAGATGAGTATGGAGCATCATCAAGCACATTAGTTACCAATTTTGTGAAAAAAATAAAGGAACCATATATTTTTTTTGAGTTGTTGGGGTTTATAATGAATGATCATTTAAAAATAAATTGATGTGTAAGGTCGTAGGCATCATTTTTTGTGCACCACAATAGACAAATTGGTAAAGAGTAATAATTTTGAGTTACAAAAGATTAAGTGGTAGTGTATTTTGAACGTATTGATAATTCATTTTTACAATTATTGTTAGATTATATGCAAGATTTTCATGCTTAACGTTATGCACTGATTTAGGTTCCTTTAATTGTTGTTAGTATGAAGTACCTATGCGTGTTCAAAAAAAGTACGTATGCATTGAGAAATAATAAAAACTCGAACCAGAAAAGGTGTGCTTATATTTAATTAGTTTATCTTCCGCAACTATATATGGTTGTGTTTATTGATTGTTTGTGTTAGAGTAACAGATGGTACATGTGGTTTCGTTGACTTTCACCTTTCGCTTTCGACTTTTGTTTTACACAAATAGTCTCTAACTCGAAAATATTTAACACCCACGGTCTTTTGACTAAACGGACGATAAATTTAACCATTAAAGTTACTTAGTTAACTTACACGTAAGGTTATAATTATCACTCACTCTTTTGGTCCAACATCCAACTAGTGATGGATCTAGGAATTGATTGTAGGGTGTGCACTATATCTAAAATTTTCTTTTACATTTTCAAAGATTTTCGACTCGGGTCGGGTTTTACGGTTCGAATTTTCCAGGGTTTTTTTTTTTGGAATCTTCATAGAAAAAGTTGAATTTGAACGGGCTAAATTGAGAAATATTATTATTCCTAATATTTAAATCATAAATAAAATTTCTAACGTGTAAATTATATTAATGAAGCCCCGGTAGATATAATAACATGAAGAAAAATATTAATACACCTTTTGTTAAAACTTACTCCATTTGTCTCTAAATTATTGTCATGAGACGAAAATCACACAGTTTAATAAAAATGGAACCATTACAAATTTCAACCCTACTAAATTCTCTTTTTATTACTAATAATAAAAAATGGACAATTATTTTAAGACATCTAAAAAAAAATATAAACTATAATTTTGAAACGGGGGAGTATAAAATATCTAAAGGTATTAAAAATATATACAAAAATAGTATGCAAGTTTGTAATTGTGAATATACTGGGCTTTGGGTCATGTTGGGCTTCAAACTTAAAGTCAAAGGTTTACATAACAAATGGGCAATCACAAGAATACATAAGTTTGTAAACATTTTAACCTACTTCCTAATCTCTTCTTTTTCTTCCAAACTGTAGCACGCATACTCAAAAGCACGATTTCTTTTTTCTTCTTTTCTTTTTAACAATGATAAGTTAGATTAGAGTATGAACCCATATATTTAAGGTGTGCATTCGCAAATTTTCAGGTGTATTTTATGAATATTCTTAGAAAAATCAAGTTTTTTTGCACTACTAAAAATTTTCACAGGGTGTGCACATGCATACCCCGTGTTCAACATAAATCCACCCGTGCATCCAACTAATAAAACCTCTCTCTCTCTCTCTCTCTCTCTCTCTCTCTCTCTCTCTCTCTCTCTACGATCCTTTGTCTACACAGACGTTAAATTTAACCATTAAAGTTACTTAGTTAACTTACACATAAAGGGTATAATTATCACTCACTCTTTTGGTTCAACATCCAACTAATAAACACTTACAATACCACTAACAAAGCCACCACAATTCATTCTCCCCCTCTCTCTGTTCTCACACCCTTTTCATCTTCTCCTTCTAACAAAACCACCATTTACAAAAACAAAACCACCACCATACCACTGCCACTGTTGCCACCACTCCACCACCATTAAATCAACAAACTCATTCAGAACCACATCTCACCTCACAAGAAAACTACCGAATATTCAAATTTAAGGCCACAATGTCTCGTTCGTTGTATGGTGTTGATGGCATGGTTGTGTTTTGTTAGATCTGATGATGATGGTGGTGGTTAGAGGTTCTTGAGAAGAAGAATTGGCTAGAGTGGGACTTTGGTGTTATGAGTTTTATATAAAACTGTAATTGAATTTGTAAAGTGAGTTATTAAAAGACTATTATACCATTACGTGTAGGGCTGGGTTTGGGCCAAGGCGGGATGGGCCAAGTCACATGGCCCCAAGTTTTAGTGGGGCACCATTTTCATTAAAAGCCTACTCGGTACATGTATTCAAGGCATGGGCGAGATAAGGAGGGTCAGGGGTCATGTGACTTCAAAGAAAAAAAAATAGTAGTGTAAAATTTTAAAAATATTTGGATTTTTTTGTAATTTGTCTCCCTTAATAACCATTTTGTAATGTAGTTTTTAAAAATTATCAAAATGTGCACCCTCGAATAATTTTTTTTGGCTCCTACCTAGGGGTGTTCATGGGTTGGATAATATCCGAATAAACCGAAAACCGAAACCGAACCGAACCAAAATAATCGAACCGAACTCGTAATCGAACCGAAATTGCCAAAACCGAACCGAACCGAAATAAAAGTTCGGTTTATGGACCAACCAAACCGAACCGAAACCGAAATTAAATAAATATATATATTTTTATATATTTATATTAAAAATATATATTAAAACTCTTTTATAATATATATATAATATTTTAAGCTTGAAAAATATTTTTTTCAAAAATACATATAAATAAATGAAAAATTATAAAAATAAAAAATAAAAAAAATCGGTTATTCGGTTCGGTTATTCGGTTTCGGTTCGGTTTCGGTTCGGTTGGGGTTTGATTTTCGGTTTCGGTTTTCGGTTATACCAAAAAAAAAAAATTAACCGAACAAACCGAACCGAACAAACCGAACAAACCGATAACCGAACCGATGAACACCCCTACTCCTACCTCTGATTTCTAGGTACATGTATTCAAATAAAGCCTTTTAAAAGCCCAATATTAGGCCTCACGTATTAGTCCAAAGCGTGTCATTGTGCAAAAATATATGCTAACAAGTGGGCAAATATATTTCGGTAAAAGAAAAGGACGCAAAAATACACTGGTGTGATTTCGGATTGATAGTCATCATCCAGTTAATTCAACATTTTTGATTGTTTTAGTACGCTTGTTTTGTATCATCTGGGTTGATGGTCCAAAGTTCTGGCCTTTGTGTTAATATATTTGGACTTCTATAACATTTTTTTTTGGTGCTAATTTACCATTCTACGTACACATATTTTGCATACTAAAAGGGCCTATTTTTCATTATCGCCAAGCGCCACCGTAATTCACTTTGACTACCCTGCTTATATGCAATTAAAATAAGTAACTTTAAAAGTCAAATTTAATGTCCGTTTGGTCAAAAGCGTGGTGTTAGAAAGATTCCATAAGAACTTCAAGTTATAGTTTAACACCCACCGCGTCACACATCGCCTTTAACATTTCACCTTAACATCCTCAAAACACCCACATCAATAATATCCAAGTTAAACTTTAACACTCCAATAATTTAAAACAACCCTCATTTAAGGCAAGATAAACGAAAAAAAAAAAGAAAAAAGCAAATAACTAGGCGTTAGCGAATAACGTGTAGGGACTAACGGTAAATAACGATAGGTCCAACTAAGATAACGCCAGCTAACGCGTTATTTGCCAATTAACGTTATACCGTTACTGATGGAAGTGCTCTTAAGGGTTTCCGAGTAAGGAACTATTTGTGCAAACTACAGGGTGTAATTTACTCTTTGTGTTAAAATCATGTGGTCAAGTTTCTACAGACATAGCTCAATAATTGTTCAGAAGAAGACAATAAATGCTATCAACAATTGATGAATTTTCATTTAATTCCAGCCACCTATAAGTCAAGATGTATAATTTTCTTCCGGTTCATTTCATTCAAAACACCTAACCATTCATTCAGATTCAAAGAGCTCCCAATTTACCATAAAAAAATGGCGGAAGTCATTGCTTCTACCCTCATTGAAGCTGTTATTCAGAAGCTGGCCAGTGAAGCTGTTAAGCAAGTTGTTCGAGCAAAGGGAATTCATTCTGAGCTGAAGAAACTAGGAAAGACTTTGTTCAAGATCCAAGCACTGCTGAATGATGCTTGGAATAAAGAAATAAATAATGAAGCTGTTCAAGTATGGCTCAATGAATTCCAACATCTGGCCTACGATATAGACGACTTACTTGATGACTTGGCAACCGAGGCTAAGCATAATGAGTTGACCGACCAATCTCGAGCAAGCACCAGCAAGATAAGAAAGCTTGTCCCATCTTGTTGCACAAATTTCTTACTAAGTAGTAAGATGAGTCACAGGTTAGACAATATTAACAATAAGTTGCAAGATCTAGAGAAGGAAAAAGAATCTCTTGGTTTGAAGGTGGAGAGTGGAAGTTTACAAGTGAAGGATGATAGGCCAAAAGATAGAAATAGACAATACGAGACCTCGTTGCTGGTAGATGCATCTAGTATTGTTGGGCGAGAAGTTGAAAAGGATGCGTTGGTTCAAAGGCTATTGGCAGATGAACCATGTAACAAAAACTTTAGCATCGTGCCCATTGTTGGTATGGGTGGCGTAGGTAAGACAACTCTAGCTAGGCTTTTGTATGACGAAAAGCAAGTGACAGATCATTTCGAACTCAAGGCATGGGTATGTGTTTCAGATGAGTGGGATAGCTTCCAGATAAGTAAAATTATTTTCCAATCTGTGACTGGGGAAGATAAGAAATTTGAAGATTTCAATCTTCTTCAAGTAGCTCTCAGAGATCAACTTAGGGAGAAACGGTTTCTACTAATTTTGGATGACGTTTGGAGTGAAAGCCGTGAGGATTGGGAAACCTTAGTACGTCCATTTCATGCATGCTCTAGCGGAAGTAAAATTATCATGACAACTCGGAAGGAGCAATTGCTGAAAAAGTTGGGTTATGATAATTTAGACTGTCTGCAACGTTTGTCACAAGATGATGCTGTGTCTTTATTCGCTCAACATGCGTTGGGTGCAAATAATTTTGACTCCCATCCAACATTTAAAGCACATGGTGAAGGCATTGTTAAAAAATGTGATGGTTTGCCTTTGGCTTTAATAGCACTTGGAGGGTTAATGAGGACAAAAAGGGATGCGCTCGAATGGAAGGAAGTAGTGGATAGTGAGATATGGAGGTTAAAAGAGGGGATGAAATTATTCCGGCTCTTAGATTAAGCTACCGTGAACTTCCTGCCGATTTGAAGCAGCTCTTTGCATATTGCTCTTTGTTCGCAAAGGACTATGCATTTGACAAAGAAGATTTCGTTCTGCTCTGGATGGCAGAAGGATTTTTGCACCGAGTACGTCCAAGCAAGTCAACTGTAGAACGTTTGGGTCACGAATGCTTTGATGAGTTGTTATCACGGTCATTTTTTCAACGCTCACCTAATGACGAGTCTTTGTTTGTTATGCATGATCTTATGAATGATTTGGCCACATCTGTTGCCGGAGATTTCTTTTTCAGGTTAGAGAAGGAAATGGGAAAGAATGTTAGGAAACAAACTTTAGGTAAGTGTCGTCATATGTCTTTTGTTTGTGAGGACTATGTAGCTTACAAGAAGTTTGAGGGGATCGAAGGAGCTAAAGGTTTGAGAACATTATTGTCCTTAGGGGTGAAAATAGAATGGTCATGGCAACAAAACTACTTGTCGAATAAGGTTTTGGTTGACTTACTCCCTAAGTTGCAATTCTTAAGGGTTTTAAGTTTGAGTGCTTATGACATTAGCGAGGTTCCAGAGTCCATTGGTGAATTAAAGCATTTACGCTATCTCAATGTATCTCAAACTAATATCACACATCTTCCAGAAAATGTTTGTGATCTCTATAACTTAGAGACACTAATCCTTTTTGGTTGTTCTCTTTTAACTAAGCTTCCCAACAACTTCATAAAGCTTAAAAGTTTGCGGCATCTAGACATTAGAGATACTCCACTTTTAAAAGACTTGCCTGTAGGGGTCGCTAAGTTGAAAAGCCTGCAAACTCTTTCAAAAATCATTATTGGAGAAGAAAATGATTTTTCGATAACCCAACTTAAAGATTTTGAGAATCTTCATGGGAAAGTTTCTATTGAGGGCCTGGAAAAAGTAAAAAACGCAACGGAAGCACGAGAAGCAGACTTATCACAAAGGAGGCTTACTGAGTTAGAGGTTAAATGGAGTGACGTATCATATGCTTCCCAAAAGGAGACTACTGATAACGATGTCCTTGATGCATTGAAGCCATATAATGATTGTTTGAAGAGGCTAGGCATTGTGAACTATCTGGGCTTAGAATTTCCCAAATGGGTTGGGGAACCCTCTTTCGATAAGTTGGCTCGTGTGTCTATACATGGCTGTAAAAAGTGTACATCTCTACCACCACTCGGGCAACTACCGTCACTTAAGAGTTTATCTATCCAAGACATGGATGATGTGAAAGATGTGGGTTTAGAGTTTCTTGGGACTGATGTTGCATTTCCTTCACTTGAAATTCTAAAGTTTAAAGGTATGCCGAGGTGGGAGGTTTGGTCAACATATAGTAGAAGTGGGGTTGGAGATTCCGTGTTTCCATGCCTGAAAGAGCTCAATATAGAAGGGTGTCCAAATTTGGTTGAAGTCTCACTTAAAGCACCACTATTTTCATTGAGGGATTTGAGAATACATGAATGTGGTGTCGGTTTGTTGAGAAGTCTGGTGGACGCAGCTCCATCAGTCACCAAGTTGGAAATAGGATCTATTTCAGGGCTTACTAATGAGGTGTGGAGAGGTGTTATATTGGATCTTAAGGCAGTTGAAGAATTGGATGTCAGAAACTGTCATGAAATAAGATACTTGTGGGAATCAAAAGAAGCAGAGCCAGGTAGTAAGGTTCTCGTGAATTTAAAGAAGTTGAAAGTTGAAAATTGTAAAAATTTGGTGAGTTTAGGGGAGAAAGATGAGGAGGAGTACAATTATGGGAGCAACCTCCTAACATCTCTTAGGTCGTTAGAGATAGATGGTTGTGAAAATTTCAAGCATTTAAGTTGTCCTGACAACATTGAGGGGTTGGGTATCTATTGTTGTCATTCAATTACATGTGTCTCCTTCTCAATAGGAATGGGAGGGCAGAAGCTCAAGTCAGTTAGCATTCTCCAGTGTGAAAAACTAATGATAAAGGAGGAGTTGGGAGAAGGAGGAAAGAAGAATATGTTACTTATCAACAGCAAAAGCATGCCAATGCTTGAAATGGTACAGATAATAGATCATCCAAATGTGGCATCGATCATTGATTTTGGGGGTAACTTTATTCACCTCAAGATATTGGTAATATTCAGATGTAAAAGTACGGAGGAGTCGTTATTTGCAGACCTCCAATTGCAGAGTCTTACCTCGTTAACTGATCTGTCAATATTCAATTGTCCAAGTATAGATGTTCCAACTGGGCTTTGGCCTCCCAACTTGCGTGACCTTACAATAGGTAAGTTGAAGAAGCCCATCTCAGAATGGGGCCCACTGAAGTTTCCAACCTCACTTGTTGAACTAGCCTTATGTGGTTCAAAAGAAAAAGAAGAAGCCACTAATTGGAGTCAATTGTCTCATCTTCATCTTCCTTCATCTCTTACTCGACTTCGCATTGAAAGTTTTGATAAGCTGGAAACAGTTTCCGAGGGACTCCAACACGTCACCTCCCTCCAACATCTCATGATTATCAAATGCCCAAAGATGAAAGATTTACCAGAAAAGTTGTTGCCTTCACTTTTGAGTTTGACAATATGGGATTGTCCAGACCTGAAAGAAAGATGCAGTAGAGGAGGCTCCTTTTGGCCCAAAATTTCCCATATACCCTGCATCAAAATAGACTTCAAGTCACAAACATAATATATCTGAAAATATATCTAGCTTGACACTTTTTCAACTTCTATGGTGTTTTGATTAGCAGTTCATTGGTTGAATTGAGTTGGTGTATCATTTGGATGGAGGCTGGTGAATCGTAAAAGATGAGACTACTTCACCTTAACAAATGATATGGTGAGGTGTTGGTGTATCAGAGTGAAATGGAGTGTTGATAAGTGTTTGATTGCTAGATCAGATCATGATAGAATCTCTAATGTTGAAGCTGATTGTTAATTTTTCTTCTAATGTTTGGTTTGCTGTTGCTGTTGCTGTTTGATAGTTTTTCTGTTAGCGATTTTAATATTTGTTTGTTTGTTTGTTTTAGATTGGTGTTTTTTTTGCTTACTCTTTGTTCTAAAAGGATTTCGAGCTTGGCTATGTAATTTTCTCCTTTAATTTTCAATAAACTGTGACTAAAGAACCTGAGGGATAGCTCATAGCAATGGTAAAACCAGGAACTACATATGAAAAAATACACACCATTTTGCACAATTATGTCACATAGTCCATGTTTACCCCGCATAGTGTCATCATCCAATTTCTACTGCCTTGTTTTTCAGTGTTAACAAAATATTTCACATAAGAATAATTAGTACTTGTTTCCAATTTTCTCAGTATCAATAGCATCATTTTCTCACTACTGAGCTCACAAATTCACCATCATCATCCCCATTTCTGACGTCATCATTATTAAGCTCGCATACTGAATCCCCATATTTTTAAGGAACCTTCACCACTCTCTTCGAAGCATACCGTTTATTCAAAATTTCAAAATTGACAACTTGAAATTATATCGGAATGTGAAGAATTGAATTTAGAATCGAACTATCGGTTTAGAATTGTAAAATTTGTTTAAATTGATGAAGAATTGAGGCTTTTATTGGTTGGAGGCGAGAGAAAGGATTTGTAATTGATGTATGCTTTTCTTTTGTCACACTTATAATTGTGCACTAGAATCTCCTTTTGTGGTTATAGTTTGGCTAACAGTTCCAGTTTTGTTGTCAAATGGATTACATTTCATTAGAGGCAGAGACGGAGCCATTAGGGGGGCCTGGCGGGTGCTCAGCTAGCCCCCTCCTATGTTGTGTTTATGATACAAAGCATACACTTTATATGCTACTGAGCGTATTATTAGGAGCTTGGAAATTCAAAAATGAATGCACAAGTTGTCATCGTTATTGTAACATATCTAGAATTATAATCATATAAAACTCAACTCTTTTGTTAGATACTCAAAGTTCTGCTGTTATATGTTACTACTCGTATAATATAAAAATAATTACGGCCCCCTTAATTCAAATTCCTGGCTTCGTCCCTTATTAGAGGTGGGAAAATTTCAACTCATTTGATAATGAATGGGTCATCTTTGATTTGTATTGCTTATAGCGAGTTAAATGGGCCAAATCGAAAAACTTAGCTACAAAGGAAACGGGTTGAAAGTTTCAATGAATTATTAATGCCTACAATCTCTTAAGTTGTTTTAGGCAAATATTCTATTTTTAATATAGTTTGTGGAATAAAATTTCACATTAGTAATATGATGATGGTTAACAGTATAATTGGACAAAAAGTGCTTCGGGTCAACCATACAAAAAATTAGCCGTTTTGAACTGTTTCTGTCTCCCGCCCTGCCAATTTTGCCACCGCTACTTTGATATAAATACTTCAAACTCCTACATTAAACTTCAAGATAAGAACTGCAAATGCAACATTTAGTTGAAGTAGCAAAACCTTCATCATCTAATGACTTAAAAAGTAGTTAGATTGACCGTAAAGTGTATGTGTATCAGATACATCATACATGCCATATCCAAGGGTTAATCCGATGCATGTTAAATATTATTAGGAGACCCAAATTAGTTTAGGGGAACAAGGGATGGACAGAAGTCAAAAGTATACAAATTTACTACCTAGAGGCCATCCACTTACATGGTGTAACATACGGGTATTAGTTTAGGAGATGCAAAACTGTTTGTGTGCGCCTTTGTGGATAACTGGATAATAATACTATTGACCAACGTTTTCCACACAATTTATATCATCAAGCTAATAACTTAAAATAGTCCAGTTTGCAGTTGTAAAAGTGATCTTGTTTAAGCTGCCTAGTAGGGCCATGTGGAAAACCTATTTTGATCGTGAAGTGAATTGCCAATGAACAAGCAAGATATATTTGACTTGTACAACTAGTTTAAATGTTTTCCATTCAGCTGAAGAGATTGAGACTCAATTTGGTGTGAAGACCTTTAAAAACAGCATGTAATATTTGTTTGAAGAGATTCGGTATTCAAATGGATCATCAAGGACATGTGAGAATGGGAAGGCATGATATTTCTATTTTGAAGGCATGCTTGTTGTATTACTGCCACATTGATCATTCAGACTCTAGATACTTATGAATCATACATGATATAAATGATTTTCTTCATTTGGATATTATAGCACTTGAAGCTATGTGATACTTCTAAAGATGCAGATTTCAAAGTGTAACTTATAGTTGGATCTCTTTTAGTAACACTTAAGAATTGAAGTCTAGAATCGTGCAACCTCATCTATTTGTCATGATAACACTAACAACGTACGTATTAGCTAGTTGGATTGTGTAACAAAAGGTGTTATGAAAAGAAAAAAAGCGTTCACCAACAACAGCTGAATTTGTATTTAATTTATAACAATTTTTATTTTTTCTAAGATTATATGCAACATTTTTTTACCCTAATTATATGTCTAATTTAGGTTCCACTAAAAGGTGTCTCTATGAAGTTACATATTTGTTGGAAAGGCACTTTTGTTATTGTCAATATCTGAGGGTTATAGGCCAGTTTCACTTGATTTGACGAGACCGATTTTAAGCTTGCTTGTTAGTCCCATGTTTTGTGTACATTCAGGAAAAATGACGTCTTCTCTAGGTTTTGTGTTCCTCTTAACGACTTTGTTGGTGATTTTTTTGTCATCACTTATATTTATGTGTAATTGTGATTTACTTGAGATCAAGGGCTTAGTCAGTTTTTGCTCATAGTCGAGTCAGGAGGTGCGGAGTGCACACTCGTTCTAGCTAGCTTGCTACCGCCATAACTAAGTGTGGGTGCGGAGTGCACACTCGTTCTAGCTAGCTTGCGGGGTCATGAGCAGGGCCCTTGTCGAGTTCCCGCTCCCAAGTGAGGGGTGGGGGTCGAGGGGAAGCCTCCCTTCGCGGGGTTTGGGCAGCGCCAAACGACAACTTTTTTCCCTCTAACCAGCTTTTCTCACCAGAAAGACACAACTTTACGAAGTTGCTCGTATCTCCACTATTTGATTGTTGATAGCTTTAACAACCACTCATAATCTGGTGATCCATCAAATGGGTATCAAACAACATTTGTAAATGGTGATTTAGAATAGGAGATATATATGAAGCAACCACAAAAATTTGTTATGCCAGGTAATAAGCATAAAGTGTTGTGTTAATTAAATCGTTGTAGATAAAAATGAGACTTTGGGGGAGATAAGGCAGGGAAGCCAAACAAGCACCTATACATCAAAAGTTTTATGAGCTTGTTTTGTCTAATAGATTTATGTTGAATCAATCTGACAAGTGTGTATTGTTACACCCAAAACCGGGTTTTAAATATTAAATAATGAAAATGCCATTAAAATAGTTTGCCTACGACTTTTATATGTTAAAAGGCTTTACCTCATTGGCTAGTCAAAACCGTTAGTCAAACTATATGTATAACTAATATGTAAATTGTAATGTGGTTATAGAAAATATTATATGTCACAAACACAAGATAATAATACTTGAAGGACCAAATGTCTCAATTGGGGAAATAACTTTAGTATGAAGAAAGCTCCATACTTCAAATCCCACATTTCCAAAATGTTCTAAAGGTGCTTGGTGCATGGTATGTGTGTTGAACAAACAGAGAAAGAAGGGGGAAAACATGGAGGTCTTGATGAACAAGTATAGGGATTAAGGTCCAAATTCAAGAGTTTAAGCCCTAGCCATACTCTTATGCAAGTAAGTGATGTTTAATTTGAGTTAATTGAAGGATTAAGGGTTAGGGTTTATGTACCAAGATTATGGGTTTTGGGTAATTGTGTTTCTAAATTAAGCATTGAAGTGTTTATGAATATGGCTTAAGGCTAATTAATGAATTAATTGTAAACTGATGATTTTGAAATATGATCATGTAAATGATAAAGAGGGGTTGGTTATGATTATGGGTGAGTTTAGACACCTTGATTATTATGTAAATCATATGTGTTAATAAGTAATGATAATTATGTAGGAGCAAGCAAGGAAGATGATGATGTCTTATTTGTAATCTTGGCTTGGACTCAAGGTAAGTAAAATGGTTATGATATGAAATTATATTGATTCTATCATATATGTGTTATGTGGATGATGTTAATGAAGGATTAGGAGGCGTTGGTTTAGTAATGCTTGGACTAAGAGTAGATTAAAGACTAGTATGCCAAAACTAGTCAAGGTAGAGGTTAAGTCTTTTGGTGACTTATGTAAGGTATGTGAAGATTATGTGTATTTGATTAATATGTGTTTTATGTATGATTTGAAATTGTTGATAGAAAGTAGTCTTAACTCTCAAAAGTTCAAATGTGAAGATTGTGGTCCAGTTAGTACTCATATGGAAGCAGGTATTAAACTTATGTCCAATCTCACTACATGGGTTGGGACGCTTTTTCATGTAAATAAATAGTTTTAAATGTGTGGGCTTATGTGTATTTGATATAACATGAATACACGTTAAGAGTTAGAAAAGTGAAACCAAAAACAAGTTATACGATGTAAGGAATAAGATAAGTGTGAATAGAAGTCAATGGGGTTGTTAGTAAGGAGTGGTAAAATGATAAATTGATTTTAGAAAAATATGATATGAATGATGTGGTGTCAAAAAAAAAGGAAAAAAAAGGCGTAAGTTAGTAGAAATAGTGTGGTTTTAGTAAAGTGACCATGGAATAATATGTTCATGGTTGCATAAACCATGAATTTCATGTCAATGTAAGAATGGGTTTTTGGCATTTTAAACTAGAATTACGAACGGAAAGTAGATGAGTTTTGCAAATGGTTGCAAACTTTAAGTGAATAGATTTCGGGGACGAAATCTTAATAACGGGGGTAGATTTGTTAAACCCCAAAATTGGTTTTTGAGTGTTTTATTACTAAAGTTCCATTGAGATAGTTTACCATGAATTTTATGTGTCTAAATACTTATTATAATTGGTTAGTCAAAATAATCGGGGTCAAACTTAGTTAAGTGTTAGTCAAATATTTGTAATAAGGTTTTAAGAAAATTGGTGTGGCCCATGTATGATAGAAGAAGACTTAAGGGCCAAAATAATTCTCAGGTTTACAAGAAGTTTCTAGTTATCTTTGGTGCCTTGTTTGTGTGTCAAACCAATGGAGGGAGTGGAGGAAACAATGAAGTCTTGATGATTTGAAGAGGGATTATTGTTTATGTTCAAGTAATGAATCCTTAATTAGCCATGTCCATATACAAGTAAGTAACTTTTGTAGAAACCAGGGAACACTGAAGTTATATTATCAGATTCACTAAATAACTGAGATTACAAATGATTAAATAGAAAATACAAAGACGAAACCCTAAGTGCTCAACAAAAATACTAAAGGGCCTAAACTAGTATGGGTCGGGCCATAGGCCATATTAGCTAACATTTCCCCTCAAACTCACAATCCTGCAGCAATGAACATTGAGAGTTTGTCATACACAAAATAAACCAAAACTAAAAACTAAACACGCAGCTTAAGAGTGTCCCATATCTCAAACTTAGTGTTAGATGGAGTCTCAATCTGATGCAATCCAAACTGTAACGGGGCTACAACAGTCAAGTCTAAAACAGACGGACAAAGTCATTGCAAAATCAAAATCAGATCAACATAATTATGGAGATGACGAGAGTAGAACAGGCAGACATAGCAGATTAAGATAGATGCGATTGCATAAGCGATCGATAGACAAATGCGAGATTGAGCGATTCGAGAGCGAAACCAAAGGAACCGCATGCAGAACCACGTGTGAAACCGGATGAAATCAAACAAATGCAGACGTAACCACATGAAAAACTAGGCAAAATCAGGAAAAACCGTATGGAACCACAACATGTTGTTGATGTTGAGATGCAACATGTAATTACTCAAAATTCGATCAGCCATACCCAAACAACAACTTCCAACTGTAACCCAATCGCACATTGGTCCATATTTTACCTTTAATTTCAAGAAAATCAAACAATCCTAATACACCAACCATCAAAATCAACTAAGAAATCCAGATCATCAACCAATAAATAGAAACCAAGCCAAAAGCCAACTATAAATCGATATTCGAACTCAATATCAAGTCAGACCCCACAATATGAAATTAATCAACAAATCTAAATCCTTATTCTCAAATTCCAAAAGAAACAAACAAATATCTTGTCATCCAGTAGGCTACTAGGATTTCAATTTCCAACATCCAATAAGATAACTAATAACAAATATAATAATAAAGTTTCATTCATACATATCACAAGAGTGACGTATGTGTTTCATTCATACATCAAAACAAAACAATTCGGTTCAGATCAAACGTAAGAACAACTTAACTTCTTATCTTCTTTATCTTAATCTTCATTTTTGACCCAGCTCTTGATACCATGTAAAAATCAAGGGAAAATGAACAATATGTTAATCAGATTCACTAAATAACTGAGATTACAAATGATTAACTTGAAAATACAAAGACAAAACCGTAAGTGTTCAACAATAATACTAGAGGACCTAAACTTCTATGGATCGGGCCAATAGGCCTTATTAGCTAACAACTTCCAATTATTGAATTAGTGATCAATTGAGTTAGGGTTTATGTAGAGTAATTGGGGATTTTATTTATATGATAGAGATATGATCATATGATGATTAAAGATGGAAATTGGGTATGATTATGGTTTGTGTAAACCATTGTTATTGTATTGTATTAATGTGATAATAGGTCTTGATGTTGTTTTGATTAGGATTTAAGTGATGATGTTCTTAGTAACTTAGCTTTGGAGCTAAGGTAAGGTAAGTAACCATGGTTATAACATGTGTTATATAGAGATGATTATATTATGTGTTGTGAATATTTTTGTAAAGGCATAGGAAGGCTTGGCATAGAAACCATGGTTAAATGCTAAAGACTTAGATTTGTGTTGATAAGGCAAGGGTTAATTGAATGGCATTAGATTTCATATAAATTGTGTGAAAGTTCCCGCAATTATAACTTTAAATATCCCTTATTTGGCATAACTTTCCATTTGGATCCCTATTTATCTTAAAAATGAATTTAGTTCCCTTATGTGGACACTCGAGTAACTAATAAAATATATCCATAATCGAGTCTTGTGATTAAGCATATGTTGAAAATCAGTTTAGGATGGATTTTATTCTGGTAGACCATCAAACGTGCGTTTGGGTAATGCTTGCATTTCTCATGGTTGGTTGAGTTTTGTTCACCAAATTTGAAAATTTGTTCTATAATCATAATTTCAAACTCCTAAATGCTTGGATTTCTAATTGGCATCCATCATGAAGGTAAATCGGATTAATAAATTTTTGTTTCTTATAGTTATAGTTACTTGGCTTTTGCTATGATGTAATTTATAATTATTTTCTTATAGTTATGGCAGTACCACACTACTTAATTTATGACGAGGTTAGAGGGTGTTTGGGATATAGAAATTGTAAGTTGTAGTGCTTGTATCGAAATACATGTTGTGATGATTAGCTTTTGTTATACTATATTGAAATTAGAGGGTGTTTGGGGGTATGCAAATATAGATGCTCAAGCTTTTCATAGAACAACAAGCTCTAACTAATAGCATATCAAAATAAGAGAGTGTTTCGAATTTGCATTGACTAAATATTATTTTTAAATTTTTGGGCCCGGAAAGATTAAAAGATGTTTGTCCATAATCTAATTTTCTATTTGTAACATTATATTCATTTTAAAGTTATTGTATCAAACATCTTACTACTATTTTTATTTTTTAAAAAATTCTTGAAGCCAGCCCGACCATCTGGTGGGCCTTGAGGCTAATCTATACATATATATGGGACTACCCACGTCATTAATGCTGACTAGATACTTTAATGTTGACATGGCGCATCATTTGATGAGGTGGAAATGATGACTAGGCGCTACTTCCGGTAAATAATGTAAAAAATTTGTAACTTGCAAGGTTCGAACACGGGTCTTGATGTCTACAAATGAGCGACTCAAACCAGTTGATCAATCCACACAATGTGATACAAAATTGCATTCTCTATCTAATTAATATACAACCATTACTCTGTTTTCATTCAAAGTTTGAAATGCATCAATCAACCAATTTTAAATGGATTGAAAAGGTCAAACAAATAACTCCTCTTTAATATTATCTCCAAAAAATCCGCGGTCATATTTACTTTCAAAGAAAAACGCTTCATCTAAAATTCAATTTCAAAGCAAAAATTAGGGTTCTAGCAACAAGATCAGTTCGGCTATTCACCACGCATATTTAAACGCGGACACCAAAACTATGTTCAGTTTTGCCGCCACCTACAAACATGGATCCATTGGTATGTTTTTTTACTACTAATTCACTTTAACCGTATGTTCTAATGTATACTAGGATAGTGTTATTGGTTTTGGTTTTATTTTAAGTGAATTATTGTGTTTAATAAAGTTTCAATATTGGTTTTTTTGTTGTTGTGAATTTGTTATGTTGAAGTGATGAGTTCATGAAACACCTTAAAATAATAGAAGAGTAATGCTATTTAGACATACTAATCAAGCCTAAATACATGTCTAATGCATAAATCACTTGTACAATTGTATTATGTACTTTCTCTCTCCAAATTTCCACCAATCATTTTTTTAAATCAACAAATCAAATCATTAGGTACATTTGTAGGCTTCATTAGTAGGCACAACAATCATTTTTCATAATAGAATACTAACAACAAAATAGCATGAGTTAACATTATTTGACGGACTAAAACTGTTTGAAAAAAGTCTTCAAACCTTTATATGTAACCAATTATGAAAATAATGTGAAACTTTTGATAAGGGTAAAGATATGAATTTAAGGTTTTGGGAATGAATTTGTGTAAGATTACTTGATGTGTCTAATGAACAGTTACTATAATCTCTTTTGCAACCCCTCTATATATGTTGTCGCTCCAATTTTGATTTCGGTAAAATATGTTGTTTAGTGTAATTTGGTTGCACATATTATTTTAAATCTCAATAACAAATTGTGTTTGAGATTGCTTATTAATTTTTTTATGAGGTTTACACTTATGTGAGTATGTGTTTATGCCTTATTTTTATAGCGTGTACGATTGTGGTTAGCAAATTTTAGTACAATTCTATTATACATGTCTAAATCACTATCACTCTAGGATTATGTCCATGAGACAAAAATAAAATCTTGCTTCAATACATAAAGTGAACAACTAATTAGAACATGTAAGTATTGATATGGTGTTCAGCTCTATTGAACCAAAAGCTCTTTGATTAACCTCTATGCTCTATGAAGTTGTTACTGGATGAGTAATGACTATCCTCTAAACAATTCCCATACATGAGGGTTTTTTTTTATCATCATACATACTTGATTAGTATTTCGAGGTATGTTTTAGTTAGCTTGGGTTATGAGGTGTTTTCATTAGTCATGGCTCAAAATATACTAATTTGTTACTGATTATTATTTACTATAGTGATTCTAATTTCAAAACCTAAACTATTTGCAATACTTGACTCACTTTACTACTTCTGACACTTTAGGCTGCAGAGTTGGACCCAGTTGTTGTCGATCTTGCTAGAGGCTATATTGGTTTCAAATAAGATGAACGCCGAAAGGTAATTAACCATTTGATGTATTCGATTTACTCAACTCTTCTACATCGGATATATTCTATTGGTCGTAATTGGATGTATTAGATCAAAATCATTTTACATTGTTTTTTTAACATTCAATACATGCCACTGATGGGATCAATTTTGCGGGAGATGCTTCCACAAAAGTGGATATACTCATAGTGAACATGGACTTCCCAGATTCAAGGTTAATATTGTTCTTAATGCTAAATGCTACATTTATGATATATTTTTTTGAGTCAGTTACGTTTTAAAGTTTGATCTTTCATGAATATTGATTAACATGGTATTTTTACCAGTTCATTTATAGAAGTACATAAGTGAAAATCGCTCTGTGAATAAAAAGCTTTAGCTATTTAAGCCGAACAAGCTTATATCCCAAGGGGAACATAGAATAGTTTCGTATATATTGTATGGGTGAAGTTTATTTCCTGTTTTGTGCATTTTCCTTTCAGGTTTAATTTGTCGAAATCACAATGTTTACATTTATAAAAGCGTGGGTTCATGGGGCATTAAGCTTTTATTGAAGAGATGTGTTCAGTTAGCAATTAACTGAGATGAAGAACAATCAGGTTGTTACCTTAGCTACTTTCATACAATTTATTGTTAGTCGTATTATTACTGTTAGGATCTTTGGGCTCAAGCCCATGTCTTCATAGGGTTTCTTATGGTTTCTGTATATTTATATGTCCCATGTAAGACTTTGTATTCATTCAATCAATAATAATCACACAATATCAATTACAATATTCTATTATTCTACATGGTTTCAGAGCAATCTTTTCCATAAAACAAACATCCGCTGCCTCTCCCTCTCATCTCCTATGTCGTCTACCTCATCTCCATCTCCTCCCTCAAATCAACTCTATCTATCTCACCTCTATCCCCATCATGACTGTTATCGAGCCCCTTCCTCAACCCACCATCCTCCTCTCTGATAAACTCATGGCAATTACCAACTTAAATAACATAATCCCGGTAAACTCGATGTAGATGAAATGAACTACTCATCATGGGTATACTTCTTTACCCATTTTTGTCGCGGGAACACCATAACACCCCAAAATCACAAAGTGACAGGAAGACTATTTGGGGTATTACTTAGAGGATCATAGTCATAAGTTCATGAAAGCGACTCTAAAGAGACGTTTTTAATAAAGGTTGTTACCATTTCATAAAACTCAGAGTTTTGGAAACACAAAAGGAAATACCACATGTTTCGAAGTTACATAAAAGATAGTTTAAATGTTTACGAAATGATAACTTTAATTGAAAACAACACCACTTCTAGCGTCCCATGACATCCACTCCACGCCTTCATGATATTCTAGTTAGTACCTGAGATGAACATGCTTAAAAAGATCAACAAAAGTTGAGTGATATTCATAGGTTTAAATAAATGGTTGAACACAAGTAAGAGATGATAATTGCTTCGAATACAATTACCATGGAAAACATAGATTATTATTATCGCTAAGCTCATGACACCAAACTAATCGCATACACCTAATATGGTGTAGGTAATAATATTGCCCTCGAGATGGAATTGCCAATTCCATAGTTAACCAAATATAGTGCGCCGGTTATTTCCGATAACCGAGTCGGGTCGTTAATTCCATAGTACTATCCACAATATTCGCGTTCACCGCAAGTGATTAATGGTTCATGATGTAAGGGACTTATGGCGGGCAACTTAGGCTATAATAATAATGATCAGGCAAAGACATCGGTTTAAGAAAAGACTTGTGTTCTAGTTTATAGCATGCATCTCCCTCGCGGGTTTGAAAGAAATAAGTAAAGGCGAGGCTATGAACTCACCTTAGCAAAGTAGTATCCGAGTAGTAAAAGAGTCAAGTATATGTTGCACCGAGTACCGTCACGCGACCTATAGTTTGTATACCAATACTTTAATTAATACGTTTGTATTTTGAATTGATAACATTTATATACTCCAAAAGTTTAAGTTATTTATGTTGTGTGTCGTTTATTATTGAACATGGTGAACTTTGGCTCATGGAAGTGCTTAGATATACATAAAAGTATAAAGAAAACGAGTGAGTCTTGGGTTTGTCGTAACCGGGAGATGATGTACAGAAAAATGTCGCAACCAAGTATTAATCGTATTTAAATCATAATGACGTCGCTTATAAGAAAATATATATAAGGGACGTAACAAGAAAAATGGATTTTGTTTATATGATAAAATGGTCTCAAAAAGATATGACTCGTTTATGTATATTTAGAATAAAGCGTTATTATAAAGAGAATAATAGTTCCGTTTATATAAGACTCATGCAATTTATCGTTTGAAGACTTTGTTTCACTTATAGCGATAATAGTGAAATTAATTTGTAAAGTTGTCGGTTTGTAACTAAAATGTAAATATAAGTCATTTGTAATACCATCGTTAATAATTACAAAACATAGTTTAGTGTATAAAAGTCGCCGTTTCAAAAGGATAGTGACTAACGAAAATATGTGACATGTTTCATTATTTAAAAGAGTGTTTGATATATTTATATTTTAATGATTATAAGTTGATAGTTTAAAAATCTAGATGATCACTTTGTCGGGTTGGTTTTTATTCGGGGGTGTTTCGTAGCCGTGGTATGCGATAGTGAAGAGGGGGGGGAGAAATCTGTTGGGCTCAACGTTGGCTGAACTAGCAGCCATAAAAGGTGGGCTTTGGCCTAGTTGTTGAATGATCAAGCAAGTGTAATGGGTCGTGGCCCAACTGCCAAACCAAACGCGCCAATATGTGAAGGAAAGGAAAAGACCAGTACCAAGAAAACAAACGTGATATATGAAGGAAAAAGGCACTTTCAGTACAGGTATTCCTAGTGCAGGGAGGTAGGGACCAGTTTTTCTCAATCATCCACTTCCTTTGACTCGAAGCTAAACAAAATGGTACTCTTGGGTGCTATCTTATGCATATCGAAACTAATAGGAACATTAGTGGTACAAGACATTGGCTAGTATTACAATCATATGTTGACATTTGCTAACTGAGTAACACACGTGGAACCATGATTGTCAATTGGTTACAACCTAAAGTGAGTAAAAATGGGCTCGATACCATCACCCTTACGGGCCTCGTGATGGTACTAAGTGGCAGCATAAGCGAAACAAGCACCCATGGATTGGGTTCTCGTCGCAGCCAAAAAGAATGCAAGGAAGTTTTTGTGGAAAAATGTCCGAGACTAAGTCGAAGAAAATGGGGTCGAATAAGATTTATGACCATAATAGTATTGTATCTCAACAACAGGTTTAAGGAAGAGTATAAGTAGATCATTTTCTGCTTATTTGAAACTTGGTACATGAGACTATCGACAAAAAGAAAAAGAGACACAATACTAAAAACTCATCGTGGTTATACCAAGGTTCAAACGCAGGACTTCACAGGGTGGGGTGCCTCAAATGGTAGTTGAGCATATACCTAGACCTTGTTTTAGTGGGATTCGAATTACGGGTCAAAGGGGTAAACCAAGAATGAGACATATACGGGTTGAGTGCCTTGACGAAACCAAGGATGAGGTTGCCATATCAGGTCTTTCCCCAAGCACAAACCAATTTGAGTAAACACTAATCCTACATCAATAAGCCATAAAATAAACTAAACACTTCCATTTTTTTGAGCCAATGTAAACAACATATTCGGATTTGAAAGTCTCACTATCAAACTTCACGGAAAACTTATCATGGGTCGATTCATAAACAACTTTACTTAATAAGATTTGACCACAAAAAAAATCTCAACAATAGCTACAACAATATTATTTCAAAAAGATAAGAAATCAATGAAGCCTTACAACACTTTGGAGAGTATATCGGTGAAGAAAAACAACAAGTTAGAGCCAACCCGCCAAGCCGAATCCACAGGAACCACTAAAACACTTCAAGCACTCTTTTCAGTTTTTGATTTTGTTGTGAGTTGTGGTATCAACCTGTGAATTCGATGGGGTATTTAAAGAGGTATAGATGGGTAGTTTGACTAGTACTCTCGAAAGTGGGGTTGAGATACTTGTCTCCTTTGAGCAACGGCATCAGGGTCTTCACGTGGTTCTCTGGTCTTCGTCTTCAGTGGTGGTCCAAGGAGGACAAGGTTTGTCGACTTCTTTATGGGATAAGCCAAAGGAGAACTACTCTTGGATTGAAGTTATTAGTGATATTTGAAAAGGGGTTTGGAGGTGTAGCTATTTTGGAGAGGGAGCAGGCAGCGTGTGCAGAGGATTAAGGAGGGAGGCGAAAATGGAGGTGAGGTGGGTAGCAGGTTTGTGGGGGCGTGGGGATGCAGAGAAGACAGAAGCAAAAGTAGATAAGGAGGTGGGTTTTTATTATTTTATTTTTGTAAGTTATTAGTTATTAGAGGTGTATTATTTAGGTAATAGGTGTATTTTGGTACTTCGTTGTTAGCTTGTGAATGTATAACTTTAAACAGAAGGTTGTATTATTTATATTTCCGGACACGTTATAAATAAACTGACACGATGACGAAATTTTTGATTTTTATTAGTTCGCTTAATTTCTCGCGTTTTCTTTTATTATATTTTGGTATGTAAAAGGACTCATAAGACAAGAAAATCTTTCTTGTGAGACCGATTTAGAAATCGATAAAGATCGAGCATGGTTAAATAAGACTACTCGGATATGCATAATTTTTATGCAAGAAAAGATGAAATGTGCATGCTAAAATGCTTAATTTAGATCAAATAAATTTTTGACAAACAGTCTAGTTCATAAATATGAAGATTTAAATTAGTGAAATTTTCCGGTGGCTACAAGACCTACCCTTAAGAGGATTCCGTCCCGAATTCTAGTTTCGATGGTTGTCGAGTTGGATTTGTGAGCGGATGTGGGTACTTAACACGCATGGTGTCTTGGCGCTCCCACTTGTACTCGGTCCTCTCTTGAGTTCCATCTAACCTTGACGATGGGATGCGACTTTGCTTATGTCGCCGACTTCCCTATCCATGATTTCAATTGGTTCTTCGACAAAGTTGAGCTTGTCATCTAGCTTAAACTCTTTTAGTGAAACAACAAGAGATTCATCCGACAAGCATTTCTTCAGATTTAAGACGTGAAAGGTAGGGTGTACTCTACTAAGTTCTTCCGGGAGATCAAGCTTGTAAGCAACTGGGCCGATTCTTTCGAGAATCTTGAAAGGGCCAATGTATCGAGGATGTAGCTTTCCTCGTTTTTCGAATCGAACCTTTCCCTTCCAAGGTGATACTTTCAACATAACTCGATCACCAACTTGAAATTCCATGGGCTTCCTTCTAACATCGGCGTAACTCTTTTGTCGATCCCTAGCAGCTTGAAGTCGTTGACGAATTTGTACAATCTTCTCGGTTGTTTCTTGGACAAGTTCCAGTCCAGTGAGTTGGGCATCTCCCACTTCAGCCCAACAAACGGGTGATCGACACTTTTGACCATAAAGTGCCTCGAATGGAGCTGCCTTGATGCTCGTGTGATAACTATTGTTGTAGGAGAATTCCGCCAAAGGTAAGTGTTTATCCCAAACCTTTCCAAAGTCGATCACGCATGCTCGAAGCATGTCTTCCAAGGTTTGGATAGTCCTTTCACTTTGGCCATCGGTTTGAGGATGATATGCGGTACTCATATCCAAACGAGTGCCTAAAGCCTTTTGAAGAGATTTCCAGAAGTGTGAACTAAAACGACTCACGATCAGAAATCATGGAAATTGGTACTCCATGACGGGATACAATTTCCTTCAGGTATAGCTGAGCAAGGGTTTCCATTTCATCATTTTCCTTGATGGGTAAGAAATGAGCGGATTTGGTAAGGCGATCGATAATAACCCAAATGGTGTCGTAACCTCTAGCAGTCTTTGGTAGTTTAGTTATGAAGTCCATAGTGATTCTCTCCCACTTCCAAACTGGGAGTTCTGGTTGAGTTAACAATCCGGAAGGTTTTTGACATTCGGCTTTGACTCGTGAACACGTGAGACATTTCCGACGACGTTGCAATTTCGACTTTCATGTTTGGCCACCAATAAAGCTTCTTGAGATCTTGGTACATTTTGCCGGATCCGGGTGAATGGAATATTTAGACTTGTGCGACTCATGCATGATGAGTTCCGTATTCCTCCATAAAGTGGTATCCAACCCATCGCCAAAACATAAGGTTCCATCCGATCTTTGCATAAAGTCGTTCTCGTTCTCAAGATTCCAAAGATTCTCTCGTTGGGACGGTTTCGTGTTTGAGAGCTTGACTTGAGCTTCAAGGATTTTGATGGAAGGGGTGACTTAATTGTCATTCCCAAGGATCTTACTCGAAGAGGTTTAGGTCGATCCTTTCGACTAAGAGCATCAGCCACGACATTTGCTTTTCCCGGGTGATAACGGATTTCACAGTCGTAATCACTAAGCAATTCTAGCCATCGGCATTGTCGCATGTTTAGTTCCTTTTGATCGAGAATGTGTTGGAGACTTTTATGGTCGGTGAACACCGTACACTTTGTTCCATATAGGTAATGTCTCCATATTTTGAGAGCGAAAACCATGGCTCCCAATTCTAAGTCATGGGTAGTATAGTTCTTCTCATGAGTTTTGAGTTGTCGCGAAGCATAGCGATCACCTTGTTTCTTTGCATCGATTACGCACCTAACCCTAGGTGTGATGCATCTGATGAACCATAAAATCTTCCACTCCATCGGGTAAGGCTAAGATAGGAGCTTCACAAAGCTTTTGTTTCAAGAGTTGAAAGGCTAACTCTTGTTTCTCACCCAGATCAAAGTTCTTCTTTTCCGGGTTAGCTCAGTTAGGGTTTAGCAATTTTCGAAAATCCTTCGATAAATCTTCGATAATAACCCAAGACCCAAAATTGGCGTATCTCGGTAGGGTAGTAGGGGATGACCAATCTTTGATGACTTGATTTTGAGGATCAACATGAAGACCATTACTATCTATCACGTGACCAAGGAATTAAACTTTTTGAATCCAGAAGTCGCACTTGGAAAATTTAGCATACAGTTCTTCTTTCTTGAGTAGCTCTAGAATGGCTTTCAAGTGTTCCGCATGCTCTTCCTTGTTGCGGGAATAGATGAGAATGTCGTCAATGAACACAATCACAAATTTGTCCAAGTAAGGTTTACACACTCGGTTCATTAGGTCCATAAATACCGTCGGTGCATTTGTCAAACCAAATGGCATCACTTGGAACTCGTAGTGGCCGTAACGTGTTCGGAAAGCAGTTTTCGGAATATCTTCTTCTCTAACTCTCAGTTGATGGTACCCAGATCTCAAATCAATCTTTGAATAGACGCTTGACCCTTGTAGTTGGTCAAACAGATCGTCAATCCTAGGCAATGGATAGCGATTTTTCACCGTTAGTTTGTTCAACTCTCGGTAATCAATACACATCGGAAAGATCCGTCCTTCTTCTTGACAAATAAGACCGAGCTCCCAAGGCGAAGAACCTCGATCGAATGAATCCTTTTTGGACAGTTCTTGAAGTTGGTCAAACAATTCTTGTAGTTGGAAGGTGCCAATCTATAGGGTGCTCGTGCCACTGCGCGCTCCCAAGACTAGCTCGATTTGGAATTCTACTTGCCGACTTGGAGGAAGGCCGAGCAAGTCTTCGGGAAAGTCTTCGGGAAAATCCCTAGCCACGGGGACGTCTTTTAGTTGCTTCTCGTCCGCTTTCTCCTTCTCCGTTACTTGTGCTAGAAAAATGTGGCATCCTTTTTCTATGTACTTTGCAGTTTTAACGCACGAGATGATGTTCAATCGGGTCTTACTACGATTACCCCGAATGATTAGAGTTTCGCCATCGAGAGGAATGTGAACGACCTTCTCGTCACAGATGATTCTTGGATAGCCAATCCATGCCAATGACAGCATCGAAGCTACCAAGTTGAATAGGCATAAGGTCTATATCGAATGGGTGATTTGATAAGGATAGGTTGCAACCTCGAAGGATAGTGTTAGTTCCTACTATTTTTCCATCGTCTAGCTCTACTTCATAAGTGGTATCTAGGGCAGTTGGGGTGACTTTTAACAAAGGTGCAAACTTAGAAGACACAAAGCTTTTTCGGCTCCGTAATCAAATAACACTTTAGCTAAATGATGGTTGAGTGAAAGCGCACCCGTAACGACATCCGGGTTCTCTTGTGCATCTCCATCTCCTAGCACATAAGCTCTTGCTCTAGCGAGGTTGTTGTTGTTATTGTTGTTGTTGTTCCGTCTGACTTTGGGCATCTACTCTTGACATGTCCAAATTTCTCCACATCCAAGCAAGTTATCCCAATGGGTTGAAGGTTACTTCGATGTGAGGCTTCGACAATCTTTGTGGGTATGGCCCACCTTGTTACACTTCCCACACTTAATGGTACAACGTCCCACATGATGCGAGTTGCATCGAGTGCACAAAGGGTGTGGTCCAAGATAGCCTCTTCAGTGGCGGGGTAGCGGCATAAGCCCCGCAACTTCTTGCCTCTGGTTTTGTTGATTGTGGTGGTTGTTTCGGTTTTGGTGGTATGGGTTGGGATTGTTGTTGCGGTGTCGATTGTGATTGTTCCGGCCTTGGTTGTTGTTGTTACTGTTATTGTTGTTATGGAAAGAGTTGTTGTGATGGAAGTTGTTTGAAGTGTTGCCTCGACGGTCATCAAATTTCCTTTTGTTGTCGTTATTGCCTTGCACGGATCCATGTTTCAAGACTTGATCCATGAGTTGGTAGGAAATTGTGATCACTTCTTCCACGGTCTTGGGCTTTGATGCAGTAACATTGCCCTCAATGCTTCGGGGTAATCCCCCAATGAGATTTTCCAGCAACTTGACATCATCAGAAACCATGGAAGGGCATAGAGCTTTCAATTCTTGGAAACGCTTGAAGTAGGTCTTGAGATCATTGCCCTTAGTAGTCAGATGGTAGAACTCATCTTCCATTTTCTTGATCTCGGTCCTTGGACAGTATTGCTTCATCATCAATTGCTTCAGTTCAGTCCAAGTGGTTTTGTAGGCTTCTTCCATGCCAATAGGTTGAGCATGAGCCTTCCACCAAGACAATGCATCTTCTAGCAGAGTACCAGTAGCAAATTTCACCTTGCAATCTTCCGAGCAATCACTTAGAAGAAACACAGTTTCAGATCTCTCAAACCAATGGATAAGGCCAACAGCGCCTTCAATTCCTTTGAAGAAAGTAGGTTTGCAATTCATGAACTCCTTGTATCCACATTTTTGATTCACCACAGTTTCATTCCGGTTGGCTTGATTTGGGGCTTCATTTGCTCGAGCTGCCTCAGCAGGTCTTGCGGCAAAAGCAGAACCAATCTCGTTGGTAACCATTCTCCGAATTGCATCAGGGGTCATCTCAGGAGTTGGAGTAGGGGTAGAGGTAGTTCTTGTTCTTGCCATTTTTCTAAAGACATACACTCAGATTTCATAATCATTCAACATAATTGTGAATTATTATAAAAATGGTTTCATAATAGTCAAGATCTTCACATTATATCAATAGAGTATAATCATCATAAGAAAGAATCACAACGTTAGAACCACACAAGAGAATATATATAAATGATCACTTCGATTCACATAAACCGATAAACAAGAAAGATCACCATACATAAGAACATAGGAAAAACAACGATAATGCCATAGGTCTATCATCCATACATAGTGATACGATAACCATACAATGTCACACCAATAGCTTGTTTGATAGTTTAACAAAACATGCGAATACAAAGCCTCTATCAGTGCCACAGGCGGCAGGCTAAAATACTAGGAAAAACTAAGTAGATGAATCACCGATCTAGAGGTCGGTGTGCCCTCACTGGCGCTGCAGATCACGAACTAGCTCGCGGATCATCCACCTCTATCTCGTGCCTCCAATCTGCTCCGGGCGATGAGCACGAGTCTCCATGATCATCATCCTCTCGCATGTCGTCGCACAACTCCTCCAACATCTCGGCTACATCCGTAGTCCTAATCTATCGACTCATCCTCCTCCAAACATCCATCGCTCCGCTAGCTCTCTCGGGCCGGCACCAACCCTATCAAGCACTCTCTCCATCGTGGTCCTCCCGTTAAGGAGCTCTCCAACCTCGTCCTCAATGTTCTCGATCCGGACCAAAGGAACCTCATCAACGAACGCCACAACATCCTCAAGCTGATCCTCAGCTCGCAGAACTCGGGCAGCTAACAACGGAATGGTATGATGAAGGGGTTCTCCCGTAACAGGGAGAGTCTCAGCAGCAGCAAACAGATGCTCCCCAAGCTCCATAGCGCTAGGTGCACCCTCCTCCGACCTCCATCGACTAATGAGTTGCATCATGTAGGACCAACGTCTAGCATCGACCTCCCATGGACTCCTGGCTCGAGGTACCAAACACAACACAGTGATATGGGTGCAGAATGCGGGTGAGAAATGGACTCTCTCGAGAGATATCATCGCTCGATGTGCATCACTGGGGTGATGATGCACGGGTGGGGACAAACCCAGACAGTGGTGGTCCGATAAATGAATGTGGTAGGTGGTGGTAGTGGTGAAACGGTATGAGTGGTGGTGCAGTGCACTGATGGTGGAAGCAGAGGATGATGGTATGTCAGAAGGTGGAATGAAAGTGATGGGTGCCTCACTCGTTTCCGAGCGGTATGTATAAAGTAGCACCATCCTCACGGTAACGGAATGGGTCGACCGAATGGCGCAGCTCGTGGGGTTTGAGAACCTAGCTCGTCGCCTCGCCGCACAACCAAGATGGTGATGGGCGAAGAAGACACGGAATCGGTGTGTGAGTGTGCAGGTTACAATGTCGAAGGTGATAGCCACTGCTGTGACTCGGATATCGGTCATAAGTGGGGACCAAAAGCAGGCAGATGCTCGGGTATGGTCAAGCGGTGGGGTGACAACGACTTCACCCTCCTCAAAGGGCTCGATCTCGGAGGACACAGTGCAATGAGCCGGTGCCGGGGAGTAGGCAGAGGACATAGTATCCTCCATCTCACCGCCGGAGTTCAAGTCGATAGGATGAGTAGCAATGACATGGTATCGTGAACAACCCAAAATAAAATGTGCACTTATAAGTAAATAATGGCATGCGATGAATACGTTTTAGTTAGTCGCGCATAATCGCCACGCAAATCTAAATGCCTAACTAAATGAAAGCTAGCATTATAAGTTTTATCATGCAATTTACTAGTTATGTATTATCCATGCGAATCTCATACGTGCAATCAGACGAAGTAGGCGCGGAGGACGTGAAGTGGTGGTGTAAAAGCGGTCCATTTGAAAACGTGGTTATAGTCCAATTTGTTTTGGAAATACAAGTTGGTTCTCTATAACCTAGGCTCGATACCAATCATAACACCCCAAAATCACAAAGTGACAGCGAAAGACTATTTGGGGTATTACTTAGAGGATCATAGTCATAAGTTACAGAAAACGACTCTAAAGAGATGTTTTTAATAAAGGTTGTTACCATTTCATAAAACTCAGAGTTTTGGAAACACAAAAGGAAATACCACATGTTTCAAAGTTACATAAAAGATAGTTTAAATGTTTACGAAATGATAACTTTAATTGAAAACAACACCACTTCTAGAGTCCCATGACGTCCACTCCACGCCTTCATGATATTCTAGTTAGTACCTGAGATGAACATGCTTAAAAAGATCAACAAAAGTTGAGTGATATTCATAGGTTTAAATAAATGGTTGAACATAAGTAAGAGATGATAATTGCTTCGAATACAATTACCATGGAAAACATAGATTATTATTATGCGCTAAGCTCATGACACCAAACTAACTGCATACACCTAATTACTGGTGTAAGTAATAATATTGCCCTCGAGATGGAATTGCCAATTCCATAGTTAACCAAATATAGTGCGCCCGGTTATTTCGATAACCGAGTTGGGTCGTTAATTCCCATAGTACTATCCACAATATTCGCGTTCACCGCAAGTGATTAATGGTTCATGATGTAAGGGACTTATGGCGAGCAACTTAGGCTATAATAATAATGATCGGGCAAAGATACAATTTAAGAAAATACTTGTGTTCTAGTATATAGCATGCATCTCCCTCGCGGGGTTTGAAAGATATAAGTAAAGGAGAGGCTATAAACTCACCTTAGCAAAGTAGTATCCGATTAGTAAAAGAGTCAAGTATATGATGCACCGAGTACCGTCACGCGGCCTATAGTTTGTAT
Source organism: Chrysanthemum lavandulifolium (assembly GCA_022545495.1). Taxonomy (NCBI): domain Eukaryota; kingdom Viridiplantae; phylum Streptophyta; class Magnoliopsida; order Asterales; family Asteraceae; genus Chrysanthemum; species Chrysanthemum lavandulifolium. The sequence goes on along the minus strand of CM040239.1, from coordinate 289,398,077 downwards.
ACCAATACTTTAATTAATACGTTTGTATTTTGAATTGATAACATTTATATACTCCAAAAGTTTAAGTTATTTATGTTGTGTGTCGTTTATTATTGAACATGGTGAACTTTGGCTCATGGAAGTGCTTAGATATCGTAAAAGTATAAAGAAAGCAGTGAGTCTTGGATTTGTCGTAACCGGGAGATGATGTACAGAAAAATGTCGCAACCAAGTATTAATCGTATTTAAATCATAATGACGTCGCTTATAAGAAAATATATATAAGGGACGTAACAAGAAAAATGGATTTTGTTTATATGATAAAATGGTCTCAAAAAGATATGACTCGTTTATGTATATTTTGAATAAAGCGTTATTATAAAGAGAATAATAGTTTCGTTTATATAAGACTCATGCAATTTATCGTTTGAAGACTTTGTTTCACTTATAGCGATAATAGTGAAATTAATTTGTAAAGTTGTCAGTTTGTAACTAAAATGTAAATATAAGTCATTTGTAATACCATCGTTAATAATTACAAAACATAGTTTAGTGTATAAAATTCGCCGTTTCAAAAGGATAGTGACTAACGAAAATATGTGACATGTTTCATTATTTAAAAGAGTGTTTGATATATTTATATTTTCATGATTATAAGGTGATAGTTTAAAAATCTAGATGATCACTTTGTCGGGTTGGTTTTTATTCGGGGGTGTTTCGTAGCCGTGGTATGCGATAGTGAAGAGGGGGGAGAAATCTTTTGGGCTCAACGTGGGCTGAACTAGCAGCCATAGAAGGTGGGCTTTGGCCTAGTTGTTGAATGATCAAGCAAGTGTAATGGGTCGTGGCCCAACTGCCAAACCAAACGCGCCAATATGTGAAGGAAAGGAAAAGACCAGTACCAAGAAAACAAACGTGATATATGAAGGAAAAAGGCACTTTTCAGTACAGGTATTCCCAGTGCAGGGAGGTAGGGACCAGTTTTTCTCAATCATCCACTTCCTTTGACTCGAAGCTAAACAAAATGGTACTCTTGGGTGCTATCTTGTGCATATCGAAACTAATAGGAACATTAGTGGTACAAGACATTGGCTAGTATTACAATCATATGTTGACATTTGCTAACTGAGTAACACACGTTGAACCATGATTGTCAATTGGTTACAACCTAAAGTGAGTAAAAATGGGCTCGATACCATCACCCTTACGGGCCTCGTGATGGTACTAAGTGGCAGCATAAGCGAAACTAGCACCCATGGATTGGGTTCTCGTCGAAGCCAAACAGAATGCAAGGAAGTTTTTGTGGAAAAATGTCTGAGACTAAGTCGAAGAAAATGGGGTCGAATAAGATTTATGACCATAATAGTATTGTATCTCAACAACAGGTTTAAGGAAGAGTGTAAGTAGATCATTTTCTGCTTATTTGAAACTTGGTACATGAGACTATCGACAAAAAGAAAAACAGACACAATATTAAAAACTCATCGTGGTTATACCAAGGTTCAAACGCAGGACTTCACAGGGTGGGGTGCCTCAAATGGTAGTTGAGCATATACCTAGACCTTGTTTTAGTGGGATTGAATTACGGTCAAAGGGTAAACCAAGAATGAGACATATACGGGTTGAGTGCCTTGACGAAACCAAGGATGAGGTTGCCATATCAGGTCTTTCCCCAAGCACAAACCAATTTGAGTAAACACTAATCCTACATTAATAAGCCATAAAATAAACTAAACACTTCCAGTTTTTTGAGCCAATGTAAACAACATATTCGGATTTGAAAGTCTCACTATCAAACTTCACGGAAAACTTATCATGGGTCGATTCATAAACAACTTTACTTAATAAGATTTGACCACAAAAAAAATCTCAACAATAGCTACAACAATATTATTTCAAAAAGATAAGAAATCAATGAAGCCTTACAACACTTTGGAGAGTATATCGGTGAAGAAAAACAACAAGTTAGAGCAAACCCGCCAATCCGAATCCACAGGAACCACTAAAACACTTCAAGCACTCTTTTCAGTTTTTAATTTTGTTGTGAGTTGTGGTATCAACCTGTGAATTCGATGGGGTATTTAAAGAGGTATAGATGGGTAGTTTGACTAGTACTCTCGAAAGTGGGGTTGAGATACTTGTCTCCTTTGAGCAACGGCATTAGGGTCTTCACGTGGTTCTCTGGTCTTCGTCTTCAGTGGTGGTCCAAGGAGGACAAGGTTTGTCGACTTCTTCATGGGATAAGCCAAAGGAGAACTACTCTTGGATTGAAGTTATTAGTGATATTTGAAAAGGGTTTGAGTGTAGCTATTTTTGGAGAGGAAGCGAGCGTGCGAGAGGATCAAGGAGGAGGCGAAATGGAGGTGTGGTGGGTAGCGAGGTTTGTGGGGCGTGGGGATGCAGAGAAGACAGAAGCAAAAGTAGATAAGGAGGTGGGTTTTTATTATTTTATTTTTGTAAGTTATTAGTTATTAGAGGTGCATTATTTAGGTAATAGGTGTATTTTGGTACTTCGTTGTTAGCTTGTGAATGTATAACTTTAAACGGAAGGTTGTATTATTTATATTTCCGGACACGTTATAAATAAACTGACACGATGACGAAATTTTTGATTTTTATTAGTTCGCTTAATTTCTCGCGTTTTCTTTTATTATATTTTGGTACGCGTGCGGACTCATAAGACAAGAAAATCTTTCTTGTGAGACTGATTTAGAAATCAGTAAAGATCAGGCATGGTTAAATAAGACTACTCGGATATGCATAATTTTTATGCAAGAAAAGATGAAATGTGCATGCTAAAATGCTCAATTTAGATCAAATAAATTTTTGATAAACAGTCTAGTTCATAAATATGAAGATTTAAAATAGTGAAATTTTCCAGGTGGCTACAGAACCTTCTAATGGATCACCTTGAAATCAAGAGTGGTCAAGATGTTGCAGCCACCTCATCGACGCCCGATGCGGAATGGTTAAAAATCGATTCCATCCTACTCTCTTGGATCTTCGTCACTATATCCAAAACCCTTCAACAACGATTAGTTGTTGCAAACCCAAAAACCGCACATGAAGCATGGGAAACCCTAGCCGCCATATTTTCCGACAACAAAAGGACTCGCCCATAGCCTTGAAAGTGGAGCTACGTTTTAAAACTTAGTGATATAGGTATCGATGCCTATTTTCGCAAGATTGAATCCATTGCAACAATCTTGAATAGTCTTGGTTGAACTTTAGATGATGACGACGTTGTGACTTTTGCCTTGGAAGGGTTACCGCTCGGTTTGATAACGTGGCACGCTTATTGCTCATAGGGATCCTTTTCCCGACCTCAAGACCGTTCGCTCCATGCTCACCACGGAAGAGATGCGATTGAAGGCTCGTACCAACGACACCGTGTCCGATTTAACGTCCTCTTCACCCATGGTACTCCTAGCAAACACCGGTCCCAACCCTCGCCGGTCATCCACCTCTATGGACAAACTCCACAAGCCGTGTATTAATTGGAGCAAAGGCTCTTGTCGCTTTGGGGCATCATGCAGGTGATGCATGGTTTGCATGCCAATATTGCTCCCTAAACTCCAACATATTCTAATTCATTATCATCCAATGATATCAACTTTACAACACCTTTTGACCAAACTTGGGCTCACTGGAACAAACAGTGGCCTTAACACTACCCATACGCAACCCCCTATTGCCCTCATGACCGGTTCACCCTCATTTGCACCTTCCGCTCCATCATTTGGTCCCCCCATGCCTCTCGTGAACCCCAGATCCAATACTACCCATACGCTGCTCAGTCCATTTATCCCACGGGTCAATTTCCCACACAGTCCACATATACGGTTCAACAGCAGCAGGTCCATCAGCCGGTTCAACAGCAGCAGGTTCATCCAGCAGGGGTCCACTTTGGTTTTGGCCAGCTAGTTCAAAACTCAGGCATTCTTGGACCTGCCCCAGTCCACACAGCCCAGTCCAATCACACAGGGGGTTCGTTAGGAGCTATTTTGGGTCAAGAAACTGTTCTACCACATGCTTTTGCCACTCCCACTCTTCATGAACCCGCTCCCAGTAATTGGAACATGGACACAAAAGGCTGTCTCACCTTAATGACTCGGTCAATAATCTTAGTGATGTTTATAATTCTAGCATTTATTCATTCATTGCGGTTGGTGACGGCCACACTATTCTGCCACCAACTCGCCATAGCATTTTACCAACTCCTTATCGAATTCTACACCTAAATAATGTTCTAATCACTCCTAATATTGTTAAAACTTGATTGCTCATCGCTTGTATGTGAAAATTATTGCACTGTTGAATTTGATCCCTTGGTTTTTCTTTTAAGGACTTTCAAACCCGTCAGTCTTTGCTCATTGTGATAGCACCGTGACCTCTACCCCGTCACCAAGCCATCTCCTATACCTCAAGCCTACCTCACAAGTCACTATACGTGGCATCAACGTCTTGGACATCCAGGAAGTGAAGTGTTACATCATGTTATTTCTAATAATTCAATTTCTTATAATAAAGAGAAATCTCCCGTGCTTTGTCATGCTTGTCAGCTTGGCAAACACGTGCGACTTCCATTTGTCAGTTCTTCTACTTTAGTTCAAGCTTGTTTTGATATTATTCACTCGGATTTGTGGACTTCACCTATACCGAGCCTATCTGGTTTTAAATATTATGTTCTCTTTTTGGATCATCATTCTCAATTTGTATGGGTTTATCCGTTAGTTCATAAATCTGATGTTCTGTCCAAATTTACACTTTTTCGCAACTTTATCAAAACCCTATTCAACCATGAAATAAAGTCTTTTCAGTGTGACCATGGTGGTGAATTTGATAACCATGCATTTCATATATTATTTAACGACAATGGGATCTACTTTCGATTCTCATGTCCCCGCACCTCTTAACAAAATGGTAAATCTGAACGCATGATTCGCACCATTAACAACCTCATTCGCACCCTCCTTTTTCAAGCTCACCTACCCCCAAACTACTCCCCTCAACATGGCTGTTTACCTCTTAAATATTTTACCCTCCCGTGCCATTGATAACGACATTCCCCTTACACGCCTGTTTGGCACCTCACCTGACTACCGTATTTTACGTGTATTCGGATGTCTTTGTTACCCTCATATAGACACTAACCACAAACTTGTACCACGAGCCACACCATGCATATTTTTGGGACATGCCACCAATCATCGTGGCTATCGTTGCTTAGACCTAAACAACAATACAATCATTATATCTCGCCATGTCACCTTTGACGAAACCGTTTTCCCTTTTGGCACCACCACACCCACAGTCAAACCATCCTACGATTTCTTAGATGACTCACCTAACATCATTTCCAACCTTATCAAACTAACCCCAACTCCACCAACACAACCCACCTCACCTGCAACTACACAACCAACCTCTCCTCCACCAACACAACCCACCTCCCCTGACACTACACCAGACCCTCCTCCTTCCCCCATTGTGACATCACCTGTAGTACCTCCCTCACCAACACCACTCACCTCCCCCACACCCCCAACGGCCCCCATTTCCACCTCCCAAGACCCCCCCCCATGTTACTGACCCTAACCCGACCATGCAGTCAGTTCATCCCATGGTTACACATTCACGTGTCGGGACTACCCGTCCCAATCCCCGTTACACTTGTCATGTGTCCACCATTTCCCCTTTACCTCATTCCTATACCGCTGCCTTTCATGACCCAATTGGTTAAATGCTATGAATGATGAATTTAATGCTCTTATTAAAAGCAAAACTTGATTCTTGTACCGTCCCACGGCCACCAATATTGTTCGTCAGATGTGGTTATTTCGCCACAAGTACTTGGTCGACGAGACTCTCAACCGCTATAAGGCACGCTTGTCGCGAATGGTAGCACTCGAGATAGGGGTTGATGTTGATGAGACCTTGGCCGTTCACCACTTTGGCCGCTTCGGTTGATGTTGATTAAACCCGCACAACACGCATTCTCGGTTTGGTCGCTTCGACATTGGCCGGTTCACCAGCTTGATGTCAAGAATGCATTTCTGCATCGGGATTTATCTGAGACTGTTTACATGCACCAGCCACCTGGTTTCCGCGATACTGAGCACCCAGATTATGTATGTTTATTACGCAGATCTCTCTATGGGTTGAAACAAGCTCCTCGGGCTTGGTTTCAGTCTGTTTCTACATATGTCCTTGCGATTGGTTTTACACATAGTCGCTGTGACACCTCCTTGTTTATTTATCATCGTGGACCGACATCGCTTATCTTTTATTATATGTTGATGATATTGTAACGACTTGTTTCTTCTTGATGGATTACTTCAACAGATTATTGCGCTCTTCATAAGGAGTTCTCTATGATGATTTGGGATCACTAAATTATTTTTGGGCAAATCATTACACGTGACACTTCGTATGTTTTTGTGTCGCCAAGATATCTACTGTAGATTCTCGAGCGTGCTCACATGGTCGATTGTAATTCCGATCGGACACCGGTTGACACCGAGTCTAAACCGAGCGATGATGGCGCTTGATATTCGATCCCACATTATATCGGAGTCTTGCAGGTCACTTCAAGATCTTACATTCACTCGCCCCGATATATCTTATTCTGCTCGCAGTGTGTCTTCATATGCATGATCCGCGAGAGCCTCATTTCTCTGCGCTCAAACGGATTTTGCGCTACATTCGTGGTACTTTGGATTACGGGTTACAGCTCTATTCTTCTTCTACAACATCATTGGTTGCATATTCTGACGCTGATTGGGCTGGTTGCCCAACCACTCGGAGGTCCACTTCTGGTTATTGTGTTTTTCTTGGCAACAATTTACTCTCATGGTCCTCTAAGCGCCAACCGACGCTGTCTCGTTCTAGTGCTGAGGCAGAATATCGCGGGGTTGCCAATGCGGTTGCTGAAACATGTTGGTTGCGGAACCTTCTTCGAGAGCTTCATACTCCAGTTTCTTTTGCGACTCTTGTGTACTGCGACAATGTTAGTGCCGTCTACATGTCCTCGAATCCGGTTCAGCATCAACGGACAAAACACATTGAGATTGACATTTATTTTGTTCGAGATTTGGTAGCTGCCGGTCAGGTTAGAGTCCTTCATGTGCTTCTCGCTTTCGGTTATGGATATCTTCACTAAGGGTCTTCCTCCGCCTATTTGAAGAATTTCGTGATGTTTGAGTGTTCGGCGTCCTCCCGCTCAAACTGCGGGGGAGTGTTAGTCGTATTATTATTGTTAGGATCTTTGGGCTCAAGCCCATGTCTTCATAGGGTTTCTTATGGTTTCTGTATATTTATATGTCCCATGTAAGACTTTGTATTCATTCAATCAATAATAATCACACAATATCAATTACAATATTCTATTATTCTACATTTATAGTTTATGTTGTAATTGCTATCGATAGGCTGACATTGTTAAAATTATAAATGTAGTGACCAAAACTGATAAGTTATGCACGAATTAGATACACCAGAAACACAACATTTAGCACAAGCTACACATGAATCTCAACGTGACCAACATAATAACACAACAAAGGCCCATGTTTGTAACTATGGGTCAGTTTCAATTTTGAGCAATGACAACAGAAAGTTTTCCACATGGATATTGAACTTGTATGGAAAATTCAAGTGCTTTTCTTTATATTGTTATTTTTCATAAAATTTTAAGCTTTGTTGATGTTGATATTATTTTTGAATTTTCTAGCCCCAAAAACTAAATAGAACGATGTTTGCAGCAATATTTGAATAGAGATGAGGTGGTCAAAACTTTACTAAATCGTGCAAGAATATATCCTGGTTTTACCACTTTAGGTAAATAAAAATATAGACATTTTTAAGTTTTTGTAATTTCGTTATTCCTTGAGTTTGACTATTATGTCACATTCAAGCCTTAGATATAGATAACATATATGCTTTAATAGAATACTTTTTTTCTTTATATTGATAGTTCAGGATTTAAAATATTTTTTGATAGTTTTATCTATTTCGAGTACCATGTAATGTTATCATATCAAGTAATGTTGTTCTGTTACTATATAACCTTACATTATTTAATAGGCACTGTTGAAAGCAATTGAGCACAAGCTTGAGGTTACGGCGTGCATGCATGAAGTCGTATGCTAGAATATGAGGTCAAAATAAAGAGTAAGTTTACAAAACTCTATTGAAGTTCTAAATTGTTGTTTGTTGATCTTGCAGTGTTATTTTTATCGAATATTTAATGTAGCTGAAACATGCTTTGTCACAACTCACAAGCTATGTGTTCAATTTTTGGATCTATGTAACTAAATCATTTCTTTTATCACGCTACCGATTCAAAGCATTTTGGTAGCCCAATGATGCTGGTAGAGATTGTGTTAAGGAAGGATTATAAAGCACTTGGTTTATATCTATAATTTGTCAAACAAGACTCAATATATCCGCGGCTATAAATGTAAACACAATAGCGGTGCACATGCAAATCTCGTGAACTCAAACATAAAGCTAATCCAAATGTCAAGCATCAATTACAAGTGCAGTGAAGAAAGCCATGTTTAATAATCAAATGGTTCCTCTTTGAATATATAAGTTTGGTAATTAGTTTCAAACTTTGTGGAAATTTGCGGTGGTTGGTGTGTCAAGAGTCTAGAGCAAGAAAGGATTGAAGGTTTTTGTCGCGACAAAGATGACAACTACTCAAACTCGACAACAAACGCCGTTTATAAAGAAGTTTATTTGCGTACTTGAATAGGCAACATACTTTTTATTATGATGTACATCTTCATTATCTTTTTGTATTCAAACAACATTAATATGATTGCTTTTATATAGATTTTGCAACGCTAGTACACTATATAGCACAAGAAATATACTAACAAACCAACAAAAAATGTATACGATAAAAAAAATCAAAGAATCTAGCTATACCGGTAAATGTGCTTGATCTTGAGCCATATTTTCAGTAACAAAAAGGACTAAAACGACACAATGATTGGGGACCAAACGCACCAAAAATCGCGCCCCAAACGTGAAAAGCGACAATTAATTTTTAGATTTAATTTTTAGTGGTTTCTTTTGGGATCATATATATTGGGAAGTGATAAAGATGTCTTCATACACGTATGAATATGAAGATGATTGGATAGTTGGGGTTTATTGTCAAACATAAAGATGAGTATGGAGCATGGTCAAACACATTAATTACCAATTTTGTGAAAAAATAAAGAAACCATATAAATTTTGGAGTTGTTGGGGTTTATAGTCAACATATTAATGAGCTATCGCATGGTGCGCACGCACCAACTTTTGCGTACGAGATTTAATTTTCTGTAAAAATTGGTGTAAGTGTATTCTTCCTGGCCATTTAAAAATAAATTGGTGCGTAGGCATCATTTTTTTTGCACCACAATAGACAAATTGGTAAAGAGTAATAATTTGGGTAACAAAAGATTAAGCAGTAGTGTATTTTGAACGTATTGATAATTGATTTTTCAATTATTGTTATATTATATGCAAGATTTGCTTGCTTAACTTTATGCACTTGATTTAGGTTTCTTTAAATGGTGTTAGTATGAAGTAAGTATGCACCGAGAAATAATAAAAACTATAGTAAGAAAATGTGTACTTAGATTTAATTAGTTTATCTTCCGCAACTATATATGGTTGTGTTTATTGATCATTTGTGTTAGAGTAAACTACAAAGATGATCTTTGTGGTTTGCGTTTACTTTTACCTTTAGTCCTTTGATTTTTTTGCACAAATAGTCTCTAACTCGAAACCCTTAACACTCACGGTTCTTTAACTAAACGGACGTTAAATTTAACACTTAAAATTACTTATTTACCTTGCACATAAGGCTATAATTGTCACACTTTTTTGGTCCAACATCCAACTAATAAACACTTACCACTAACAAAACCATTAAGATTCACCTCTCCTTTCTCACACACTTTTCATCTTCTCCATCTAACAAAACCACCACCATATCACCCACCATCCCACTGCCATTAAATCAACACACTCATTCAGAACCTGACAGAACCACATCTCACCTCACAAGAAAACTACCACATATTCAAATTTAAACAAAACCCATTTCAGATATAATATAAAGTTGCATACTTTATATCAATTATACAAAATTTGTTTAGACCCCTGTCTTAAAAACTACTATAAAACAAAAATTAATCCATGAAAAATATCAAACACAACCAGTTTCAAATTACTTACAATCCTTGACAAATCTCGTTTCACCGTATCCCATACCGGTTCAGTCAAGGTACAGCTCCGTGTTAATTGGCGGCATGGGTGACGGGTTGTTGATTTCGTCGATGGCTTAAGGGAACGGTGTCACGTTCGCTGTATGGTGTTGCATGGGTGACGGGTTGTTGTAGATGGTGGCGGGCTGAGGTTTCATCATTTTCGTTCAGGTCTGCATCATTTTAGAACGTGTTAATTTGCTTCTGTATTTCAGTTTGTTTGCGATTTCTATGTTTAAATCATATGGGTATCTATAGCTTTTTGTATGGCTTTTTATAGTCGCATTGAAGTGTGGACAGTCGTGTAGGTAGAGGACAGGTTGATGATAGTTGGTGATTGTGGTGAAGGTGGACCCGCTGAGGACATATCCGGTCCAGTGAGTTGCATCAGAGAGTGGCGGGTGGAGTTTCATCTATTTCGTTCAGGTCTGCATCATTTTAATGTGGGTTAAGTGTTTTACAACGTGTTAGTTTGCTTCTGTATTTTGGTTTGTTTGCGGTTTCTATGCTCAAATTATAGGTATCTATAGCTTTTTGTATGGCTTTTTATAGTCACATTGAAGTGTGAACGGTCGTGTAGGTAGAGGAGAGGTTGATGATAGTTGGTGAATATGGTGGTGGAGATATTGGTTGGTGATGGAGTTCTTGAACATGATAAAGAAATTTTTAGATAATTAGATATTTTGACCAAAAGCCTCTTGGCCATACTAGCGGTATGTGAGTGACCTATCAACCTAGAGGTTGTGGGTTTGAGTCTCGTTAGAGACATGTGAGATAGAATTTGTGAGATGAGTGGTGTTGGCTGTGAAAACTTGCCGGTTAAAAAAAATAGATATTTTGTGGAGACAAAAGTTATCGTATATGATGTCTAGCTAAGAACACAAATTATCAAATTAATAAAAGATAATTTGATTTGTAATGGGAGGTGGATTTAACTTAAATGATGTGGCATTTAAAATTCTGACATGGAATTTACAATTCCATTTTTTCCAAAGTTACATTTGCCAGAATAAATGATTTGATGAGTACGAAGCTCTTTTTAGAAATAAAGTAGGAACTAAATTAGATGTTTTGTGAAAGTATGATGACCTCCTAAGCCAATAACCCGTTTTATATAAAACTATAATTGAATTTGTAAAGTGAGTCATTAAAAGACTATTATACTTTTATATGCAAGGTAAATAACTAACTTTAACGGTCAAATTTAATTTCCGTTTGGTCAAAGAACCGTGGGTGTTAAGGGTTTACGAGTTAGGAACTATTTGTACAAACCACAGGGACCATCTGTGTAATTTACTCTTTGAGTTAAAGTCATGTGGTCAAGTTTGTACACACACAGCTCATTGTTCATTTCATTCTATAATTTTCTTTTAATTTCTTCAGCTACCTTTCATTTAATTTTTCCACTACCTTTAATTCGAGATCTATAATTTTCATTTAATAATTCCAGCCACCTATAAGTCAAGATCTATAATTTTCTTCCAGTTCATTTCATTCAAAACACCCAACCAATCATTCAGATTCAAAGAGCTCCCACTTTACCATAAAAAAATGGCGGAAGTCATTGTTTCTACCCTCATTGAAGCCGTTTTTGAAGTCGCCAATGAAGCCGTTAAGCAAGTTGTTTGAGCAAAGGAATTCATTCTCGAATGAAGAAACTAGGTAGGACTTTGTCCTAGGATCCAAGCAATGCCGAATGATGCTTGGAATAAAGAAATAACTAATGAAGCTGTTCAAGTATGGCTCAATGATCTCCAACATCTGGCTTACGACATAGATGACCTACTTGATGACTTGGAAACCGAGGCTATGCAGACCGAACAATCCCAAGCTAGCACCAGCAAGATAAGAAAGCTCGTCCCATCTTGTTGCACAAATTTCTTACTAAGCAGTAAGATGTGTCACAGGTTAGACGATATTAACAATAAGTTGCAAGATCTAGGGAAGGAAAAAGAATCTCTTGGTTTAAAGGTGGAGAGTGGAAGTTTACAAGTGAAGGATGATAGGTCAAAAGATAGAAATAGACAATACGAGACCTCATTGTTGGTAGATGCATCTAGTATTGTTGGGCGACAAGGTGATAAGGATGCGTTGGTTCAAAGGCTATTGGCGGATGAACCATGTAATAAAAACGTTTGCATCGTGCCCATTGTTGGTATGGGTGGTTTGGGTAAAACCACTCTAGCTAGGATTTTGTATGACGAAAAACAAGTTAAGGATCATTTCGATCTCAAGGCATGGGTATGTGTTTCAGATGAGTGGGATAGCTTCCAAATAAGTAAAATTATTTTCCAATCTGTGAGTGGGATAGCTTCAAGTAGCTCTCAAAGATCAACTTAGGGACAAACGGTTTCTACTAATTTTAGATGATGTTTGGAGTGAAAGCCGTGAGGATTGGGAAACCTTGTACGTCCATTTCATGCGTGCTCTAGCGGAAGTAAAATTATCATGACAACTCGGAAGGAGCAATTGCTGAAAAAGTTGGGCTATGATAATTCAAACTCTCTGCAACGTTTATCCCAAGATGATGTTGTGTCTTTATTCGCTCAACATGTGTTGGGTGCAAATAATTTTGACTCCCATCCAACATTTAAACCACATGGTGAAGGCATTGTTAAAAAAAGTGATGGTTTGCCTCTGTCTTTAAAAACACTTGGAAGGTTAATGAGGACAAAAAATGATGAGCTAGAATGGAAAGAAATAGTGGATAGTGAGATATGGAGGTTAAAAAGGGGATGAAATTATTCGGCTCTTAGACTAAGCTACCGTGAACTTCCCGCCGATTTGAAGCGACTCTTTGCATATTACTCCTTGTTCGCAAAGGACTATGCATTTGACAAGGAAGATTTGGTTCGCTCGGATGGCGGAAGGATTTTTGCACCGAGTATGTCAAGCAAGTCAAGCTGTAGAACGTTTGGGTCAAGAATGTTTTGATGAGTTGTTATCACGGTCATTTTTTCAACACTCACCTAATGACGAGTCTTTGTTTGTAATGCATGATCTTATGAATGATTTGGCCACATCTGTTGCCGGAGATTTCTTTTTCAGGTTTGAGAAGGAAATGGGAAAGAATGTTAGGAAACAAGCTTTAGATAAGTGTCGTCAAATTTCTTTTGTTTTGGAGAAATATGTAGCTTACAAGAAGTTTGAGGGGATCGAAGGAGCTAAAGGGTTGAGAACATTATTGTCCGTAGGGGTGAAAGATAGCTGGTGGCAATGTAACTACTTGTCGAATAAGGTTTTGGTTGACTTACTCCCTGAGTTACAATTCTTAAGGGTTTTAAGTTTGAGTGGTTATGAGATAAGCGAGGTTCCAGAGTCGATTGGTAAATTAAAGCATTTACGCTATCTCAATTTATCTCAAACTAAAATCACACATTTTCTAGAAAATGTTTGTGATCTCTATAACTTAGAGACACTAATCTTTTTTGGTTGTTCTCGTTTGACTAAGTTTCCCAACAACTTCAATAAGCTTAGAAGTTTACGGCATCTAGACATTAGAGATACGCCGCTTTTAAAAGACTTGCCTGTAGGGGTTGCTAAGTTAAAAAGCCTGCAAACTCTTTCAAAAATCATTATTGGGGGAGAAAACGATTTTTCGATAACCCAGCTTAAAGATTTTAAGAATCTTCATGGGAAAGTTTCCATTCAGGGCATGGAAAAAGTAAAAAACGCAATGGAAGCACGAGAAGCAGGCTTATCAAAAAAGAGGCTTAGTGAGTTAAACGTTCTATGGAGTGACGTATCATATGCTTTCCAAAAGGAGACTACTGATAATGATGTCCTCGATGCATTGAAGCCATCTTATTGTTTGAAGAGGCTAAGCATTGTGAACTATCTGGGTTTAGAGTTTCCCAAATGGGTTGGGGAACCCTATTTCTGTAAGTTGGCTCGTGTATCTATACATGGTTGTAAAAAGTGTACATCTCTACCACCACTCGGGCAACTACCGTCACTTAAGAGTTTATCTATCCAAGACATGGACGATGTGAAAGATGTGGGTTTAGAGTTTCTTGGGATTGATGTTGCATTTCCTTCACTTGAAACTCTAAAGTTTAAAGGTATGCCGAGGTGGGAGGTTTGGTCAACATATAGTAGAAATGGGGTTGGAGATTTTGTGTTTCCATGCCTGAAAGAGCTCAATATAGAAGGGTGTCCAAATTTGGTTGAAGTCTCACTTAAAACACCGCTACTTTCATTGAGGGATTTGAGAATACATGAATGTGGTGTTGGTTTGTTGAGAAGTCTGGTGCACGCAACTCCATCAGTCACCAACGTGGTAATAGAATCTATTTCAGGGCTTACTAATGAGGTGTGGAGAGGTTTATATATTGGATCTTAAGGCAGTTGAAGAATTGATTGTTAAAAAATGTGATGAAATGGATCTTAAGGCAGGTGTGGAGAGGTGTGGCAAAGCCTTGAAATGCATCATAATTTCGTGAATTCCAGACCTTGGGTTATAATGGGCGATTTTAATGCTGCTCTTTTTATTGAAGATACGTTTCATGGGTCGAAAAACATCAATATATCTATGCGGGACTTTAATGAGTGTGTTCATAATATTGAGGTTGAGGATGTCAATAGTACGGGGTTGCACTATACATGGAATCAGAAGCCTAGAGCCGATGTGGGTATCTTAAAGAAAATTGATCGTGTAATGGGTAATATAGAATTCGGTGTACCCGGCTCTTATGCTATTTTTCAACCTTACCGAATTTCGATCACTCCCTACTGTGTTGAAGATTCAAAAGACATCTAAAGACAAACCAAAGCCGTTTAAGTTTTATAATTTCCTTGTTTACAAAAAGATTTCATGCGGTGGTGGCGGTCGGTGGGAATTGAAGTAAATGGTTTTACTATGTTTCAAGTTGTTAAAAGGTTGCGTTTTTTGAAGAAACCTTTAAGGAAGTTGTTGCACGCCCAGGGTAATTTACACGAGCGTGTGGTTAAACTTCGACACGAATTGGATGAAGTCCAAATGGCGCTTGATAAAGATCCTTTGTCTAATATATTTCGTGAAGAAGAAGCGGCTTATCTTACGGCATTTACGCAAGCTACCTTGGATGAAGAGCGTTTCTTGAGACAAAAAGCAAAGATAGAATGGCTTCGTGATGGTGACACCAATACAACTTATTTTCATTGCTCAGTTAAAGCTAAAAGAAGTGGGAGAAGAATTGATTGTATTATGGGACCTGATAATGTTTGTTATGAAGGTAATGCGGTGCCTGATGTTTTTGTCCAACATTATATGCGTTTCATTGGTGAGGAAAATAATGTTAACCCTCTTATTCAAGAGGGGTTGTTTGCTAGAAGTCTTGATCATGAGAAAGCAGTAAATATGGTCAAAAATGTTTCTGATGATGAGATTCGATGTGCCATGTTCGGTATTGCAAATGACAAAGCTCCTGGCCCGGATGGTTTTACTTCGTTGTTCTTTAAGAAAGCATGGGACATTGTGGGCGGTGATTTATGTAAGGCGGTGAAGGAGTTTTTCACTAATGGGAAGCTTTTGCAAGAAATCAACCACACGATTATTCCTTTGCTTCCTAAGGTATCTACTCCATCCCGTGTGAATGACTACCGTCCTATTTCGTGTTGTAATGTGATATATAAATGCATAAGTAAAATAATTACCAATCGTGTTAAAGATGGGTTAGATGATATTGTTAGTGATAACCAATCCGCTTACGTTGGGAAGGTCTATCTCTGATAATATCTTACTGGCTCAAGAGCTTATGCACAACTATCATGTTAGTAGGGGCCCTCCTAGATGTGCGTTTAAAATAGATATTCAAAAGGCGTATGATACGATTAATTGGAAGTTCTTGGAAGATATTCTATGGTTGTTTGGTTTTCAGTCGAAGATGGTTAAATGGATAATGGCTTGTGTTACTAGCACGTCATTTTCCATTAACATAAATGGAGATTTGCACGATTATTTTCGTGGGAAGCGAGGTCTTCGTCAAGGTGATCCTATGTCGCCCTATTTGTTTACCCTCGTAATGGAGATTTTCACTCTTATTGTGAAACGTAAAGTTCGTGAAGATGGAGATTTTTCTTATCACCATAAGTGTAGTAAGCTGAAACTTATTAATATATGTTTTGTTGATGACTTACTAATGTTTGCTCGTGGGGATGTGAATTCAGCTAGTGTCATTATGGAAGCTTTGGAAGAGTTCAAAGGTGTGTCCGGTCTTGTTCCAAGTATTCCTAAGAGTACTATTTTCATGTGTAACGTGAGTGACCATGTTAAGGCATCAATTTTGCATCTTATGCCTTTCGAACGGGGAACTCTTCCTATTAAATACTTGGGCGTTCCGCTAATTTCTTCTAGACTCCTATATAAGGATTGCAAAATCCTTGTTGAGCGTGTTCGGATTCAAATTGGTGATTAGAAAAATAAATGGCTTTCTTTTGCCGGGCGTTTGCAGCTTGTGAAATGTGTCCTATCGTCCATGCATCTTTATTGGGCGTCGGTCTTTATTCTTCCAGTAGGTATCATCTATGATTTAGAGCAGCTGATGAATGGGTTCTTGTGGTGCCAAGGAGACATGAAGCGTGGCAAAGTGAAGGTCTCGTGGGATGATGTGTGTCTACCAACATATGAGGGAGGTCTTGGAATTCGTAAGCTTTAATACTTTAATATTGCGCTGATGTCAACCCATATATGGAAGATTATTACGAACAAAGAATCTGTGTGGGTTAGATGGATACATGCTTACAAGCTAAAGCATCGTAGTTTTTGGGAAGTCCCTTTATTAGCTAATGTAAGTTGGGGGTGGCGTAAGCTTCTCCAAATCCGTAATCTTATTCGCCCCCATGTTTGGTATAAAATTGGAAATGGGTGCACTGCTTCTGTTTGGTACGATACTTGGAATGTGCATTGTCCTTTGATGAACTATGTGACGTATCGTGCTTTGAGTAACGCGGGTTTTAGTAGGCATGAAAAAGTGGCTGATATTGTGAATGATGGTGCTTGACGTGGCCTGAATCGTGTTATACTACCTTCCCTATGCTAGGAAACGTTACTCCTCCTACTTTATTTCAAGATCAAGCTGACACGGTTCACTGGAAGCTTGATGGATCGCTTGTAGATTTTGATGTAAAGCATGCGTGGCAAGCTGTTAAAACCCGAGGTAATGAAGTTGAGTGGTCCCAACTGGTATGGTCGAGTTATGCTATCCCTAGACATGAGATTCATTTGTGGTTAGTGATGAAAAGACGTCTTCTTACTCAAGATAGATTACGACAATGGCATGTTGGTAATGATGTTGATTTAGCCTTGCTTCATTGCCCTTTATGTAAAACGCAGCCAGATACGCATGAGCACCTCTTCTTTGAGTGTACTTATTCGACTCAAGTTTGGAATCGGGTTATGAACATGGCTGGTATTAATCTCGTTTCTTCGAAATGGAGTGATATAGTAGCGTGGTTACTTCCCATCGCCAAGTACAACAAGGTAACTACTATTGTTGGTCGTCTTGTTGTGGTTGCATCCACTTACTATGTTTGGCAAGAGCGAAATAATCGTCTCCATCGGAAGGGAGATAGGCCTCCTGATCATGTAGCCAAGGTTATTATAGATGTGGTTCGCTTGAAACTGGTTTCAGTACAGTTCAAGAAGACCGCTCGTGTGGATCATATGAGGAAGCTTTGGAAGATTGATAGTGTTATCATGGACGCTAGATGATTGGTTCTTAAAAGCTAGAGGTTGTGCGTTTTCTTGAGTTTTTTATATTAGTAGTCTTTTTAGCTTTATTTTGTTTAGTGGTTGTTATGTTTTGAGCGTGTTCAAAGCATATAGGCGTTAGGTTTAGGGTGGCTCATTACTACCCTCTCTCATTCCTAAATCCTTTTTTCTTTTAATATATTCATCGGGTATCAACCAAGTACTCAAAAAAATGTGATGAAATAAGATACCTGTGGGAATCAAAAGAAGCAGTGGCAAGTAGTAAGGTTCTCGTGAATGTAAGGAATTTTTTTGTACGGAATGTAAAATTTTTGTGAGTTTAGGGGAGAAAGATGAGGAGGAGTACAATTATGGGAGCAACCTCCTAACATGTCTTAGGTCGTTACACGTATCTTATTGTAAAAAATTCAAGCATTTAAGTTGTCCTGACAACATTGAGGAGTTAGAGATATCTCATTGTGATTCAATTACATGTGTCTCCTTCTCAATGGGAATGGAAGGGCAGAAGCTCAAGTCAATTTCCATTTACGACTATGGAAAACTAATGATAAAGGAGGAGTTGGGAGAAGGAGGAAAGAAGAATATGTTACTTATCAACAGCAAAAGCATGCCAATGCTTGAACATTTTAGGATAGACGATCATCCAAATGTGGCATCGATCATTGATTTTGGGGGAAAGTTTATTCACCTCAAGAGATTGTATATACTTGATTGTAAAAGTATGGAGGAGTCATTATTTGCAGACCTCCAATTGCAAAGTCTCACCTCTTTAACTTATCTTATAATACGCTTTTGTCCAAGTATGGATGTTCCAACTGGGCTTTGGCCTCCCAACTTGCGTAACCTTGAATTAGGTGATTTGAAGATAATTCATTTCAAAACGTCTCATTTAGAGTCGTTTTCTGTAACTTGTGTTGTGAACTATGAAGTAATACCCAGAGACACAATCTTCCGCTATTATAATTTTGGGGGTGTTACAGATTGGTATCAGAGCTTCAGTTATAGAGAACCAGATTGCATTTAAACCTAGACTATAGCTGCCTCTTATGTTAAAGCCGTAACACTCATTGTTGTCTTCAACATTCCATGCGCCATGCCTACTGCTTATCACAATATCGTATTCTTTATATAAAGAGTGTTTATATAAACGATTGACTAAACATAACTATATATGCCATTCCAAGGCGTTATGGCACAACCAGATATTCCCGATCATATACATTTGTGATCTACGAAACTTTCTTAGACATTGTGGTTGATACAATGGTCTCATTACTATTAAGACATTGTAAGTATGCAATGGCCTTCCTTATATCTCAAACATCGTGAGATACACAATTGATCTACATATATCTCAAACATCGTGAGATACACAGTTGACTTAGACATATATCTCAGACATTAAGAGATACACAATAGTTTTATCTATTTCTCAGACATTGTGTGTGTGCACAATGGTCTCACTGGTATTTCTCAAACATCGGGAGAAAACTATTTCATAACTATGAACTCATCGACTCTCTTGAACTCTATGTCGATTTTCTTTGATTATTTTACTCCTCATCGTCTTCGAAGATGAGTGTGAACATTCATTCCATACTCTTGGAACACTTACGAAGTCTCATAATACACCACCTTGTAACTCATCGATTAAGTATGAGTGTTGTGTCGGAAATTCTTAAGTAGGATGATTTGGAATATCCTTATTTAAATGGACTGGGACGCCTTTTCACTTAAATAAAGAGATTGTAAATCGCCGAACCATAAGTTTATAATTTCTTACTTACATAGCTTGGGACGCTTCTTTATGTAATTAATGAATTATAAATGAGTGGGCTTATTTGTATCCGATATGACATGAGTATGAACTCGGACTCGAGAATCACAAGTATTCTCTGAAAAGATCTAGAAAACACGATAGTGTTTTACCACTCAGCAAAAAAAAATCTTAAGACCTCATTTGAACAATCTAAGTTCATTCTTAAGTTATCATTTTTGATGCTACAAATCCTTACAAACATGAACCGTTTGTTGAGCAAACAAAATTGGTTAAATTCAATTGAAACCTGATCTGATAGAATCAGATGTTTCAAGAACATAGTTGAAACCGACCTGATAGAATCAGATGTTTCAAGAACATAATTAAAAACCGACCTGATAGAATCAAATGTTTCAAGAACATAATGGAAACCCGACCTGATGGAATCAGATATTTCAAGGACATAATTCGGATGCCACGGACTTGATTATGCACGAGTCGCATAAGTCAAAGTATTCCATATTATTGAGCTAACGAGCTTGTTACACTCTTGAACAAATGGATTTAGTTCAGTCTCGAACTAACAAACTGGGTACGATGTCCCATTATCCATCACATAAGCTTTCCCACGAGCTCCTCCTATTGGTTGGCCATTATTTTGAGAACATTATTTCTTGAAGGGTTCTCACTTTCCAAATCCCATCATCGTTTGCTACTATTGTCGTTACTGCTGTTATTTTGCTATTGTTAGATCCTTGAGCAGTCTAAGCTCGCACAACTTGATCCACTAGGTTACGAGACATGTGAATTGTTTCATCCAGTGTGAGTGATCAAACGAAGCTACATTCTCTTGAATATTGAATGGAAGTTCTGAGATGAACTTTTCCCATAACTTCTCATTGGTTGAGACCATCACTGGGCACACTACTGCTAACGCTTGAAAGCGATGAATATAAGTTATGATATCAACAACACTTACAACAAGGAAACTTTGCCTCCATTTCTTGCACCTCATTCCGAGGGCAATACTTCTTGAATTATAATTTCTTCAACTTAGTCCAAGAAATCTTGTGAGTATTCTCAATACTAATAGATTAAGAAACAACATTCTACTATGACAAAGCTTTGACCAGAAGCATGCTTGCAACATATTTGACTTTGCAATCTTTAGCACAATTGCTGATTAGAATTTCTGATCTTGCCGCTTACAAAATCCTTGTAAGTAATCTAGTACAATGTTTACTTCCTGACCCCGCAATATTAGGCCACACATTATCACCAGAAAGGTTACACAGATGTAAGCGTTAACTTTCAAAATTCATGCTAGGATTAAGGTTTTGTTGAAAGCCTCATTGCTGTAAGGTATGATCCGTTTGGGGAAATTAGAAAAACCAAACTTAAGATATATTGGACTTTATACGATATTAG
This sequence comes from Chrysanthemum lavandulifolium, assembly GCA_022545495.1. Lineage (NCBI taxonomy): Eukaryota > Viridiplantae > Streptophyta > Magnoliopsida > Asterales > Asteraceae > Chrysanthemum > Chrysanthemum lavandulifolium. The sequence continues at coordinate 289,376,956 of CM040239.1, read as the reverse complement.
CAAGAATTGGTCTAGTAGCTTTCAGACTCGAGCTACTACCCGAACTTGGAAGTGTACACGCCGCCTTTCGTGTGTGCATTCTGAAGAAGTGTCATACTGATGAGACACTCCCTATTTCTCTGGAAGGGATCCAGATTGATTTACATTTGATCTTATCGGAAAATCTACTGAGATCACAGACCATGAGGTCAAACGACTTAAGAAAAGTCGCATTCCTATTTTCAACACTCAATAGAACTCTAGAAGAGGTCCTGAATTTACGTAGGAACGTGAAGATGAACTCAAATTTACCATTAGTAGGTAACACTCACTGAACTTCGTAACGAAGTTCCATTACAGAAGTACCCCCACGCATTCTCGGGAACATCATTAACTCATAACACGAACTAAATCATGAGGACATGATTTTTGTAACTGGTGGAGGCTGTAGCAACCCGTAAATTTTCATAAGGTAAAATGACTATTTTACTCTTTGACTTCTTAAAAGTTGACTTTAAATTTTTACTATTTGACTTTTACCGTAACGTAAAAGCAAATATTATAACTGGTAGTAACCAGTAATTTCCCAAGTTAAATAATTCAATCTATTTCGAATTATTACACTCTGAACATTTTTGTTCACCTTTGGCTATAAATAATTATTTAAAGTTGTGACTTTAATAATTACGAAAGTTTAATCGTGTAAACTTTCCTCGCGGTCAACACAAGACTACGATAAGTCTAGGTGTTCAAAATAATCTATTTTCACCAATAGTCATATTTTATATGAACTATTTCCACTTTGTTAGTTTTACGTAAATATTTTACTCTTTACGTAATACGCGTGCTCGAACCTACATTATTAGGTTTTAACAACATAGACGCACCCAAATCGACTTATCTCACTTTTAATATACCTAGTTAGAGTATATTAATAAGTTTTGACATTTTTGTAAGTATTATATTTTTTGTTACCCGGTTTTAAGTTTCGTGACTTAAGGGCTTAACATTAGTAATTACCGGGACCAAACTATACCTCGTAGTCCAAAGTTATACAAGATAAGATGCAAATCCTTCTCTTGTTATCCATATCACACGTCAATATAACACATGTCACACATTAAGACCAATGTTAGTTTCAAACTTGACATGTGTTAGTCAAATTGCATGAACATTGAGATGATAAAAATTTTATAACACTTACTCTTCATTTGAGTCAAAATAAAAATGCCATATACCCTTTTCTTTGGTATATATTGACGTACACCTCCAAGCAACCAAGAACCACCATAGTTTGATTTTATACAACAAGTTACACACAAAAGATGAAGACCTAGGTGATCTCTACATGGTACAAGGGTTATTTTGGTGATTACAAAGGTGAATTAGGAGCTACACAAGGTATTAGGGGCTGAATAAAAAGAGCTATTACAAGGGTAAAAGATTAGTGAAGTTTGGTTAAGAGGTTGAAAACAAGAGTTGAAGATTGAAGGGGTTTAGGCTTGATTGTTCTTGTGACCATTCAACCGAAGTCTTGTAAAAAATTTGTTTAAATTTCTTGTCATTCAATATGGTTGTAATAATATTCATTGGATGTAATTTGATATAAGTAGTATATGTAATATGGCTTGATTGATGTTGTACATGAAGTTTGTGAACATGAAAAGATGCTAAAACAAGCCTTAGGTAGGTTTTGTAAGTTGAAATTCTGCAACAGTCCCGAAGATTGATTAAACTGATCATCTCAATAAACCTTGAGGTTTATTCAATAAGATAAGCTTGTAGAGCTATGTCTTATGGTCGTTTCTCCGGGTGGCGCACCTCATAATTCCTCCCGATGAGTAAATGAGAGCCAAAATGGCAAAACATGTCAAAATCTGCACACCAGATTTCATTTAGGGGGTGTTTGGTTCATTCAATTTAAAATCATGGAATTTCAATTGTTGGCAAATTCAAATAATGGAGTATTAAACAACCCAACAAAGAAAAACCCATTTTCTGTTTGGTTCACAAGATTTTTGTTCAAGATTGAGACCGATATACTAGTTGATTACATTATTGCCCTTTACATCAAAACCAATTTTATTATCAGAATTATCCCGAAGAGCTCAAAAACTAAAAGAACAACAATGGAATTCCCAATAGAAAATACCAATAATTTACCAACTTTATACAAAAAACAAATTCATAACAATAATTGTATTTAAAAAGATTTGCATACAATGTAAAATTAAAAACAATTGATTTTTTAAATAAAAAAACGCCTATTTCTAATTGATTTCCCTATTACCCAAGTCAGTTTTTGTAACGAAGATATAAATGAGTGAAAATAAAAGTTGAAACTTACAACAAGTAAAGATAAGTAAATGATAAAGAAAAATTATTCATGGATGAAATTTACAAGAAAAAAGATGATGTTAAAAAATAATTATGGCAAATGAAATTAGAGAAGATGGTCATGGAGAACAATGAAAAACAATGAAGAAGAACAGTACAAAAATATGTAATGGAGAATGGGTACATTTGTCCAACTCAACATTTAATAGTTTGTGTCCCCACTGGTTTTGTAATTCATCCCATGTGTGGTTGCTTTATATATCGCCCATTCTCAGTATTATAAATGCAAAGTCTCTTTCCTTTTTATCAACCAAACACACTATACAATTGTATTTCAATGTCAAACCCATTAAAAACCATCCAAATACAGTGAACCAAACAGCCCCTTAAGAAAATCCCATGGTTCTGCTCATTTCTAGAAGTTGACTCAGTTTTATGAAATGTAGCTAAGACATAAACTTGAAGTTTGGCGAAAGCCACGTGTCAAAACAAGTTGTAGAACTCAACTTATGGTCGTTTTGGCAAGGCTGAATGTGCAGTCAAACTTTCTGTAATGAAATATAGGTTATTACTTGTTATTAGACAATTGATATAATTAAACTTTGGACTTGATTAAGCTTGAGAATCTGTTAGAAGAAGTAAAAACTAAAACTTAGGCTTTTGAATCACTTAAAAAGGACTTATGGTTAAAAAGTTATGGCTAAATGAAGATGACTAGAGGTGAATATGTTGTTGAAACAAAAAGCTTGCTGATACGATTTTAAAACGAGATTTAAACCCTTTTCTGCTCCGAATCAGAAAAAGTGTAAAACACGAAAGTTGCTCGGAATGAAATTTTCTACAAAAACGCAGGAGCACATAAGCAGAAAGTGAACGGAAAGTCTTAAAACAGCAAATACTAAACGGACCTGTTGTGACTAGAAAAGAGAACAACCATGGTCATGGAAACTTAATTGTATTTTGATTCTTTGAGACCAAAACAAAGCCAAGGTTAAACCAAGGATAATGTCTCAAGCTATTTTAACTTAAATATAACCACTAGATATGACCATGATTATTGTTTCAAAGTTGTTTCGTGCGGCTAAGTTACGGACGGCTAGTTTGGGTTTGTTAACCCGAAAATTGTTTCAAAAACTTGGTCATTAGATGGAATTTTACTAGAAATTGACAACTATTTTTGAAACCTTTATACACCACAATATCATAATATGACACGCCGATATTATTTCATCACAACACTTACACATGATAAATGCTTCACGACACACAACTCATAACACTATCACACAAGTTCAACAATAGTCTTTGACGAAACACGATACATGTTTTATACAACATTTGTCTCGTCAAATACTTACTTTTAAATGATAAGTACTACAATAGTATGGAATTTCATTATCATAAAGAGGAAGAGGCCTCTTCAGGGTGTCGTATCGATGAGTTGTGGATTTACGATTTAAAGTGTCCTGGCTCCCCATACGTTCACTACACGACCTCTTGATTTTGATAGCCCGAACGGTGGTACGAGGTTATTTATAAAAAGGGCTATAGGCCAAACAACACTTAAGGGATACCTCAACTTAAGATTCATGTACAACATCATAAGCCAACAAACTACATATACGTGTACACTTATATCGTACACCATACTAAAACGCGAAAACTATGCTTTCGTAGGCAATCATTAAAGATCGTGATCTTATCATACTCTACCGTTGATAAACATTATATCGTTACACTCCGCTGCTGATCACTACAATGAGTTTCATAGCCCCAACTTTTGTTTAATTGTTTTATAAACTCTTTTGGGGGAGATACAAGCTACTGCTTTTACTAAATGCTAAAATGCTTTATTATGGACAATTACTTGTAAACCGAATGCCTTGATCAGATTATTGCATGCCACTAAGTTGTTTTTGCCAAAAGTCCCCAATATCATGGACCACTAATCACTGGGAGTGAGCGCAAATATTGTGGATAGGCCTATCGGAATTGACGAACCCGTCTATGTTATCGGAAATAACAAGGCGCACTATATTTGAGGTTACCTAGGTATATGGCAAAATACCTACTCGGGGCAAGTTACTTATATATATATATATATCGCCCGGTGATATATATACAACAGTCAGTCGTGAGTGCCATGAGCTTAAAGCAATAATAACTTTCAAGAAGATAATTGTACACATTGCAATTATACTACAAACTATATTGTCCACTACTGTTTTTCCTAAACTTGAAATATTGTGATCAAACTATTGTACTTACAAACCTATGAACTCACTCAACCTTTGTGTTGACACTTTTTAGCATGTTATCTCAGGTTCGAAAGGAATTAGCTGGCATGGCATGTGAAGGCGCACGAAAAACATTTTGAAGACAATGCATATATTATCATTCCAAAAATATTACAACTTTGATGTTGTACTTTTTATACTTGTACAAACTTGTGGGACCGGTTTGTAAACTCTGATATTTTAATTGAATGATAATTCATTTCAAAACGTCTCATTTAGAGTCGTTTTCTGTAACTTGTGCTGTGAACTATGAAGTAATACCTCAGAGACACAATCTTCCGCTGCGATAATTTTGGGGGTGTTACATCAACGCTCATTATAAAATAAGTATACTTTAATTTTATCAACACTCATTATGTGCTATTAAACTTGCATCTGTGTACAACATAATATCGATAGTGAAATTTAAATAACAATATCAACATCTTTGTCACTAAATAAAATTAAATCTTGAGTTACCTAACGTAAATTTTATGTGTAAATTTCGTGTGTACTAACTTATAACTATATAATTATATGCAATTACCTTTAAAGACACAATATTCAATATTAATACAGAATAATTTTTTTGTCAAAAACCTGTGCGTGCACAGGTATTATAACTAGTGTAATCATATACAATTTCATTTAAGCCTAGAATATATTATACTAATATTTAATTAAAATTTTATGTCAAAACCTCGTGCGTACGCGGATATTATAACTAGTAGTTACTATAGATATGTATTACTGAATTAGTTAGGCGTGTTTTATCTCATTATTTCCCTTGTTCTTCTTATTATGTGGTGATCAATTGAAGTGTCCCGATTAATCAATTATTTGTGTAGATTATCATGTCAAGTGGATAGAGTGGAAATTTTTTGATACTAATACCATGTCGCATTTTTTTTCTACTTTTTAGGTTTGATGATCATAATTATGTTGGACATGCCCCCATCTATTTTTTCTACTTTTTAGTGAACCTTGCACAACGAGGTCCTTGTGACAAACAATGTTTATTTTATACAAGCTTAATTATTTTAAAAGCTTAAGCTCTTATTAGTCCCATAAGTCTCGTCGGTAAAATATAGCCTATATGTAGGGGTGGAAATGAGCCGAGCCCGAACCTGCCAAAGCTCGAGCTCGGCTCGTTTAAGTTTTAAAAAGCTCGAGCTCGGCTAGTTTTGAGCCTTAAATTTTAAGCTTGATCTCGGCTCGTATATACGATATGGCAAAGAAAAGTTAAAGCTTAGCTCGAGCTCGAGCTCGGCTCGTAATATATATCTTTTTTGAGCTCGTTAATAAACTCGAGCTCGGCTCGTATATATGTTTAATATTTAAAATATCATAATGTCGTTTAGGCTCGCGAGCCCAAACGAGCTTTGTATGTAAAGCTCGGGCTCTAACTCGATTAATAAACGAGCTGCAACTTAGGCTTGAGCTCGTTTATACTCGGTTCGTTTGAGCTTTTTAACAATCCGATCCCGACCATTGCCTATATTGAGTAGGTAAAAAAGATGATTAATGAGAATACTAACATCATGCGGTCAAGTTTGTAATGACGTGGCTCACTTGCCTTCATTAATAAGTGGTTGGTTTGAAATTAGTGTGTTGTTAGGAAAAAGACAAAAAATCTTATCTACCCACTGTTTAGTCAAGTGAAGATCATATCAATTTTCTTCAACTTCACTGTTTAGTCAAGTGAAGAACTTGGCAAAGACATTATCCCGTATCCAAGATCTCCTTGTCGATGCTGCTGACAAGGAAATAAAAGAAGTTTCTGTTCAAAATTGGCTCAACGGTCTCCAACACTTGGCGTATGACATAGAAGACATTCTTGATGACTTGGCAACTAAGGCTATGCATCGTGAGCTCACTGGAGGCAGCACTAGCATAGCACGAAAGCTCGTCCCATCTTGTTGCACAAATTTATTACTATGCGGTAAGATGAGTCGCAGGTTAGATGATATTAACAATAAGTTGCAAAATCTAGAGAAGGAAAAAGTTACTCTTGGTTTAGAAGTGAAGGATGATAGGTCAAGAGATAGAAATAGACAATACGAGACCTCGTTGCTGGTAGATGCATCTAGTATTGTTGGGTGGTGAACCATGCAAAGAAAAGTTTAGCGTCGTGCCCATTGTTGGTATGGGTGGCGTAGGTAAGACAACTCTAGCTAGGCTTTTGTATGACGAAAAGCAAGTTAAGGATCATTTCGATCTCAAGGCATGGGTATGTGTTTCAGATGAGTGGGACACCTTCCAAATAAGTAAAATTATTTTCCAATCTGTGAGTGGTGAAGATAAGGAGAAATTTGGAGATTTAAATCTTCTTCAAGTAGCTCTCAGAGATCAACTTAGGGGAAAACGGTTTCTACTAATTTTGGATGACGTTTGGAGTGAAAGCCGTGAGGAATGGGAAACCTTAGTACGTCCGTTTCATGCATGCTCGGGTGAAGTAAAATTATCATGACAACTCGGAAGGAGCAATTTGAAAAAGTTGGGTTATGATAATTTAGACCGCCCGCAACGTTTGTCACAAGATGATGTTGTGTCTTTATTCGCTCAACATGCGTTGGGTGCAAATAATTTTGACTCCCATCCAACATTTAAATCACATGGTGAAGGTATTGTTAAAAAATGTGATGGTTTGCCTCTGGCTTTAATAGCACTTGGAGGGTTAATGAGGACAAAAAGGGATGCGCTCGAATGGAAGGAAGTAGTGGATAGTGAGATATGGAGGTTAAAAGAAGGGGATGAAATTATTCCGCTCTTAGATTAAGCTACCGTGAACTTCCCGCCGATTTGAAGCACCTCTTTGCATATTGCTCTTTGTTCGCAAAGGACTATGCATTTGACAAAGAAGATTTGGTTCGCTCGGATGGCGGAAGGATTTTTGCACCGAGTACGTCTAAGCAAGTCAATGTATAGAACGTTTGGGTCACGAATGCTTTGATGAGTTGTTATCACGGTCATTTTTCAACGCCACCTAATGACGAGTCTTTGTTTGTTATGCATGATCTTATGAATGATTTGGCCACATCATTGTCGGAGATTTCTTTTTCGAGTTAGAGAAGGAAATGGGAAAGAATGTTAGGAAACAAGCTCTAGATAAGTGTCGTCATATGTCTTTTGTTTGTGAGGAATATGTAGCTTACAAGAAGTTTGAGGGGATCGAAGGAGCTAAAGGTTTGAGAACATTATTGTCCGTAGGGGTGAAAGAATGGTCATGGCAACAAAACTACTTGTCGAATAAGGTTTTGGTTGACTTACTCCCTAAGTTGCAATTCTTAAGGGTTTTAAGTTTGAGTGGTTATGAGATAAGCGAGGTTCCAGAGTCCATTGGTGAATTAAAGCATTTACGCTATATCAATTTATCTCAAACTAAAATCACAAATTTTCCAAAAAATGTTTGTGATCTCTATAACTTAGAGACGCTGATCCTTTTTGGTTGTTCTCGTTTAACTGAGTTGCCCAACAACTTCACAAAGCTTAAAAGTTTGCGGCATCTTGACATTAGAGATACTCCATTTTTAAAAGACTTGCCTGTAGGGGTTGCTAAGTTGAAAAGCCTGCAAACTCTTTCAAAAATCATTATTGGAGGAGAAAATGATTTTTCGATAACCCAACTTAAAGATTTTGAGAATCTTCATGGACAAGTTTCCATTGAGGGCCTGGAAAAAGTAAAAAACGCAACGGAAGCACGAGAAGCAGACTTATCACAAAAGAGGCTTACTGAGTTAGAGGTTGAATGGACTGACGTGTCATATGCTTCCCGAAAGGAGACTACTGATAATGATGTCCTTGATGCATTGAAGCCAAATAATGATTGTTTGAAAAGGCTAGGCATTGTGAACTATCTGGGTTTAGAGTTTCCCAAATGGGTTGGGGAACCCACTTTCCGTATGTTGGCTCGTGTGTCTATATATGGCTGTAAAAAGTGTACATCTCTACCACCACTCGGGCAACTACCGTCACTTAATAGTTTATCTATTCACGACATGGACGATGTGAAAGATGTGGGTTTAGAGTTTCTTGGGACTGGTGCTGCATTTCCTTCACTTGAAATTCTAGAGTTTAATGGTATGCCGAAGTGGGAGGTTTGGTCAACATATAGAAGAAGTGGGGTTGGAGATTCTGCGTTTCCATGCCTGAAAGAGCTCTGTATAAAAGGGTGTCCAAATTTGGTTGAAGTCTCATTTAAAGCACCGCTACTTTCATTGAGGGGTTTGAGAATACATGAATGTGGTGTTGGTTTGTTGAGAAGTCTGGTGCACGCAGCTCCATCAGTCACCAAGTTGGAAATAGGGTCTATTTCAGGGCTTACTAATGAGGTGTGGAGAGGTGTTATATTGGATCTTAAGGCAGTTGAAGATATGATTGTTAGAAAATGTGGTGAAATAAGATACTTGTGGGAATCAAAAGAAGCAGAGGCAAGTGGTAAGGTTCTCGTGAATTTAAGGAAGTTGGAAGTACATGAATGTAAAAAGTTGGTGAGTTTAGGGGAGAAAGATGAGGAGGAGTACAATTATGGGAGCAACCTCCTAACATCTCTTAGGTCGTTAGAGGTATGGAATTGTGAAAATTTCAAGCATTTAAGTTGTCCTGACAACATTGAGATGCTATTTATCTTTAAATGTGATTCAATTACATGTGTCTCCTTCTCAATGGGAATGGGAGGGCAGAAGCTCAAGTCAATTTCCATTTACGACTATGGAAAACTAATGATAAAGGAGGAGTTGGGAGAAGGAGGAAAGAAGAATATGTTACTTATCAACAGCAAAAGCATGCCAATGCTTGAAGATGTATTTATATCAGATCATCCAAATGTGGCATCGATCATTGATTTTGGGGGTAACTTTATTCACCTCACAACATTGGTAATATCCAAATGTATGGAGGAGTTATTATTTGCAGACCTCCAATTGTAGAGTCTCGCCTCGTTAACTCATCTGTCAATAAGGAATTGTCCAAGTATGGATGTTCCAACTGGGCATTGGCCTCCCAACTTGCGTGCTTGGAATCGGGCCCTTGAAGAAGCCCATCTCAGAATGGGGCCCACTGAAGCTTCCAACCTCACTTGTTGGGCTAACCTTACGGGGTTCAAAAGAAAATGAAGAAGCCACTACTTGGAGTCAACTGTCTCATCTTCATCTTCCTTTATCTCTTACTCGACTTTTGATTGGAAGTTTTGATAAGTTGGAAACAGTTTCCGAGGGACTCCAACACCTCACCTCCCTCCAACATCTCCAAATTAACAAATGCCCAAAGATGAAAGATCTACCGAAAAGTTGTTGCCTTCACTTTTAAGTTTGGAAATACGGGATGTCCGGACTGAAAGAAAGATGCGATGAGAGAGGCTCCTACCGCCCAAAATCTCCCATATCCCCGCATCAAAATAGACGACAAGTCACAAACATAATATGAAGGTATGTTCTCTCTTAACCGTTTAACTACGCAACACTTGAAAATGTGACAAGTTAGTTACATTTTGAGATAATTATCCCACTAAGTATATTCTTTAACCAACTAATTAAATTTTCTTTGATTTAATTACAATAGTTTATTTTACAATTTCCAAAATAAATGATGAACTAGGAACTGAGAAATTTTTAATAGGAGGCCATAAAAACCTATTCAAAGTCAGATGTTAGACACCACCTTATATGGTGAATGTTATATAGTTTTTTTTCCCTTAAATTTTATATATTTGATTTGAAGTTACGCGTTTCTTCACAAATTCAGATGTCTCTCTTTCTAACATTCATTCGAATACAGTCTTGAATATCTGATTTACAATGCCCAAATTGGCTTGTAGTGTAGTTAATATTCTGATAAAGTTTGTTTGCCAATCATGATTTCAGGGAAAACAAGCATTGGGAACGTGAATACATTGCCAGTATTCCAGAGTCAAAAGAGGTCATTATATCTTGTAGTTTCATGCCAGTATTGCATAGTCAAAAGAGGTCATTGTATGTTTATGGTGTTTCGATTAGCAATTCATTGGTGGAATTGAGTTGGTGTATCATTTTGATGAAGGCTGGTGAATCGTGAAAGATGAGACTACTTCACCTTAACAAATGATATGGCCAAAAGAGTGAAGACAAAGTTGTTTGATGCATCAAGTTATTAGATTGGTTTGGTGTTGCTGTTTGATAGTTTTCAGTTAGCGATTTGAATATTTGTTTGTTTGTTTAAGTTGGTGTTTGTTTTGCTTACTCTTTGTTCTAAGAGGAAATGTTATAGGATTTCGAGATTGGCTATGTAATTTTCTCGGGTTATTATACAAAAAAAGTCACTAAAGGTTTGCGGAAAATTTGTCCTAAGTCACTAAAGTTTAAAAGTTGTCATTCAGGTTACTCAACTTTATATGACCGGTTATATTTGTTACTCTCTTTTTGGTAACATAGAATTGCCGGCAAAAATCCTACGTGGCTTTAATAATTCATTTATCTTAAAATATAACCAACCTGTATAATTTAATAAACATAAATCGTTTCTTTAATAATCCCAACAACGCACATACACTTCCCAAACCATTTTCTCTCCTAATCACACACATATCCCAAACCCTAGATAAAAATTGTGGAAATAGAGTTTGATTAGGGTTGTCATCTTCTCCAAAAAGGTAACCTGAATTTCTGATTACTTAATTTTTTTTTGTTTCAACAGTCATATAAGGTTTATAAATTAGGGTTTTGTTTGTAAAATTAGGGTTTTCTGCAATTAACAATTTTTATTGTTTTATCTTGTTTCAGATGGCATCACCATCCCTATCATTCACTTTTTTATAAAATATCATCGTGGTGGTGTATTTGTAAGAGATCCCCTTTCTTATCAATACGAAATACTATATGAAATTCCTAATGTTGATATGCTTGCATTAGACATTTAGACTAACACAATATTCAGGAACTACCAACACATCATATAAAGTGACTTTATCAGAAAGTTTTAGATTACCAATATATTTGATTTTAGCAAGAGTACCATTAGGATGTCCCACAGTAAGGTTTAAATCAAAAATATCAACAATGTTAAACATATTAAGAGTATTAATAGTCATGTGTTGGTTTGCCCCTGAATCAATAATCCACCCAATACTATCTTTACACAAAGCAGTATTGTTGTTATAAAACCTATGAAAATTTATATTGAAGAAAACATTATTGTTCATAAAGCTAGGTATACCTGCCATATTGGCTTGCATACTGCTAGAAGGCATATTATTGATAAGACTCCTTAGTTTCATCATCTGTTCATCAGTGATAGACATAGAAGAACCATTTTCCACAGATAAAGCATTAGCATTATAAGAAGTTTTGAAGTTAGTTTGTTTTTTACCAGGATTTTTATTATAACCAGGAGGAAATCCAATAATTTCAAAGCATCTATCAACAGTGTGACCAATTTTACCACAATTAGTACAAAGTAAATTTGGATTAGGTCCCCTATTATTATTATTCCCAGTATTAACAAACTTCTTATTATCATTAACAAAATTCTTCTTATTTTCAAATCTCTTATTTCCATTATTAGTCCACTTTGCTTTAGGAACAAATCAAGCAATTTGAGATTTAGAATCAGAACCAGAACCAGTAGAAGAAGAGGCAATGCCTCTATGAGACTCTTCTCTGGAAATAGTAACAAAATCATCCTTAACATCAGGAAGAGTCTCTCTAGAGAGAATACTACTTCTGATATGTTGATAAATTTCATTAAGACCCATAATAAATTGCATAAGTTTCATAAGTTGATTATGTTTTAACACATCTTCTCTAGCAGCACAAGTACACATAGGCAGTTTGGTCGTAATATCAAATTATCTCCATAATGAGTTAAGCTTATGATAATATTCAGACACGTGTGTCTAAAATTATTAATTTTTTTGCATAAGACTCAAAATAATAGAAGCATCAAGTTTATCATAAGTCTCTTTAAGTTCAACCCAGACTTCAGTAGCATTTTCAGAAAAGATTTGACCAAGATATAAATCTTCTGACACATAATTCAAGATCCAAGACAACACAATAGAATTGCATCTCTCCCATTGATTAGAGAGAACATCACTAGAAGCATAAGTAGCCTTAACACATTCACCATTAATAAAACCAGCTTTATTCCTAGTATTAATAGCCAATTTCATAGCAGTAGACCAAACTCTATAATTACCAGTAAGTTTAATAGACACAATAGATGTTGTACTAATATCATTAGAATGAAGATGCAAAGGATTCCCCAAATCAAGATTACTAATGAGATCAACATCACTAGTACCAGGAGCCATAATAAGTTACAGATAAGCAATTAGCAGATAAGCACAAAAAAAAGACAGCAGAGTAAAATACTAACAAAAAACTTTGCAAGAAGATAAAACTCACACCCAAAAATTACAAAGTCCAACCAAGGGAACTAGGTGTGACCAGAGCAAGTATTCACACCTCTCAAGGAGGCAGATCAAGGAGTTAATCACACCGTTTGCACCCCCTTAACTAAAACTAAGTAATTTTTAAGAGAAGAAAAAAAAATACTTACAGAGCTATAATAAGAAGAACCAGCGGAAAGAAATCACAACACTCTTAATTCACTTAGTTAAGAGATATTGTGAAAGAATAAGGTCCCAATAATCACCAGAAATCACCAGAAACCACCACAAACAACAATTAACTCAACACGAATGTTGAATTAACCAAGAATCGATCAGATCTCACCCCAATTTCAAGAACCCCCAAAAATCGGATGAAACCCTAGACAACGAAATCACCAATCGATCAGAGCCTAAGCTCTGATACCACGTAGAAATTATAACAACACCTAAGATTGAATCCAACCAACCACCCATTGATTCAAAAACAGTGAGTATCAGGTTACAATACAAGAGAGAAATGACTAAGATTGTCACCAGGTGTGAGCAATCAATCAGAATACAATCTAGGCTTGATCAAGATGATAGATCAGCCTAGCTATACAATAGGAGAATATCAGAGAGGGTAAGAGAGTCATTTGGAGAAGACGACTTGTGTGTGTGATCTCGTAGTACTAGAGGTGAGTATATATAGGCAACAACAATGCACTTGTCCATCTTTAGTCCCGCACAAATATAAAGAGACAAACACAGATAAACCAAATATGTTAGTGTTAGTATAGTTCTGTGAATGACAGAACTACCCCTGAACATATAAAGGGAAGGTTTGACCAATTTATTCAAAAGTATGTTTATGGTGTTTTGATTAGCAGTTCATTGGTGGAATTGAGTTGGTTTATCATTTGGATGGAGGCTTGTGAATCGTGAAAGATGAGACTACTTCACCTTAACAAATGGCCAAAAGAGTGAAGACAAAGCCGTTTGATGCATCAAGTTAATTATTAGACTGGTTTGCTATTGCTGTTTGATAGTTTTTCTATTAGCGATTTGAATATTTGTTTATTTGTTTTAGATTGGTGTTTTTTTTGCTTAATCTTTGTTCTAAAAGGAAATGTCTAAAGGATTTTGAGCTTGGCTATGTAATTTTCTCCTTTTCACTAAATTGTGACTAAAGAACCTTAGGGATAGCAATGGTAAAACCAACAACTACATCTGAAAAAATTACCCCACATAGTGTCATCATCCAATTTCTACTGCCTTGTTTTTCACAGTGTTAACAAAAGTTTTATTCTGCATTGTTACAGTCAAATAGAATGCCAAAAACAGTCAAATACTAAAAAGTCAAATTAACCTTATACCATTGTTTCTCCATCAACTAGATCCCATGAAGCACCATAACCAATTAACCTTATACCATGAGGATATGCACTTGATTTTGAGCCATCACCCCTTCCTCTACACCTAACTGCTTTACCACTTGCACCTCTTGCAGTTTTACCACCCCTAAACCACCACTTGCTTCCCTAACACCTTCCTTCTTTGTTGGACAACCCCTCACATTATGTCCTTCTTTTCCACGTATTTGACAATGAATGATTACCCCTTTTCTTCGCAACCTAGTTCTATTCCCATGCTTACACTAATGAAGTCTATCTTTTGAGCTTATTGTGTTATGAAACGAAAATATTCCAATAAGCCACAAACATAAGTTAATCCAAACACCAATGCTTATCACTGTCACCTTAAAAAACTTGATACGAACCTCATAACAATTACTAATATACAGTTTGCAATATTACTTTTGTTCCAAATTTCGTGAATCCTTAATATAACCTAAAGCAAACACCCCCTTTAAACATATTTGAGAAACTATTTTGATTTGTTGATTTAAATAGCACCAGGGTGTTTGTATTAGCTTATTGCTTATTTACAGTAACTTATGTATATTTCAACAGCCCAAACCAAAATTCCCCACAAAATAAGTCCATAAGCCCTAAAATAAAATCTATTTTCTGAACTAGCCCACAAAAGGGTGAAAACATGATAGATATCACATAAGGAAATTAACTCTTGCTGCACAGTACTCAAGAATTCTGGCTTATCTGCTACATAGTTGGCAAACTTGAAAGCTTTCTGCAACATTCCCCAAAAATAAGTCCATGATGCAATTGTCATTGAAAACTCTTTAACATGTTATTTTATCCTTTTTATACAGGATATCACAACCTTTACCATCCAATTCACTCACTTTCATACTTGTAGCTAACTGAGTATCATCTTGTAATACATCTTCTTCAATCTCCTCTACATTTTTCCGCATTTCTTCCCATTTGTCTTTAAACTCCGTTATCATTTCTTTAGTCCATTTACTTGTTTCCTCCAATGATGGCTGTGTTTTATTCTTAACATATTTTTCAACTATCTCCTTGTTCTTTTTATTTCTGAATCTCTTGAATCTCACTTTCATCATATTCACAAAACACTGCAAACTTATGTTCACTTCTTTTTAATTCCTCAATAGTTTCTTTTTGAACACTCCAATTTTGCCTTGGGCTTTGAATATTCTTAAGTAGTAGATTTCTTACCTTCCTGCATTATTTCTTCACACATATTCTGAATTTGCCCTTCATCACTGCCCATAGTAGTTTTATCATCCCAAACAACCCAATTCATCCTTCGTTTCCCGTGTGCTTGGTTTCCAACATTCTTCTTTCTTACATTATTCACTTGAATATAACCTTCTTCATTATGTTCTCTGCTGCTTCTTCCTTCTCACTTTTTCTATCCATTTCATCCACACTTATGGGCCTATGTTTGCATGTAAAGTCCAAATGTCCAAACACTTTACAATGTTGGCATTTAGGAGGTTCCAAGTATACTCTACGTTAACCAATTTAGTGCACGTAGTCACCTTTTCACCATTCTTATAACAAACCTCAATTGTTTCCTTCAAATCTTTATCAGCTTTCACTTCAACCAACACTCTGGCATATCCAACCCTACCAACCCCTTCACGTCACATTCTAGGAGTCACCTTGTCCATTATTATTGTGTGGGAAACGGTGTACACTTTTTATTATAATAATAAATCAGATTACAATAATAAATAAAGAAAAAAGCAATAAATAAACGCAGATGAGAAGGTGTAGAAGAAAGGCAGACACTATTAAACGTTAATCAAAGAAATAAAGGTCGTGAACGAGGCTCGTGTTTAACACGATTCCCTTAAACAGATTCGCCGTCTGCTTCCTGTGGTACAACGTTCTAACTGCTGAGCAATCGGACCGACAAACTTGCTCGAAAGATCGCTGAAACACGTGCTTCGATCAAAAGATTGCCGGAACTCGTATGGCAAGGAGCTACGTTTTCGAATATCTAAAACGAATGAGACCTATGGCTTTATTTATATTGAAGACTTAACTTGTCCTCCAAGAAAAATATTGCGACCATATAAACGAAAATCTGTTATTATCAAAAGCAGTTCGCAAATCTTTAATACTTAAAACCGATTTGCATATCATTTAAAAACATAACCCGATTCGTAAACTTACTTGATAAGTTTAAATCTATTCCTAAAATAGATTTACGAAAATTCGGAAAAAGGAAACACGAAATGCAAAAAAGATACGCACGTATGCGAGGCTTGAGTCGCATTCGTGTCCGCAGTCATGCTGGGCTCGCATGAGTTGAAGCTTGAACTCATTTTGACCGAAAATCCCATTTTCGCACCCCCCTGGCAGCGTAGGAGTGGGAGCATAACCAACCTAAAGGAATTTGATAGCCAAAACTACAATTTCCTTATAAACAAGCTTCCACTTCTTGTTTTGGGCGATGTGGGATTCTCCCATTTTCCAAGTTTTATGTTTCACGTGCCTCACTTTGAGACACGATATCTCATTCATTTCAACTCCATTTTGGACATACTTTAGCTCGCTATGAAGCTCGTCGAGGAGAGCATAAAGCTACTAAGAAACATAAATATATATAACATATACATATATTAAATAGTGTCCAAAATTTGCAAAACTCATTTTGCAAAACCAATTTTCCAACAATCCCCACATGAATGGAGATCGGTCGAAAACACACGAAAGTTTCGTGAAATTTCGGTTAAGTCTTGCATAGGATAGGTAGGTGTAACCCTTTGAACCTTCCTTGTGAGATGTACTTAGTCTCCTAGATCTAAGTAGCAGCGATGTCCTTGAACTCATCATCCATTTACGTAGATGACATTACACTTCACACAAGACTCTTCCCGACAATGTCAAGTCCTCATAGTCGTGTCCGTTATGGTCATGAACACTAGCACGGTTCTGCAAGAGCTCTTAGGAATTGCGCCCACATTTCCCTTCAAGCGACCCCACTTCTCTCTCACATAGGTGATTTCATCTTGAATCATTAAAACATATGTTTTGTGATTTCATCTTGAATCATTATGCTTTATGATTTCATCACGAATCATTAAAGCCATATGTTTAACCTTTCAACAAGTCACATTTGTTATAGGAATGGACTAGGAAAGTTACAATATTTAGTAACTCCCCACATTGACGTGACTTCCCTACATTTCTATGATTAGGTTGTCCTATTGAACCCGGATCTTGGGATCTCCAATCAACTGGGTTAGGTTTTCCTTCATAGAAACTCATTCCTTCAAGGGCTTTAGTCCCATTCCTCTAGACGACTTACTTACTAACTCTCTCGCTTAAGCCTTTCGTAGCGGATCCGCGATGTTATCCTTTGACTTCACATGGCCAATTGAGATAACTCTGTTGAGAGTAGTTGTCGATCGAATTATGTCGACGACGGATATGTCGGACTTTCCATTATACATTATGCTATGAGCTCGCCAATTGCCGATTGACTATCACAATGTATACTAATGGCGTTACGGTTTAGGCCACCTTGGTATGTCCTCTACAATTGGCGTAGCCATTCCGCCTCTTGTCGCATTTATCTAACGCGATAAATTCGATTCCATCGTGGACTTAGCTATAACCGTTTGCTTGGAAGACTTCCAAGATATAATCGCCTCCTAGTGTAAACACATATCCACTAGTCGATCTAGAATCCTTTATGTCGATATCCAATTTGCATCATCGTATCCTTCGATAATGGTGGATATCGATCATAATGCGATCCATAATCACGATTGTATCTCAAATAGTGAAGTACCCGAGTCATAGCGCCCAATGTGCATAGCTTGGGTTACTAGTATACCTACTTAGCTGCTAACGAGATATGCTAAGTCGTTGCACTGTCATCAAGTACATTAACATGCCAATAATTCTTGAATACTCTAATTGGGCAACACCTAAGCCTCTATTTTAGATAGATGCTTCTTGGTGTCAATTGGAGTTCTAGCTAGGCCGAATCCCCGCATTATGAGTATTAAGAATTTTGTCCACATAATGTGCTTGACTTAACACAAGTCCATTACGAGTTCGTATGATCTTTATTCCAAGGATCACATCTCGCCAAACCCATATCCTTCATGTCAAACTTTGATTTCAACATGTCTTTAGTAGATTTGATCATCTTGTCATTATCGCCAACGATAAGCATATCATCAACATATAAACACAAGATTACATATCCACTATTTGTGTCTTTGACATAAACACATTTGTCGCATTCATTAATTTTGAAACCACTCTCTAGCATGGCGTGGTCAAATTTTGATGCCATTGTTTGGGAGCTTGCTTTAAGCCATATAATGACTTAACAAGCCTACAAACTTTGTTCTCTTATCCAGAGCCATGAAACCCTCGGGTTGATTCATGTAGATTTCTTCTTCTAAATCTCCGTTTAGAAATGCCGTTTCACATCCATTTGGTGAACTTCCAAATTTCTTAAAGCGGCAATAGCAAGTATCATCCTAATCGATGTTATTCGCGTAATGTGTGAATATGTATCAAAGTAATCAAGACCTTCTCGTTGTCTAAATCCTTTGATTACTAATCTTGCTTTGTACTTGTCAATGGTGCCATCGGCTTTCATCTTCTTCTTGCGATCCATTTATAGCCTAGTGGTTTACAACCGGAGGTAAATCCACGAGCTCCCAAGTATGATTTTGTAAAATAGAATCTATTTCACTTTTAATGGCTTCTTTCCATTGAGGCCCTTCTGAGGAAGTAACCGCTTCTCGGTATGAAGTAGGTTCATTTTCAACCATAAAAGAAACAAAATCGGGTCCAAACGATTTCTCGGTTCTTGCCCTTTTGCTTCTTCTAGGTTCAACCTCTTCTTCCTCAGTTTGATCTTGTCTCTCATCTTGGAGATCATTATCATCTCGTTGTCTCTTATCTTGACAACTTCGTCATCTATTCTAGATGAACTTCCGGCTTCCTTCGTTAAACAAGGAAAATAGTTTCAAAGAATGAAGCATTCCTTGATTCCATTAAAGTACCCTTTGTATATCCGGATTTTTCGATTCATGTACTATGAAGCGATAAGCACTCGCTATTCTTAGCATATCCGATGAATATACAATCTATGATTTAGGTCCAATCTTTTGGGCCTTGGGAGTCAGTATAGCGACCTTTGCTAGACACCCCACACTCGTAAGTATTGATATGATGGCTTTCTTCCCATCCATAATTCATAAGGGTCTCTTCTTTTTCCTTACGAGGTATCTTATTTAAAGATAAGTTACCGTTAAAATGGCTTCCCCACATGTCCCGGCTTAGACCGAACTTATCAACATGGCATTAACCATTTCTTTCAAGGTACGGTTCTTCCTTTCGGCAATACTGTTTCATTGAGGTGAATAGGGAGCGGTGAATTCGTGTCTAATTCCATGTTTCGCACATAGATCGACAAATGGAGACACATATTCACCTCCTCTATCACTGCACCACCTTGATTTTCTTACCAAGTTGATTCTCAACTTCGTTTTGTATAGAACAAACTTGTCTATAGCTTCATCTTTACTTTTCGAGTAAGTAAACGTAGCAATACTTTGTACAATCATCAATAAACGTGATAAAGTACTTATTGCCACCTTTTGTGGGTAGTGATTTCAAATCACATATGTCGGTGTGTATCATATCAAGTGGTTCGGTTTTCGTTCAACCGATTTGAAAGATGCTCTTGTAAGTTTGGCTTCAACACAAGTTTCACATTTATATTTTGAGTCAATATGGAAATTAGGTATGCAATTAAATTTAATCAAACGACGATCGAATTAAAATTTACATGTCCAAGACGGCCATGCCACATATTAGAAGACTCAATCAAGTAAGCGAAGAATTCATTTTATTGATAGCATTCTTAACAACCATTACATTGAGTTTAAACATACCATTCGAGGCATATCCCTACCAACATAAACTTGATTCTTAGAAAGAACAAACTTATCGACTCAAAAACAAGACGAAAACCAAACTTGTTCAATTGCCAACTGACACAAGATTCTTGCGAATCTATGGAACATACAAGACATTAGTCAACTTGAGCTCTTTCTCGGATGTCATCTTCAAGATTACATCTCCTTCGCCTTGATTTCAAAGATTGCGAGTTGCCCATGTACGCCTTCTCTCCACTATCAACCGCCCGAAAGAGTGAAACATACTCTTATCAAGACACACACGACGGGTAGCCCCAGATCCACCCACCATTCCTCGTTGTTGGAACCTACCGAGTTAACCCGAGATCATGGCAATGACATCGACACCATAGCAATCATGTCCACATCTTCATTCACCATATTAGCTGGCGTGGAGTCACCCGCTTGCATCTTACAATTAGCAAAGACGGTGACTGGGCGGTCACAGCTTGAAACACACCCTTGGAACTTCATTTCACAATTGCGACTTTAGGAGCAAGGTACTCAGACTTCCCTTTGTCCTTCTTGTCATTCTTTCCTTTTCCTTTGCCTTTAGCTTTGACATTGGACTTTGAAGATGACGAAACATGCTCAACCATATTTGCCTTTGCGTAATCAGCGATACGTGTTTTTCTGAGCCGACTTGTTGTCCTCTTCAATACGAAGACGAACAACCAAGTCTTCAACACTCATCTCCTTTCGCTTATGCTTGGTAGTTCTTGAATTCTACCCACTTGAGGTAACTTTTCAATAATAGCAAAGAACTTGAAAAGTTTCACTCAAAGTCATTCCCTCAAAGATGAATGTCGTGTAGCGTAACCTGCAGATCTTGAACCCGACTTATCACATTCTTTGAATCAACCATCTTGTAATCCAAAAACGAGCTACCACGAACTTCTTTGTACCGGCATCCTCGCTTTGTACTTGCGTTCCAATGACTCCCATAATTCTTTAGCGTCTTGGTCTTGCAAGACACGTTGTACAAAGAATCAACCAAACCATTCAAAACATAATTGTGACACAAAAATCTGAATGTTTCCATGCTTCCAAGGCTTGAATAGCCTGTTGGTTAGAGGATTGACCTTTCGGGGAGGTTCCACGTTAGGTGGGTTTTCTTTTAAGAACCGCGCAAGGTTCAAAGTAGTCGATAGAAAAACATCTTCTGTTGCCACCTCTTGAAATTCGCCCATTGAATTTCTCTCGGTTTCTCAAAGATGATTAGCAACCGTGTTGGTGGCGGCGCACTGTGCACGTTCACGTAGTATTCATTGGAGGGTAGTCGTGTTTGTCATCCCGAAAATCAAACACAAACAGTTAAACAAACTGCTTTTAAATGGTATCTACTTGTACGGATCGATTCAACAAAAGCGTAGCTTGGTTTTGATGAATCGAGTAAATCGATTTAATAGAAACTCTATCTTGGTTTCGGTAAACCGATAATAAATCGCTTAAAAAACGTTAGTCTGTTCAAACCAAATCGTATATATAAAGCTGTTAAAAGAAACCGATTTCAAAGAAACTCAACAAGGTTTCGACGAAAAAGCTTTATAAAATCTGTTAATTATTAATCGATTTTATAACAAAGTGTTCTAAATTGGTTAAACCGAATCATTTTAAGATCGTGGGAAGCGGTGTACACTTTTTATTATAATAATAAATCGATTACAATAATAAATAATGAAAGTAAAAAACAGATAAATAAACGCAGATGACGAAGGTGTAGAAGAAGAAGGCAGACACTATTAAACGTTAATCAAAGAAAAGCGATAAAGGTCGTGAACGAGGCTCGTGTTTAACACGATTCCCTTAAAAAGCATTCGCCGTCTGCTTCCTGTGGTACAACGTTCTAGCTGTTGAGCATGGACCGACAAACTTGCCTGAAAGATCGCTGGAAACCTGTGTGCTTCTGATCAAAAGATTGCTGGAACTCGTATGGCAAGGAGCTACGTTTTTCTGAATATCTAAAACGAATGAGACCTATGGCTTTATTTATATTGAAGACTCAACTTGTCCTCCAAGAAAAATATTGCAGCCATATAAACGAAAATCTGTTATTATCAAAACAGATTCGCAAATCTTTTAATACTTAAAACTGATTTGCATATCATTTAAAAACATAACCCGAATTCGTAAACTTACTTGATAAGTTTAAATCTATTCCTAAAATAGATTTCTGAAAATTACGGAAAAAGGAAACACGCTATGACAAAAGATCCTAAAATAGATTTACGAAAATTCGGAAAAAGGAAACACGAGCTATGACAAAAGATACGCACGTATGCGAGGCTTCTGAGTGCATCCGTGTCCATGGTCGCATGAGTTCAAAAGCTTGAACTCATTTTGACCCGAAAATCCCATTTTTGCACCCCCCCTGCAAGCACGTAGGAGTGGGAGCATAACCAACCTAAAGGAATTTGATAGCCAAAACTACAATTTCATTATAAACAAGCTTCCACTTCTTGTTTTGGGCGATGTGGGATTCTCCCATTTTCCAAGTTTTATGTTTCAAGTCACTCACTTTGAGAGCGATATCTCATTCATTTCAACTCCATTTTGGACATACTTTAGCTCGCGAAGCTCTCGTCGAGGAGAACGCAAAGCTACTAAGAAACATAAATATATATAACATATACATATATTAAATAGTGTCCAAAATTTGCAAAAACTCATTTTGCAAAACCAATTTTCCAACATATTGGTCTGTCCAAACTACTTGCAATAGCACTCACACCTTTCACACTCCATGCTTCCATAGGCATATTATACAATTTCACCCATGTAGGCAAGATATCAGGTTCAATTCTGTCCACACATATGCTAGGATCCCATTTCTGCACTAACAAAGGTTTACCTCCCACCATCCAAGGCCCACTTTCCAGCACATAATTCATACCAGCCTCATTTCTAAACTTGATAAAATACACACTATTTTGCACAATTATGTCACATAGTCCGTGTTTACTCCACGTTGTGCCCAAGTTGTATCTTAGATCAGCAAAAGACATTGAACAACCAACAAAATAACCACCTATCCAATTTCTACTGCCTTCTCTAACTAACTCCTCTTCAAACACAACCAGCTCTTTCCCCCCTCAAGCTCGGTTGGGATCAGTTTAGCTTATTTTCAATCTCTGTTTCCTTGTTTTTCACAGTATCAATAGCATCATCATCCCCATTGCTGACGTCATCATTATCCATTTCAACACCCACATTTTCATCAACAATTTCTACATTATTCTGAATAATCGTTTTCTTGTTAAGCTCGCATACTGAATCCCAATATTTCTGAGGAACCTTCACCACTCTCTTCAAAGCACGCCGTTTAATCGGTATTTCTTAGAAGCGTAATGAGTTATTATTCAAAACTTCAAAATTGACAACTAAAAACTATATCGGAATGTGTAGAATTGAATATAGAATCGAACTATCGGTTAAGAATTGTTAAATTCGTTTAAAATGATGAAGAATTGAAGTGTTTATTGGTTTTTAAATGGAGGCATTTTGGCGGGAAAAATTGTTATTGATGTATGCTTTTGTCACACATATTTGTGCACTAGAATCTCCTCTTGTGGTTATAATTTGGCTAACAGCTCCAGTTTTGTTGTCAAATGGATTACATTTCATTAGAGTTGGGAAAATTTCAACTCATTTGATAATGAATGGGTCATCTTTGGTTTGTTTTGCTTATAGTAGTTGAATGGTTCAAATCGAAAAATTTAGCTAAAAATGAAATGGGTTGGAA
Source organism: Chrysanthemum lavandulifolium (assembly GCA_022545495.1). Classification (NCBI taxonomy): domain Eukaryota; kingdom Viridiplantae; phylum Streptophyta; class Magnoliopsida; order Asterales; family Asteraceae; genus Chrysanthemum; species Chrysanthemum lavandulifolium. The sequence continues at coordinate 289,352,933 of CM040239.1, read as the reverse complement.
GTTTCAATGAATTATTAATGCCTACAATCTCTTAAAAAAATTTATTCAAATATCCTATTTGTAATATAGTTTGTGGAATAAAATTTCACATTAGTAATATGATGATACAAAAAGTGCTTCGGGTCAACCATACCAAATTTACCCATTTTAAACTGTTTCAGTTGCCCGCCCTACCTATTTTAACACCGCTACTTTGATATAACTACTTCAAATTCCTACATTGAACTTCTTGACAAGATCTGCACATGCAACATGTAGTTGAAGTAGCAAAACCTTCATCATCTAATGACTTGAAAAGTAGTTAGTTTGACTGTAAAGTCAAACATTTCCTAGAATTTGCGATAAGGCTTGACTTTCTTTTTGTCTCCTTTATATGATCCTAGCTTGCAGCGTATGTGTATCAGAATGGCACATATGCAACGTATGTCACTGCATATTTAGTACATCATACATGCCATATCCAAGGGTTTATCCGATGCATATTAAATATTGATTACTGATTAATCAGGTTTAGGGGACAACGGATGAACAGAAGTCAGAATTATACAAATTTATTACTTAGAAGCCATCCACTTACATGGTCTAACATACGGAGTATTAGTTTAGGAGGTAGATGCAAAACTGTTTGTGTGCGCCTTTGGATAACTTGATAATATTACTATTGACCAACTTTTTCCACGCAATTCGTGTTATCAAGCTAATAACTTAAAATAGTCCAGCTGCAAGTGATCTTATGTTAATGCTCCTTACGGGCAACTGTGCCAATATGTCCGGATATATGTCTTGTTTAATTAAGCTGCCTAGTAGGACCATGTGGAAAACCTATTTTGATCATGAAGTGAATTGCCAATGGAAAAGCAAGATATATAGTTGACTTGTACAACTAATTTACTTGAGGATATTGGAGACAAGAAGTGTTTTCTCTTGTAAAGAAGTATGTGTTGTTCATGTACATGCTCTCTTTTTCTGCTTGGATGAGTCTTTTATAATTCAGTTGTATTTTCATGTCTTGATGATAAATGTGTTTCTGCAAGTGCAAAATAGCTGACTGCTTTAAATGGTTTCCATTTAGCTGAAGAGATTGAGACTAAATTTGGTGTGAAGACCTTTAAAAACAGCATGTAATATTGGTTTGAAGAGATTCGGTATTCAAATGGATCATCAAGGTCATGTGATAATGGGAAGGCGTGGTATCTCCATTTTGAAGGCATGCTTGTTGTATTACTGCCGCATTGATCATCCGGACTCCAGACACTTATGAATCATACATGATATAAATGATTTCTTCATTCGGATATTATAGCACTTGAAGCAACGTAAAGATGCAGATTTCAAAGTGTAACTTATAGTTGGATCTTTTTCAGTAACACTTAAGAAGTCTAGAATCGTGCGACCTCGTCTATTTGTCTTGATAACACATACAACGTTCGTAGTTGGATTGTGTAACAAAAGGTGTAATGAAAAAAAAAAAAAAAAAAAAAATGACCAACAATAGCTGAATTTGTATTTATAACTATTTTTATTTTTCCAAGACTATATGCAACATTTTTGCCCCTAATTATATGCACGAATTTAGGTTACTCTAAATGGTTTCTCTATGAAGTTACATATTTGCTGGAAAGGCACTTTTGTTATTGTCAACATCTATGGGTTATAGGCCATTTCACTTGATTTGACGAGACCGATTAAGGCTCCTTGTTAGTCCCATGTTTTATGTACATTTATTGTCTATCACTTATATTTTTGGTGATTTTATTGTCTATCACTTATATTTTTGTGATTTTATTGGTGATTTTATTGTCTATCACTTATATTTTGTGTAATTGAAATTTACTTGAGATCAAAGACTTAGCAGGATTTGCTCATAGTCGAGTTACGAGATGCAGAGTGCGCAATCGTTCTATCTAGCTTGCTACTTGCATAACTAAGTGTGGGGTCAAGGGGGTCCTGCCTCTTGCGAGGTCAAGAGGCATGGCCCCTTGTCGAGGTCCCGCTCCCAAGCGAGCGAGCGGGGTTCTAGGGGAAGCCTCCCTTCACAGAGTTTGGGCAGCGCCAAAAGACACAACTTTTAACAAGTTGCTCATATGTCCACTATTAGATTGTTAAGAGCTTTAACAACTATTCATAATATGTTGATCCATCAAATGGATGTCAAAACAACATTTGTAAATGGTGATTTAGAAGAGGAGGTATATATGAAGCAACCACAAGGTTTTGTTATGAAATGTAATTAGCATAAAGTGTGTAAGTTAATTAAATTGTTGTATGGACTCAGAAATGAGAATTTGCGGGACATAAGGCATGGAAGCCAAACAAGCACCTAAACAGTGGCATCAAAAAATTGATGAGCTTGTTTTGTCTAATAAACTTGTCTTGAATCAATCACACAAGCATGTAGACTAGAAATTTGATGAATCTAGTAAATGAGTCATCATATGCTTGTATGTTGATGACATGTTAATCTTTGGTAATTACCTAAACCAAGTTGATAAAACTAAAGAGCTTTTGTCATCAAAGTTTTCTATAAAAGATATGAGGGAGACGAATGTTATTCTTCGAATAAGAATTACACGTGAGAACAAGGGTCCTACAATTACACAATCTCACTACACAACTTGGCGGATCACTTGACTGAAGGATTTTGCCACAGACTCAATGCACAAGTCGGCTATAGTGATGGGATTAAAGTCTATCTAAATATGTAGCTGTGAGACACCCAATTCCATTCTAATTGAAGGTTAGAAGCTAAATTCAATGTGGAAAGCTTACACTTATAGATTTGAACACGTCCTATCATCCCAGGGTATGTATTCAAACTTCAAGTAGGTTAGGTTGAAGTTTATCTTCTTAATAGTCTTTTTGAAAAATTGCACGCCGTTTAATCGGCATTTCTTAGAAGCAGAATGAGCTATTATTCAAAAATTCAAAATTGAAAATTAAAAACTACTAGTATATCGGAATGTGTAGAAATGAATTTCGAACCGAACTATCGGTTTAGAATTGTATACTTCGTTTAAAATGATGAAAAATTGAAGCTTTTAGTGGTTTTTAAATGAAGGGATTTTGGCGAGAAAAACGGTTGGAGGAGAGAGAAAGGATTTGTTATTGATGTATGCTTTTGTCACACTTATAATTTTGTGCACTTGAATCTCCTTTTGTGGTTATAATTTGGCTAATAGTTCCACAAGTGGGAAAATTTCAACTCATTTGATAATGAATGGGTCATCTTTGGTTTGTTTTGCTTATAGCGGGTTAAATGGGTCAAATCGAAAAACTTAGCTAAAAAGGAAACGGGTTGGAAGTTTCAATGAATTATTAATGCCTACAATCTCTTAAGTTGTTTAATGCAAATATTCTATTTGTAATATAGTTTGTGGAATAAAATTTCACATTAGTAATATGATGACAGTTAACAGTTTAATTGGACGAAAAGTGTTTTGGGTCAACCATACCAAAAATTGCCCGTTTTGAACTGTTTTGTTGCCCGCCCTACCAATTTTGCCACCGCTACTTTGATATAAATACTTCAAACTCCTACATTGAACTTCTTGACAAGAACTGCAAATGCAACATGTAGTTGAAGTAGCAAAACCTTCATCATCTAGTGACTTGAAAAGTAGTTAGTTTGACCGTAAAGTCAAATACTTCCTACAATTTGCAACTAGGCATTTTTTTTTATTTTTTTATTTTTTCATCTTTTTTTGTCTTTTTTATATGATTCTAGCTTGCAGTGTCCGTGTATAAGATACATGACATATGCAATGTAAGTCACTGCATATTTATGTTGGTTTTATGGACTATAAATTAATAGACGTGTGTTAGGATCGAACTTGAGACCACGGGATTGCACACTTTACGTATGAGAATTAAAGTTAATAATTAAATGTAAATGTTATATTTATTTATTAATTAAATGAAATAACTAACGAACGTTAAGTAATTAATGTAATGGATTAACGGGAGTTAAATGTATTTGGAAAAGGACTATGTTGTAAATATTGGGAAGGTTCCGGAATCCTTGTGGGATGGTTAGAACCGATCGGCCACAAGAAAAAGGAAACCCAATCCCTCTACAACTCAAACTTGTTCACCAAGTTAGTTTGGGTATAAATACAAAACCAAAGGTGTTTGTAATTTATCTCTTGTACTCATTATGCTAAAACCTAAATAGTTTTGTGTGTGTTTTTGCATAATCCGATCGTACAACCCTTATGGGTGTCGATCCACATCTTTCCAAAACAAAGTTATTTTGTTTAATTAAAACTAGCATTACTTTAATTTGATATAGTGCGTGTGTACAAGAACGTGGTACAATCACACTATTGATTGTATCTTGGATTGAATTACAAAACGGTGAGGGTAATTTTATAATCCTATAAACCCTAATTAGGGTTCATCCTAATTGCTAGTTTGTGGATTTGATTCTTGTTCGGCTAGAATCAAGTAAGGCACGATATTTTATTCTTTAGTTAATTAATTATTCATTATCGTTCCTTTACGCTCCGCACTTACTTTGATGTTTATTGTTTATATTTATGATTAGTCATGTTATATAATTCCAACAATTGGCATCACGAGTCATTGGTTTTAATGAGTAATTAATTACTAAACACGTAAAAACGGATATTGTATTGTGTTTGATATGATTTATTCTAGGGTTTTGGTTATGATTATATAAACCCTAATTTTAGGGTTAGGGATTTTGCCCTAATTTGGTTTTAAAAATCTATTATGGATCGAAAAAAATTTTTTGGGTGGAAACCCTAAAATTTTTTAGTCGATTTCCTAAATTTTTTTTAGGGTTTATATTAATTGTTATGTTATCAATATCGAAACCTATATTTAATATATTTGTTACGTGATAAATTCATGAATAAAGTGTTATGTGACATGGAATTGTATGCGATCTTGTGACTTAATTGAATAATTGTTATGTTATATCCATGATGATACATGCATGTTTGTCATGGATAGTTGCTTGTATTATTATTTAATTGTTAAGATTGGATTAATTGTTAAGTTTTATACACATGTATATTTATGATAAATCTTGAATTGGGGATGACTCCAATTATATACATTAATGAATCAATTATGTGCAATTTGGTATATCATTAATTATGGGTTTACGCAATCGATTCGTCGATGTATGTGGCTCACTCTCAATTGAGAGAGTGAAAGCCCTAATTAATATATACGTTAATTTAACCTAGACATTGATTATTAATAGGGTTTTATTGAATAAGTTGCATGTGGCTACTTGTTTACACGTATAAATTGTTTATTATGTGCGCATTGTTTTTAGTTGTTTATATTTTTTATTAGTATTACTTGTTTATTTATTATGTGCGCAGCTTTAAGCAAAGGGTAATTTTGAATAGAAAAATAATACGGACTAAACAATGGTGAAATTTGATTTGTTTTGGAAGAGTTAAGTTTTCAATAGTTTAATTGATTGGTGACTTTGGTACAATGGTGAACGGCTCACCCATTCGAATGAACTATAAAGGGTTATTTAAGTGCGCACAATCACACCGAATGGATGTCTAAGGTTATGCGTTTGCGCTTACCGGTCCTCGCCCTCTGTAAGTTCGAATGGAGCTACTTAGTAAGCCATAAAAGTACAAGCTCATCTTAAGGCGAATTAGTTTTAATTCCATGCGCCACGGTGGTAATTATCCCAAACACTAAGTGTTTACACTTATGCAAAAGTACGGTATAATGTATGATGATTAACACTAAATTCCTTGATTGGTGAACCCAATACCTCAATCAAAAATTTGATAATTTGATCTTTATGAATTGGTAATAAAAAGTTTTTTATTAAAATTATGCTACAAGATGAATGCATGACATCTTTGTACATATTTGATTTGACCACATAAAATCAAAACTAGTACCCTTTAAATTAAGTTGTATGCCATCTAATTAAAAGGAACACTTGAAGTTGCAATTTACGTCATGTGATGCTTGGCTAGATTGTGATGGAGATGTAAAGTCGGACCTTACATGGACATATTTGCGGTTCTTTAAGTTAGACACTTAAGTTGAGTAGGAAGTGAGACCTCGACTCAATGGCATAAGATGGGATGAAACATGTTTATATTTGCAATAGCGTTGGAAAATATAAATCCCATAATGATCTAGGAATTGGAAATTGTTTGCCAATTATTGTTCGATGATTACCCTATTATGTGCTTTCGTTACTAGCGGATCAACGATGTAATGGAACTACGATAATTTGGATCCTAGTTTTGAGAAAATTCTATGGTTATATGAATATTACCTTGGGTATTTTATTTTCTTGAAAAGTTTAATTATCGAAAATACTAAAATTGAATTTTGCTAATTCTTTAAATGTATTAATGCAACATTAAACCGTAAACGTAGGTTATTCCTATCTTGGTAAATTGATCTACACCTGTAAGGGTTTTTGGTAGAGTCAACTTTGCTAATAGAATAAACCTAGTCCTCTTTTCATAAGAAAGAGTGAGATTCAATCCTATTCCTTTTCATGAATGAAGAAAGGTATGATAGGACAATTAGAATTGTCTAAATTCTCAATACATAACTTGTAAGCAAATTTTAATAGTTAAGAAAATTGCATATTTCTGAGTTATTAAATTAGAAGCTAGACTAATTACTGTATAATTGGTAAAAGACAAACTAGCATATTTTTTCTAGTTGTTGTGCTTTGACCATTTAAAATACTACTTACAATTGTTGGAATAGTAGAACTATTAAGAAAGAAATTGCATGCCCAATTATTTCAAGTTAATAGCATTGATGAATAATTCATCATCTACATAGTAGAATACATTCTTTTAAGTACATAAGTAATTGTTATGTATGGACTTTTTCAAAGGTGTAGGGAAGTAAATAGAACACTATTTTCTTTCTTTGGTTAATGAAACACTTACAATGTTGTCAAATCCAATTGGAGTGTTGTGTTCTTATTATCGAATAAGGAATTAATGTAATGATATCTTTTTCAAGAGGAGTTACAAGCTTTGTCATCTTGGTAGTAACTCGCATTATCTATAGAATGTCTTATGATAATTACTTTCCACTTATAGACACTTATGTTTTCAAGGATAGTCATGTACGCTTCCTTATTAGACAATGAAGTGGTTCTACATCTACTAGTTATGCTAATATCAATGACACAATCATATTAGTCACATAAACAAACATATGTCGTGTTGTTTATACGCTACATGATGTTGTTCCATGCACAAGTGGGAGAAATCTATATTGTGTGCAAGGTACAACATATAGGTATATGATTTAAAGGATTCTCTTGATCGCAAGGTAAGAGACTAACGTTCTAATATAACTTGTACATATCTAATTCAAGAAACACTTGGTGTTACAATTTACGTCATGTGAGAACTTGGCGAGATTGCAACAACAAAGTAAATCTCTATGTAAAGTGAGATCTTGCATGGACATATTTACGCTTTCTAAATTAGACAAGTATTTAGAACATGTGTCAAAATGATATATAAGACTACTTCAAATTAGATTTTTATGTATTATTAGAATGACATAAATGAAGTAATCTAATACTACTTCAAATTTGTTTATTTATGTATTTTGGAATGACATAAATGAAAAATAATGTAGTCCTACATTATTGTGAAGTAAAATAAATTAACTTGAAATTACTATTGAAACCAAGAGTTGTGTTCATAATTACTTTAGTTAAACATGTTTATGATTCATTGTAAAGACATAAACATAAAGTCTTTAAGACTTATAATAAAGTGTCGTTAACTTGTTATGTTTTTTAATTAAGACGATACAAGAAGTCATTGAGTTGATCAATGATTTATAACGATAATGGGATTATAACAGTTTATGTTTCTTGTTGAGACATGGATATGAAGTAACTTGGTTAAAAGGTACTTGTGTTATAAAGCATGTAATTGGCTTGGAAAGTCTATTATACCATTAAGTTGACTTAGTTGGTAAATAGGTAAGCCAAAAGGAATATGTTTATCTTATATATTGTTAGATTGTCTTACAATATTAATTCTAATGAATACCACAAGTTGATGGTATGTTCAGTTAGGAGAATCAAACTCTATTTGATTTGTTTGATTCAAGATAACCATAACTTCTTTCTTAAAAAGTAACAAGGTTAGAATATTGAGTATGGATTGAATATACTCAATATGACTCCAACCTAGAAGATTAATAAAACACCATTTCATTATGAAATGTGATGAATCACATTAAGTTTTAAAATTGAAGATTCTGAATTTGTTAAACTACTTATGAATAGGTTATTAACAAACTAATGTCAAGAATTATCAATGTGTATTTGTAATATCCCAAATAGAGAACAATGTAGTTTTGCTCTATTTGCTAAGTATATATAGATAGTCTATGTATTGCAAAAGGCAAGTGGGAGTTTTTTATCTTGAAAGATAAAATTACAAGATACATAATCTTCTAAAACACACTAGTAAAGATCATGATGAGGTTAGACATGTAATTGATAGACCTCATGATGATGGAATTTTCATTCATAGATCGCAAGGATATCTCGGATATTTGGCTTATATGTCGAGAAATATGAGTTACAGGATTATAGTAAACCCGATAATCATTATGATGGATTACCAAATATTGAATTGGGAAAATTACTCATACTATGAATGTTAAAGATGTTGTCCATAAAGATAATCAATTTTGGAAATTTGGTTTATCTTAATAGTTAGACTAGAGAATGGAAATAAGTTTCTTCAAAGAGATGAAAAACCCTAGTGGTTTGAATTTCTATGTAGAAATCATATGGATAATATTGTACACATATTTAATGCATGTTTCATGACAAGATTATTGATCACACTTAAGCAATTAATTATGATTGAATATTCTTTTCAAGACACATTAAATATATAAAGATGATAATTGTCATCCGATTTCATTAATATGAAATATGACAATGGAATATCAAAACTCTTTCTTGAGAAATTACTTGAGCGAGGACGGTAAGTAATTGAAAGGTTTTTTGAATTCATATAATCTTTGAAAGTGTACGAATTGCAAATAATTCATGAATGGATAAATGCATGCATCTATGAAATTATTCTTATGTTTAATTATTAAATCCCATTTTCGATTTATAATTAAATAAGATAAATTTTAAGTATTCCTGAAAGCTAGTGGGAGTATTATGTTAAGTTTCTTAAATCTTATATGTTGTATAACATATAGGAAGTAACATTCCTTGTAAGCTAAATGTTAAGTCTTAGATTGGAATGAAACTTCACTTGTAAGATTTAAGAATTAAAACATACAAACTTGAAATATATGTTTATAGTTAATAAACATGTGCAGTAAAATAAATGATTCTAATAAAACATGATATATCATTTGGGAAATTGATAAATATCTTTTAACAAGATAGAACGTGAATGAATTCTAAGTTTGAATATAGATTCATCATGTACATCATGTTGTGTATTAAAATTGTTGTATCATTCTTGAATAAGAAGTGATTTGACAACATTGATATCTAACTAAAAGTTATTAGATAACTTGTGTAATGAATATTCTAATAGAATTACATCCTCAACCTGGAATTGCTCCTAGATTCTATGGATGAACAATATGTCAAATGTTGTGCAAATTGTCATCAGCTTTAAACTTGAAAGTTAGGAAAGCATCAAACATTACACAATAAGATATTAAAGTTTACGAAGTTTTAATGAGCATATTGTTGTTTGTATACAATGATCTTTGGTTTAATTGAGATGACACTCAATACTAGTCATGGTACGATTTCATCCTTGTTAATGGCCATGTGAACTCGGTTGTGCTACAAAGACACAGATTGCATTATACATTAAAAGAATAAGAATACTTTAAACTTTAAAATGTTTGAAAGTTTAAATTGTCATAAATTGGTGATAGAGGATGTCACACACTTTATGAATTATTATGTGGATTGTTGAATGCACACATACAAGGACTTCATTAATTGAATTCTTAAAATAAGTATTCTCAAAATTACGATAGATCAAGTTGGTTGATTTATGCCTTGTCATACAAGTATGATTGTCATTACTTGAGGCATAATTCATCAACGAGAATTTTCATGCATTGATCTATTTGGTATTTGGATAAGGATGTTAAACAATTGTTATAATAAATCAAATACTTGGTATGTTTGATTTTATAATATATTGTATCCTATATTTGCATGTTTAATCCGTGAATAAATTTATTTATTCTAAATCGTCCGTTGTCAATTATTGATATGGGAGTATCATTAAACTAAGACAAATCGAGAGATATGGTAGAATATACTTGAAAGTATATTGATGAGAATGCATACCAATTTCGTGATGATATTCAATGAATTGAATATAGGACTTATCCCAACTACATAATTTACTTTGTGGATATTGTTATAAGTAAATTATGAATAGTTATCCTCGGACTTGAGATACCGGATAAGTGTCATGAATGTAGTGCACTCGTGGAACAACTTAACGCTATACGTAATCGGTAGTCATAAGGGTTGTTTCTCAAGTGTTGCAAAGTTCGTGGGTTATTCTCGTAGTCAAGATAGAATTTGTTCCTTCAAATTTATTTTGGAGTTTAATCTTCTTTGGGCCCTCGTAGGGTTGACAAGATGTTTGCATGGCCATGCCCAAAGTTCTCCTCGAATATGTTTCAAGATTTGGTAATCTTGCTCAATCACTTACAACGAGAAACAGAATGGTTGAATAAAGAATGACTTAATTCCATATCTTTATTTAACATGGTATTAGAAACAAAAGGATAATAATAATGAGAAATCATTAAAAGGTTTTCCAGGAGCCTTGCTCGAGTTGTACTAGAGGCATCGAAGTGTTGCTAGACGCTAACCGATGTGATCACTCTATTAAGATATGTCCAAGTGGGAGCTGTTGGTTTTATGGACTATAAATTAATAGACGTGTGTTAGGATCGAACTTGAGACCACGGGATTGCACACTTTACGTATGAGAATTAAAGTTAATAATTAAATGTAAATGTTATATTTATTTATTAATTAAATGAAATAACTAACGAACGTTAAGTAATTAATGTAATGGATTAACGGAGTTAAATGTATTTGGAAAAGGACTATGTTGTAAATATTGGGAAGGTTCCGGAATCCTTGTGGGATGGTTAGAACCGATCGGCCACAAGAAAAGGAAACCCAATCCTCTACAACTCAAACTTGTTCACCAAGTTAGTTTGGGTATAAATACAAAACCAAAGGTGTTTGTAATTTATCTCTTGTACTCATTATGCTAAAACCTAAATAGTTTTGTGTGTGTTTTGCATAATCCGATCGATACAACCCTTATGGGTGTCGATCCACATCTTTTCCAAAACAAAGTTATTTTGTTTAATTAAAACTAGCATTACTTTAATTTGATATAGTGCGTGTGTATAAGAACGTGGTACAATCACACTATTGATTGTATCTTGGATTGAATTACAAAACGGTGAGGGTAATTTTATAATCCTATAAACCCTAATTAGGGTTCATCCTAATTGCTAGTTTGTGGATTTGATTCTTGTTCGGCTAGAATCAAGTAAGGTACGCATATTTTATTCTTTAGTTAATTAATTATTCATTATACGTTCCTTTACGCTTCCGCACTTACTTTGATGTTTATTGTTTATATTTATGATTAGTCATGTTATATAATTCCAACAATTTAATGCATCACACATTTACTGTTTAGAGGCCATCCACTTACATAGTAGATGCAAAACTGTTTGAGTGCGCCTTTGTGTATAACTCGCTAATAATACTATCCACACAATTCTTATTATCAAGCTAACAACTTAAAAATTGTCCAGTTTATGAAAATGATCAATTTAATCGTGTCGATAATCAAGATTCCAATGGAGATCCTCAATTGATGAAGAATGCAAGATCCTCAACTGTTTGAGAAAGCTATAGTCATTGCAGGGAAGAAAAAAGTCGGGAAATGGAGGCATATAATTTTTAAGAGACATTTAATTTTTTTTCCAACAAATGATCTTTTTTTTTGTCTTCTTTATATGATTCTAGCTTGCAGTGTAGGTCACTGCATATTTAATACATCATACATGCCATATCCAAGTGTTAATCCGATGCATATTAAATATGGATTATTGATTATTAGGAATCCCAAATTAGTTTTAGGGGAACAAGAGAAAACTATGATTCTTTTCGCGCAACGATTAACGGTTTCTGAGACATTTAATTTTTTTATAAAAAGGAGAAAAGTGGGTTTTTTGTTTTAATAAAAAATATAGAAGGCTAAGAAATACATATAAAGAATTTAAAATCTACATTGAACTTTTCTCCTCCACTACAATATCATAACGAAGAAATATGGAACGCGGCATATTTTCCAATAGAAAACTTGAAAGAATTGGGCTGGATTTTTATAAGTTATCATATGGCACCAATGACTCAATCTTACAACTTAAATAATCAACAAGCCACCTATTCTTGACCAACTACGTGCACCTCCTCTCGTATATTTAAAATTCAAAGATTCTAACAGCTATCTCTCGTGGAGATCACCAATCACATTTTAATTTTTTAGACTAATGGTAATGGTAATCGCACACCGGTCACCTCTGTTACCTCAGCGTCAATTGTCATCTCAGTGACAACACAAAATTTTCACTTCAAGACTAAACACAAGACCAAATGCTAGTTATGGTGACCGAAGGGCGACCGAACATTTTTATTTAAACTAGCAGAGTTCCCGCGAGATGCGGATGCGAGTACCCCGTAAATTTAATTTTTTCGGCTAATAATTTATTTCATTTGTACATTTTTTTGAAATAGATTTACTTATTAGTTTATTCATTTATAGACTATAAAAAATGTTAAAAGTTTTGTGAAACTTTGCTTAATTTATTTGTTTGTTTTTTGTGTTTATTAGCTTGTTTGGCTTGTAACATGTGTTCTTTTAAGTGTATTTTTTTTTATTGAAAGGAGGTTTTTAAATTATCATTAATTAACAGCTTGCATGCATGACTTGTATTATGTATTTTAATACTTAGTATTTATTATTAAATTAGTGTTTTAAGAATGTATATTAATTTGTATCAATGAATTGTAAACATTGTATAAATACTTGTATTGCTTAATTTTAAGACATATAATGAGAAAAATGTCTTTCTCTATTATAAGATAGTAAAATAAAGATTTCATTAATAATTAAAAAACATTCCAATAAGGACCAAAGATCTATTATCATCAAAGTTTTTCATGAAAGACATGGGATAGACAGATGTGAATAAGGATTAAACGGGCGGACAAGGGAAAAGTTGTAACCCAATTGATAACGCTATACGCGTTGTTCGGGGTCAAAGGAACTTCCTTTTCGTCGAACAAGTTTTTCAACACCCTAGGCAATGAACCTAATCGTTGTAGTGTAGTATTAGGGTAAGCCACGGGAATTGATATCGTTCTCTAGGGGAATATGAATGCTAGTGAGAAGTTACTACGCTAAGGTTGGGGTTGAGGAAGATTATTTTTTATCTTTTTATGTTTTTTAGGAAATGGAAAGGTACGAATCTCGGGGTTTGGATTTGGGGGTTTGGTATTTCTACCGATTACTTCTACTATCTAATTATCTAATTAACTAAGGTGAGGGTAGTCTATGTCTAATTATTGTGTGCTCGTAGGATGATTTAAAGATGTGTTTACTTAGGTTTTATTACTACTTAATTATCTCCTATTGATAGTTGAATTGTCACGTCCTTATTCTTAATCGCGTTGTGTGTCTAAGGTCGTAGGGTATGCGTTTATCCCTAACTCTTTGAAACTACCAAAGGTTATCGCCTACAAAGTCTCTAGGATTTATAAACTTTAACTCTAAGGTACTCTTCGGATGGTTTAGCCTACAACAACTCTAGGTATTATAAACTAAGGTTCACAAAGATTAATCAAGCATTAACTACACAACGGATGACCTATCGCATTACTAGATCATTAACAATTAAGATAAGAGACAACCAATCAATATTCAATAATTAAGTTTCATATTCCTAAGCAAACACACAAGTAAATTAGCGGGACATGGGAACATGCAAGCATACACACAAGTAATTGAAGACATAATTAAATTAATGAAGTAAAACACTTATCTTGATGTAAGATAGGGTTTAGAACCCTAAAATCTTGTACAAGATGCCTTGGTTCGATTTAGGTTTTACTCCAAAAGACTACACATCGAAATCTAAAAATTCGGATTGTATATATAAGATTACATATGCGACGGCGTCACCCTTTGATTTGTGACGCCGCCGGGTCACCTCATTAGGGTTTCGTCTTGGCCACGTTAGTCTTGCGACGGCGTCACCTTATGCTCGTGACGCCGTCCCTTTAGTCTCGACGTCGTCTGGATCAAATCTAGGTCGTCTGAGTTGCGACGACTTACTCTTTTAAAATTTGACACCGCCACTTGTAAATAAGCAATTTGGCTCGAGCCGTCATAAAGGTTGTCCGACGGCGTCGCTAGTTTGTGCTGACGCCGTCACCTTCAATTCCAGTGACTGAGTGTCTCGATTCTTGACTTTGGCCATTTTCTTTGTATATTCGCCTTTTCGTCCGAATAAGTGTCATTCCAAAGATTTTGCCTTCAAGATACCTAAAAGTGAAAAGGAACGATATTAAGTAATAACGGATACAAAAGTGATCAAATAAGGGCTTAAACGACCCTCAAAATGGTACATTTTAAAACCTTATCAAATATCCCTACACTTGGTATTTGCTTGTCCTCAAGCAAATGTGCTTTTAGCCAATTAATTTATAAGTTAGGGTCATGAAGCATTGGTTTAGAACAATTCACAACACATATAAGCCCAAGAAAGTCATAACAAGCACGGAAATTACATACTAGCACCTCACAAGGGGTGTTTGGATACTACATCTCTCGGTGTATATGAAATATAACAAGTTGAAATGGAAGATAAACACTCATTAACCGGTCCTAGTACATAGATTACCATAGGCTTGAGATAGATCAAACCTCCATCGCTTTGGCTTAAGCACCTAGGAAAGACTATCAAAGAGGTCTTTTAAAGGGTTGTAATGTTAGGCTTACGGTAGTGAAACAAAGAGTTTGGTGGGATAGGCTATTTGGTGTTGGCAAGTCAAAAATCTTTATGTTATAAGCATGCGAAGAATGGCGTTGCTAAGCCAAGACTCGACACTCTAGACTCTAGATAAGCGAAACAAAAAACATAAATTAAAGATAGATGTAGGATGGTAGCCCGCTTTTTTTTTTTTTTTCAACACTCTATTTTTTTCTTTTCTCTTTTCTATTTTTTTTGATTTTTTTTTTTTTTTCATACACTTTTATTCTACCATCCTCTATGGTAACATCAAAATGATAGGGATTTATAGGCACATCCCTACACTTGAGTTTTTATTATTCTAACACTAATTTGACCCGAATTGAAAAGATCAAAACACTTGAAGTACATTATTACGCAAATAAAGGAAAATTCCCTTCCCGTCATTTCATAAACTTTAACTTTTCCCATGAGTCCAAATCGTCCCAAAACTGTGTACAAAGGATATGACTCGACTTAGCAACTTATGCAAGCAACTAGATAATTGAACTAAGGGTTTTAGGGTGATAACAATAATGCACTAAAAGTGAGTGCATACAAGGTAGGCTAAGGCGATTTGGGTGTACATTTGGGGTGGGGTGTAAACAATGCTCTTCATTGATATTCGAAAATCGAAACATCACGAGAACCGCGAAAAGGATAGGCTCGAGGGTTAACTAGGGGTATCGTGTACTAAAAATGAGTACAACGCAAAGGTGTGGGGAATTACTCAACCGATGTGGAAGAAGTAATTATATTACGGTATCAAACAAGGGTTATCCTAATGCCTCTTATCATTTAGTTATTCCTAACTACACAAGTGTAGTCTTACTAGCGATCTCGGAATGCATCACAAAACAAGTTCTAGAATCTATTATACTACCGGTTTACACACTAAGCATTAAAGATGAATGCTTTAATTCCTACTAATCTAAGGGCGATCCTCACATTTTGGGTGGAATTTAAGTGGTAAAAGGTTTTTGTGCTAGTCATATAACTTCCTATCCATGAGACGCTTTATTAAGACAATGGCCCACTCCTATATGTCATGAAAAATTTTAAATTTGGTGCCAAAATTACTCTAACCGACATTTTCTCATGGTTTATTACACAAATGCAATTGGACAAAGCAAATATTCAAGGATAAGCATAGTTTCAAAGTTCCCGTTTTATTTTCCTCCCTACATTTAAACCGAACATTGTCCCCAATGTTCCCCAAAAGTATCAAAGTTATGATAATGGAAGGTAATAAAGATGAAAGAAACTAATACTCCCCGATTAGCTCGGTAGGATCCGTAAAGTGGTGGTTATATCTTTCTTCAAGAAGAACGTTTGCGTGAAAAGCTCCTTCTCATCTTATGTATCTCCTTCTTGATAAATTAAACCCGCACACTTGAAGAAAACAAACGAAACCTTCGTAAAATCGTGTAATAATATATATAGGACTCTACTAAACTTGGATATAATGCTTGTGAAATGGATGTTTCTGAACTTCGGAAAATTAAGACCGAAAATTCCAAAAATTATAAGTAGCTCGAAAATGAGAAAAGTAATCGATTGTTTTGCTCCTTCCCGACGCCTGTCAAGTTGCGATCTCGACGCCAAAGTTACCCCGACAAAAACCGGTCTCGCAATTTTCGGAAAAATTCGGAAAATTTACATCTTTAGAATGGAAAATTTCTGCAAAACATCCATTATGACTCGATACAAGCATTTGACTCGAACAAACACACATGTATATCTTTTAATTAATTGAAATTCTCATGTTTACGTTTCTTTTGAAAACGTGTGTAATCCTCCCAACACATATCCTTTATGTAAAATACCTTTATATGTAATTAAGACGAGGTTAAAACCAAAATAAAGCATTTTTACAAATTTAAACATGAGAATAAGCAATCAACAAAAGATATATGACACAAACAAGCAAACAATTAAGCATGGGTTGCCTCCCACGAAGCGCTTTTCTTTATTTATGAGTCTTGTAGCTAAACTCGTAGTCGTGCCCCTACGTGGTCTCGTGCACGCTTACGTGCACATACCTGAGCCATTCCAATGTTCTCTCATTCTTTTTGTAATAATCTCCTAACTCTAGGCATTTTTTGTAATGCCTCTTAGTTTTCTCATATGGGTACCTAAGTCCACTTTGCTTATCCCTTTCACTAAGCAATAGAATAAGGGTCATTCTATTACACGCCTCAATATCCTTGTGTTTAAACCTAGGATGAGCACGTGGCATTTGGTAGATAAAGTCTTCAACTTCATCAGAGAATGTAATTAGACCATCAATCATCCGTTCATTCAACCTAGTCATTATCTTGAAAGGTTTTCCAAAAATTACTTGAGTGAGGTCCTTATCAATAAATTCTCCTAAATTTTCTAAGACCATGAACTCTACCAAATAAGCAAAACTTCCAACAAACACGTGCAAATGAGTGACTGCTTCAACAACATTGTTCCCTTGATAAGTTAACTCATTGACCTTGATTTTATTGTATAGGTCCCTTGAGATTAAGTTCAAAGGCAAGAACAATTCAAGTAAGCATCGAACCCTTCTAATCCTATTTTGCAAGGGAATTGCATGTTAAAGGGACCATCTTTCTCAATTCTACACCTAGGGTCAAAACATTGGGAGGGTCTTCTTCCATTTCAAAACTAACTTCATCAATGACCTCCCGTTGTCAAGTGCTTCACCATAATCAAATTCCTCATCGAATCGAGTCATAGAAAGGACTTTGTTGTTGCCAATTTATCTCATTATGCCCTAGGTGATTTCCAAAGTGGTGAACGGGTGAAGGGTTTTGTGGGATTGCGTTCTCAATTTCGGGATTGGGAATGGATAGTGTGAAGAATCTTCGGCGGAAGACACGTATCATGGTTAGTGATGGGTTTTACGAACAAAGATCACGAAGAAGGGGGATAGACTACGAGGAAGCTAAAAAAATGATAAAAATTTACTTGATAGGAATCAAGCAAGGAAACCTTAACGAGGTGGACTCCTAACTAGCTATTCTATTCCCGCGGGCGCCAAAAACTTGATAACGCTACACGTGTCGCTCGGGGTCAAAGGAACTTCCTTTCGTCGAGCAAGTTTTTCAACACCCTAGGCAAAGTGAACCTAATCATTGTAGTGTAGTATTAGGGTAAGCCACGGAATTGATATCGTTCTCTAGGGAATAGGAATGCTAGTGAGAAGTTACTACGCTAAGGTTGGGGTTGAGGAAGATTATTTTTATCTTTTTATGTTTTTTAGGAAATGGAAAGGTACGAATCTCGGGGTTTGGATTTGGGGGTTTGGTATTTCTACCGATGACTTCTACTATCTAATTATCTAATTAACTAAGGTGAGGGTAGTCTATGTCTAATTATTGTGTGCTCGTATTATGATTTAAAGATGTGTTTACTTAGGTTTTATTACTCCTTAATTATCTCATATTGATGGTTGAATTGCCACGTCCTTATTCTTAATCGCGTTGTGTGTCTAAGGTCGTAGGGTATGCGTTTATCCCTAACTCTTTGAAACTACCAAAGGTTATCGCCTAAAAGTCTCTAGGATTTATAAACTTTAACTCTAAGGTACTCTTCGGATGGTTTAGCCTACAACAACTCTAGGTATTATAAACTAAGGTTCACAAAGATTAATCAAGCATTAACTACACAACGGATGACCTATCGCATTACTAGATCATTAACAATTAAGATAAGAGACAACCAATCAATATTCAATAATTAAGTTTCATATTCCTAAGCAAACACACAAGTAAATTAGCGGACATGGGGAACATGCAAGCATACACACAAGTAATTGAAGACATAATTAAATTAATGAAGTAAAACACTTATCTTGATATAAGATAGGGTTTAGAACCCTAAAATACTGTACAAGATGACCTTGGTTCGGTTTAGGTTTTACTCCAAAAGACTACACATGAAATCTAAAAATTCGGATTCTATATATAAGATTACATATGCGACGGCGTCACCCTTTGATTTGTGACGCCGCCGGGTCGTCATTAGGGTTTCGTCTTGGCCACGTTAGTCTTGCGGCCACCTTATGCTCGTGGCCGTCCCTTTAGTCTCGGACGTCGTCGGATCAAATCTAGGCCGTCGAGTCATGACGACCTACTTTTAAAACCCGACACCGCCACTTGTAAATAAGCAATTTAGCTCATTGAGCGTCACAAAATTTGTCCGACGGCATTGCTAGTTTATGCTCGACGCCGCCACCTCGGCCCAGTTCAGCACTCGAGTGTCTCGATTCTTGACTTTGGCCATTTTCTTCAGATATTCGCGCTTTTCGTCCGAATAAGTGTCATTCCAAGATTTTGCCTTCAAGACACCTAAAAAGTGAAAAGGAACGATATTAAGTAATAACGGATACAAAAGTGATCAAATAAGGGCTTAAACGACCCCTCAAAAAGGTACATTTTAAAACCTTATCACCAATCTCACTATATATAGAAAATCCTGAAAGATTTAATTATAGTAAGTGTTCACCTGTTAGCACTCCCATGGATCCTAGTGTGAAGTTAACGCCTAACAAAGGCATGGGAAAATCACAATTAGAATACTCTGAAGCAGTAAGTTCTTTGATGTATGTTATGACTAGCACCAATATAGCTTATTTTGTTGGGCAGTTGAGCAAATATAAGAGTAATACCGGTACTCAACATTGGCAATCAATTCAAAGGGTATTCAAATATTTGAAGGGAACGTTGAATTATGGTTTGTCTTATTCTGCATATCCTTCGGTTTTGGAAGGATATTTTGATGCAAGTTGGATATCTAATAAAGATCATTCTTCCACAAGTGGATGGTATTCTTGCTTGGGGAGGTGCCATATCTTGGGCATCTAAGAAGCACTCTTACATTACAGAGTCAACAATGAAATATGAGTTTGTTGCGTTACCAGCAGCCGGTAAAGAAGCAGAATGGTAAGTAATTTAATTTATGGGATTCCATTGTGGAAGAAGCCGATTGCACCTATTTCTATTCAATGTGATAGTGCAGCTACTTTAGATAGAGCTTACAGTCAAGTTTATAATGGCAAGTCTAGATACTTAGGTGTTAAATATAGCATGATAAGAGAATTAATCATAAATGGTGGAATTTCAGTGGAAATTATGAGATCGGAACAAAATTTGGCGGATCATCTTACCAAAAGTTTGACGCGGGACTTTGTGCACAAGTCGGTGTTGGGGATGGGATTAAATTCTGATTAATCTTTATCAGTGAGACACCCAATTCCCCTCTAATACGATGATAGAGGTTGAATTCAATGAGGAAAGCTCACACATATGGATTAGAACACACGTCATCAAAACATCCCAAGGTTAGTGTGTTTGAACCCGTAGATGATAGGATGAATTTAATTCTTAATGATTCCTTTGATAAAATGTAAGTAAGTAGATTAAGGGAATCACCTATATGATCGTGAAGTGTAGTAGGTACATGAATAAGGGAATCATCTATGTATCAGGTAGTGTCAGGTAGTTTGTTTAAATGATAATTTGATACGATTATGAATGGATTGGGACACTCGGCTTAATAATAGGGTGATGTAGTTTGTTTAAATGATAATTTGAATTTGTGTGTACATAATCTTTAGGTATTCAAATGGGTTGACGGGTTCAATCCTTAGGACACTCCGATTCTAGAATATTTGGATTGGAACACTCGGCTTAATAATAGTGTCAAGTAGTTTGTTTAAATGATAATTTGAATTTGTGTGTATATTATCTTCAGGTATTCAGATGGGTTGACGGGTTCAATCCTTAGGACACTTCGATTCTAGAATATTTGAATTGTGTAATATACTAAGATGAAAATTCAATCCTTAGGACATTTTCATTTATGCACAAGTTTGTTTATTCTATTCTTGTGTTTTTATTGTTTCATGGTTACACTAAAATGGTGGAGGATTGTTGGTGATTTTAGTGTCAACCTATTTATTTTAGTATAATGGATATGATACGTATGTGATAGGGTTCGTACATTATCTCTAATACAAACAAGGAGGTGTGCAGAGTGCACACCTGTATCAGTCTAAGTTGTTCCGGTGCAGCTAAAGGCGGAGGATCGGGGCAACGCCCTAAAGCAAAATGTATTATACTTGAAGGACCGTTGATGGAAATGACAAAATATGTCAACCGCCAAAGGAAATTGTCATATTTTTATTTCAAAAAAAATATAAAAAATAAATAAATTCTCTCTAATCATCAAAAACTCAGAACTCTAAAGTTTGCCTGATTCAAAGTTTGATTCGTGTCTTATCCTCATAATTTGAATTTCGTGTAACCTAGCCATCTAAGGGTCGAAATATCAAATTCGAAAGTGAATACACGATCCACGAAGAATATGTGATCCAAAACACCCTTGTAGTTTTAATAATTTCCATCAAGGCAGGGCCCTAGTCGGCGCCCCGCCTCCCAAGTGAGCGGGCGGGGTCGAGGGAAAGCCTCCCCTTACGCGGGTTGGGCAGCGCCAAATGACAAGTCTTTTCTCTCCAACCAATTTTTCACTCCAAAAGACATAACTTTTACCAAGTTGCTCGTGTCTCCACTATTAGATTGTTGATAGCTTTGACAATAATATCGTGATCCATCAAATGTCAAAACAACATTTGTAAACATTAATTAGCATAAAGTGTGTAAGTTAATTAAATAGTTGTTTGGACTAAAAAAATGAGACTTACAAGGAAATAAGACAGGGAAGCCAAACAAGCACCTAAACAATAGGTGTTTTCTTTGTTTTAATATGTATGTTTTTGTTTGATGAGCCTGTTTTTGTCTAATATGTATGTCTTTGTTTTAATAAGATATTGGTCAATAAAATTTATTTAACTGTAATAAGATATAATTGTAAATTTATTAATCTTCATTTCTCTTTTCTCAAACTTGGGCATACAAAAGAGATGCATCTTCTTTCCATTTCTTCACAACACGGGAACACCAAAAATACAACTATTTCCTATCCTTCCTCCTTTTTTCTTGTTCTTTTCTTTCCACTCCTCTTCTTTTCTTTCCTTATCAAACTCGGGAAAAGAGTACGTGTAAATAAATTAACAGTATTAAGGTTTTAACTGCAAATGTTGCGTCTTATTATTTCATTGTTAATATTTCGTTCAAGGAATAATGGAGCAATTGAGGATCAAAAATGATAATTATTGAAGACTTTTAGAAGATTAGAAAATACATGTAACTAAAATGAATTCCATTACATCCAAGCCCAAGATTCAGGCCCCCACTATCATAATGAAGATAAAAACACGACACATTTTGTGATAGAAAACTTGAAAGAATTGGTTGTATTTTTACAAGTTGCCGTATGGCACCAATGACTCAGTCTTACGATTTAAATAATGAACTAGTACCAATTACATCTATTTTAAATTCAGAAATACAACCAACCAGCCAAGCCATCCATCCATCCATCCTTGACCAACTACGTGTACCTGCTCTCGTATATTTAAAATTTAAAGATTCTAACAGCTCTCTCTCGTGGAGATCATCAATCACATTTTAATTTTTTAGACTAATAGTAATGGTCACCTGGCGTCCTTTGTCAACTCAGTTTTTTTCACTCCAAGACTAAACACAAGACCAAATTATGGGCTTCTTGTGATCTTTAAGAATAGCTGCAGCTTTGTGCAGCAATTCAGCTCTCCTCCATGGAGGCATTTTAGCCCATAATTTTTGTGTGCAGCTCTTGCTGATTCCATCACCTTGTTCACTTCTTCTTGTGTACATGCTGCATCGTAGATAACAAAAAAGTTAAAACTCATAGTATAATTGCTGAATTTATTTGTATTTATGAGAAAAGAATGATAGCATGGCTGCATGGGTACCAAGTTAATGATATTAATCGAATGTAAAAGGTGCTACTATTTAGAGTTATTGCACTAAAGGATTATTGTACTTTTGAAATATGTTCAATTAGGTCATTGTACAACTATTTGTTGAGTAAGATCCTTAAACTAATATGATAGTGAGGAAATATGAAACACATCATATTTCTAATAGAAAACTTGAAAGGATTAGTTGTATTTTTATAAGTTGCCGTATGGCACCAATGACTCAGTCTTACCGATTTAAATAATCAACTAGTACCAATCACATCTATTTTAAATTCAGAAATACAACCAACTAGCCAAACCATCCATCCTTGACCAACTACGTGCACCTGCTCTCGTATATTTAAAATTCAAATATTCTAACAGCTATCTCGTGGAGATCACCAATCACGTTTTAATTTTTTAGACTAATGGTAATGGTCACCTCTACCATCTTAGCATCTTTTGTTACCTCAGCGTTAACTGAGTTTTTAACACAAGACCAAATACTAGTTATGGTAACCGAAGGGGTGACCGAACATTTTTTTTATATAAAAATTTCATTAATAATTAAAAAACATTAGAATAATAATTCAAATAAAATTTAAAACATTACAACAAAATTAAAGCACTTCTTGATTTGTTCAATGCCAAATGAGAGCTGTGTATTTCAGTAAAAACTTGTAACATATCTTATTTCGATCGTACGGAATCATCTTCACGATGTGCGTTCTCCGGAAAATAGTCGGGAGAGATTGCCAACTCTTGGTCTTATATAATCATATTATGTTATATGATGCAAGTGCACATCAACTCCTTAATTCTCCTAAGACTTTGCGTCCATGCGAGAATTTTTTCTATAGCCCACTGTTTTTTAGTACGGCAAACCCTTGTTCAACGTCTTTCCTCGTTGCTTCATGCGCATTCTTATGCCTTATTCGCTTCGTATCATTCGTGTCTAGTTGTGAGATAGACTTAATAAAAACAACTCATTCCGAATATATCTCATCAGTAATATAATAACCCAACTATAATTCACGTCGTTAGCCACAAATGGAACTTCTTCTACTTTCCCTTGTTTGAGATCGTTTAAAAGAGGTGATTGACGTACAACGAAAGTATCCATACTTTCAATATAACATCAAATGAAAGTTTTCATATGACCATAATTCGTGCGTACGTCTTCTTTAATCAACGTAGGTCGAAATGCAGGAAAAAAAAATCCCCTCCCCCCAAAGAAGAGTTACGTTAAAAAAATCACATTTTTTGAAAAGCCAATAAACTTCAATATAAATACCCCATTTCCCATATATTTTTCACACACTTCCACAACTCAAACACAATTTTATATACTTTCGTTCTAAAAAAAGGCGGGCATTTCCTAACGACATTTTTATGAACTTCCTCGGTATGACGAACCCGAACGCGTCTTCATCTGGTTTCCCTAACCCACTCGACATGACTCCCGAGCAAATTTATCAACAACAACAAGCGTTTCTTATGTGGCAACAAAATCAAATGATAAACGTCAATTTTTAAAATCTACAACAAAACCCACCACAATTCGAACAACAATCATAACCACAAACCCAATCCTCACAATCACAATTCGACCACCTACACAAACCGTAAAGTTCAAAAGAAAAGGAAAACGAATGGCAAAAAATCCAAAGATCCTGAACCTTATTTCGAAAAAAAATCCTAACGTGACCGGGGTTTATTTACGTTGGCAACCAAACGAGAAAACGCTACTTGCCACGTGTTACGTTGCCGTTTTCGATGATCATAATATCATAATTTCACAAAAGGGAGACACGTTTTGATATCGGGTTTTGAAAGAGTTCAATAGGCAAAATTTCCAAGCACGAAACAAGGATATGTTGACAAGCAAGTGGCATACATTTAATGGGAATTGCCAAAAGTTCAATGCGGTTTTCAAACGTTCTAAACGTTTGGGAAAAAGTGGAGAAAATGATTTGAATGTTATGAAACGGGTTACGATGTACTGTGACGAGCATAAAGGTACCTCGTTTACTCAAGAGAAGTGGGAAATTTTGAAAACCCATGCAAAATAGGACGCGTCAGAACCGGTTGATTTAACCGGATAAGTTCCCGAGGAAGGCCACGCGGATCTATTCGGTGAAGATGCAAGACCATGTCCGACCGACAAACAATGTGCCGACAAAAAAAAATCCAAGACCACGACGAGCATCGGGGGAAGTAACTCGTCAAGCAAATTTGGGGAGGTTATGACAAACGAGATGCGTCTCAAATGGGAATCGGCCGAATCAGCGTACGAGGTCGCTAAAGAGAAAGACCGTGCGATAATGTGTTTGGAAGAGATGAAATTTCTCTGTAACGCGAATGAGTTGTCGGAGGAAGATGCGTATTGGATCAACATGGAAAAGGAAAAAATCAAAGAAAAATATAATTTGCGTTGCGATTAGTTTTTTTTTAATCTCCGTATTGTATTTTTATTCCGTAACTTCTTTTATTTCATAGTTTTTTATTTTGTAACTTTTTATTTTTCGTATTTTTTTTTCGTAACATTTTTTATTTTTTATTGTAATTTTAAATATTAGTTTGTATAAAAAAAATAGGGATTGTGTATTCAAAGGCCGTCTAACTATTAACATTTTACTTTTAGGCCACCGATTTTTTGAAACTAACTTATGAGCCACCAAAGTATGTGTTTGTTTTCCTTTATACCAACCTCATTTCAATTCTTGCTGGATATTTATTCAATTTCAAGAATAAAGCTAATTTTAACGCATCAACATAATAAAATTAACAATGTAAACGTAAAACATTAGTTAAATCATCTTAATTCACTTTCAACTAACTGAAGTTACACTTAAATAATGGCTAAAACTGATATTTTACATTTCAATATTCGTCTATGTTGTTTTAATATGTTAGATTTAACTTTATTCTCGTTGTTTCAACGTTTTTCAAATAAAATTACCCGAAATTGGTATAAACAAAGCAAACCCATAAATTGATGGCCTATAAGTTAGATTTGATAAATAAGTAAAAGTTTAATAATTGAGTGGCTTCCGAATACATAATCCCAGATTGATCCTAAAAGGTGGTGTTAACATAGTAGTATAATAAACGATGATTTTGAAGTGTTGATATTAGTAACACCTTAAGCTCATTGTCACTAACTTTTTTTTTCCAACATCCAACTAGTAAACTCTTACAATCGTACTAAACAAAACCACCACCAGTCACTCTCTCTTCTCACAACCTTTTCATCTTCTCCATCTAACAAAACCACCATTTACAAAAACAAATCCACCACCATACCAACCACCATCACACGCCACTGTTGCCACCACTCCACCACCATTAAATCAACAAACTCATTCAGAACCACAACTCACCTCACAAGAAAACTATAACTCTATAAGTCAAGATCTATAATTTTCTTCCAGTTCATTTCATTTAATTAAACACCTACCACTTTACCATAAAACAATGGCGGAAGTCATTGCTTCTACCCTCATTGAAGCCGTTATTCAGAAACTGGCCAGTGAAGCTGTTAAGCAAGTCGTTCGAGCAAAGGGAATTCATTCTGAGCTGAAGAAACTAGGGAGGACTTTGTTCAGGATCCAGGCACTGCTGAATGATGCCTGGAATAAAGAAATAACTAATGAAGCTGTTCAAGTATGGCTCAATGATCTCCAACATCTGGCTTACGATATAGATGACTTACTTGATGACTTGGCAACCGAGGCTAAGCATAACGAGTTTACCGACCAATCCCGAGCCAGCACCAGCAAGATAAGAAAGCTCGTCCCATCTTGTTGCACAAATTTTTTACTAAGTAGTAAGATGAGTCACAGGTTAGACGATATCACCAACAAGTTACAAGATCAAGAAAAGGAAAAAGAATCTCTTGGTTTGAAGGTGGAGAGTGGAAGTTTACAAGTGAAGGATGATAGGCCAAAAGATAGAAACAGACAATACGAGACCTCGTTGCTGGTAGATGCATCTACTATTGTTGGGCGAGAAGTTGAAAAGGATGCGTTGGTTCAAAGGCTATTGGCAGATGAACCATGTAACAAAAACTTTAGCATCGTGCCCATTGTTGGTATGGGTGGCTTAGGTAAGACAACTCTAGCTAGGCTTTTGTATGACGAAAAGCAAGTTAAGGATCATTTCGAACTCAAGGCATGGGTATGTGTTTCAGATGAGTGGGATAGCTTCCAAATAAGTAAAATTATTTACCAATCTGTGAGTGGGGAAGATAAGAAATTTGCAGATTTAAATCTTCTTCAAGTAGCTCTCAGAGATCAACTTAGGGAGAAACGGTTTCTACTAATTTTAGATGACGTTTGGAGTGAAAGCCGTGAGGATTGGGAAACCTTGGTACGTCCATTTCATGCATGCTCTTGCGGAAGTAAAATTATCATGACAACTCGGAAAGAGCAATTGCTGAAAAAGTTGGGTTATGATAATTCAAACCGTCTGCAACGTTTATCCCAAGATGACGCTGTGTCTTTATTCGCTCAACATGCGTTGGGTGCAAATAATTTTGACTCCCATCCAACATTTAAAGCACATGGTGAAGGCATTGTTAAAAAATGTGATGGTTTGCCTCTGGCTTTAATAGCACTTGGAGGGTTAATGAGGACAAAAAGGGATGCACTCGAATGGAAGGAAATAGTGGATAGTGAGATATGGAGGTTAAAAGAGGGGGATGAAATTATTCCGGCTCTTAGACTAAGCTACCGTGAACTTCCTGCCGATTTGAAGCAGCTCTTTGCATATTGCTCCTTGTTCGCAAAGGACTATGCATTTGACAAGGAAGATGTGGTTCTGCTCTGGATGGCAGAAGGATTTTTGAACCGAGTACGTCTAAGCAAGTCAACTGTAGAGCGTTTGGGTAAAGAATGCTTTGATGAGTTGTTATCACGGTCATTTTTTCAACACTCACCTAATGACGAGTCTTTGTTTGTTATGCATGATCTTATGAATGATTTGGCCACATCTGTTGCCGGAGATTTCTTTTTCAGGCTAGAGAAGGAAATGGGAAAAAATGTCAAGAAACAAACTTTAGATAAGTGTCGTCATATGTCTTTTGTTTGTGAGGAATATGTAGCTTACAAGAAGTTTGAGGGGATCGAAGGAGCTAAAGGTTTGAGAACATTATTGTCCGTAGGGGTGAAAGAATGGTCATGGCAACAAAACTACTTGTCGAATAAGGTTTTGGTTGACTTACTCCCTAAGTTGCAATTCTTAAGGGTTTTAAGTTTGAGTGGTTATGAGATAAGCGAGGTTCCAGAGTCCATTGGTGAATTAAAGCATTTACGCTATCTCAATTTATCTCAAACTAAAATCACACATTTTCCAGAAAATGTTTGTGATCTCTATAACTTAGAGACGCTAATCCTTTTTGGTTGTTCTTGTTTAACTAAGTTTCCGAACAACTTCATAAAGCTTAAAAGTTTGCGGCATCTAGACATTAGAGATACTCCGCTTTTAAAAGACTTGCCTGTAGGGGTCGCTAAGTTGACAAGCCTGCAAACTCTTTCAAAAATCATTATTGGAGAAGAAAATGATTTTTCGATATCCCAACTTAAAGATTTTGAGAATCTTCATGGGAAAGTTTCCATTGAGGGTCTAGAAAAAGTAAAAAACGCAACGGAAGCACGAGAAGCAGACTTGTCACAAAAGAGGCTTACTGAGTTAAAGGTTGAATGGAGTGACGTATCATATGCTTCCCGAAAGGAGACAACTGATAACGATGTCCTTGATGCATTGAAGCCATCTAATGATTGTTTGAAGAGGCTAGGCATTGTGAACTATCTGGGCTTAGAATTTCCCAAATGGGTTGGGGAACCCTCTTTCGATAAGTTGGCTCGTGTGTCTATACATGGCTGTAAAAAGTGTACATCTCTACCACCACTGGGGCAACTACCGTCACTTAAAAGGTTATCTATCCAAGACATGGATGATGTGAAAGACGTGGGTTTAGAGTTTCTTGGGTCTGGGGTTGCATTTCCTTCACTTGAAATTCTAGAGTTTAGTGCTATGCCGAGGTGGGAGGTTTGGTCAACATATAGTAGAAGTGGGGTTGGAGATTCTGTGTTTCCATGCCTTCAAGAGCTCAATATAGAAGGGTGTCCAAATTTGGTTGAAGTCTCACTTAAAGCACCGCTACTTTCATTGAGGGGTTTGAGAATACATGAATGTGGCGTTGATTTGTTGAGAAGTCTGGTGCACGCAGCTCCATCAGTCACCAAGCTGGAAATAGAATCTATTTCAGGGCTTACTAATGAGGTGTGGAGATGTGTTATATTGGATCTTAAGGCAGTTGAAGAATTGGATGTCACAAGCTGTGATGAAATAAGATACTTGTGGGAATCAAAAGAAGCAGAGGCAAGTAGTAAGGTTCTCGTGAATTTAAGGAAGTTGGAAGTTGAAAAATGTAAAAAGTTGGTGAGTTTAGGGGAGAAAGATGAGGAGTACAATTATGGGAGCAACCTCATAACATCTCTTTGCATAAATGATTGTGAAAATTTCAAGCATTTAAGTTGTCCTGACAACATTGAGACGTTGAGTATCTATTATTGTGATTCAGTTACATGTGTCTCCTTCTCAATGGGAATGGGAGGGCAGAAGCTCAAGGCAGTTACCATTATCGAGTGTGAAAAACTAATGATAAAGGAGGAGTTGGGAGAAGGAGGAAAGAAGAATATGTTACTTATCAACAGCAAAAGCATGCCAATGTTACTTATACAAGATCATCCAAATGTGGCATCGATCATTGATTTTGGGGGTAACTTTATTCACCTCACGACATTGTGTATACAAGATTGTAATAGTACGGAGGAGTTGTTATTTGCAGACCTCCAATTGCAGAGTCTCACCTCATTAACTGATCTGTCAATAAGGAATTGTCCAAGTATGGATGTTCCAACTGGGCTTTGGCCTCCCAACTTGCGTGACCTTTCAATTGGGGGGTTGAAGAAGCCCATCTCAGAATGGGGCCCACTGAAGTTTCCAACCTCACTGGTTAACCTAAACTTAGTGGGTTCAGGAGAAAAAGAGGAAGCCACTAACCGGAGTCAATTGTCTCATCTTCCTTCATCTCTTACTCGACTTCGCATTGATAGTTTTGATAAGCTGGAAACAGTTTCCGAGGGACTGCAACACCTCACCTGCCTCCAACATCTCAACATTTCTAATTGCCCAAAGATGAAAGATCTACCAGAAAAGTTGTTGCCTTTACTTTTGAGTTTGTTTATATGGGGATGTCCAGACCTGGAAGAAAGATGCAGTAGAGGAGGCTCCTACTGGCCCAAAATCTCCCATATCCCCCGCATCGACATATAATATGGAGGTATGTTCTCTCTATTTAACTTCTTTTAGTTAGGAATAATTATGTGAAAATATATCTAACTTAACTCTTTTTATATTTTGCTGTTATAACACAAAAGTTTTATATTTGGACCTTTTGTTTGTATTTTGTTTATGTACAATGACCAATTTACCCTTAGTTGTTAATAGGGTCGCAAAACTAAAGTAGGGGTAAAAGGTCACAAACACACCAAAAAGTCTGAATTTAAAACTTTGGTGTTATAATAGCAAAAAAAAAAGAGTTAACTAAGAATATAGTTAGTCACATTTTTAGATAATTATCTGAGTAAGTATATTTTTCAGATGTCTCTCTCTTTCTAATGTTCATTCGAATAAAGTTGGTTTGCCAATCATGATTTCAGGGGAAACAAGCATTGGGAACGCGAATACATTGCCAGTATTGCAGAGTCAAAAGAGTTCATTGTATGTTTATGGTGTTTTGATGCTGTTCATTGGTGGAATTGAGTTGGTGTATCATTTGGATGGAAGCTGGTGAATCGTGAAAGACGAGACTACTGTATGATGCATCAAGTTGTTAGACTGGTGTTTGTTTGTTTTAGTTTTTTTGTTAGTGATTTGAATATTTTGTTTGTTTGTTTTAGATTGGTGTTTGTTTTGCTTACTCTTTGTTTTAAAAGGAGATGTCTATAGGATTTCGAGCATGACTAAGTAATTTTCTCCTTTTTCACTAAATTACGACCAAAGAACCTGAGAGATAGCAATGGTAAAACCAGCAACTACATCTGAGAAAATACACATCATTTTGCACAATTATGTCACATAGTCCATGTTTACCCCAAATAGTGTCATCATCCAATTCTACTGCCTTGTTTTTCACTGTGTTAACAAAAGATTTCACATAAGAAGGATTAGTATTAACAGCTTGAGCCCCATTCCAATTCTCACAGTACCATTGCTGACGTCATCATTATCCATTTCAACCCCCTCATTTTTATCAACAATTTCTTCATTATTCTGAATAATCGTTTCTTATTTCTGAGGAACCTTCACGACTCTCTTCAAGTGTAATGAGTTATTATTCAAAATTCAAAATTGACAACTAAAAACTATATTGGAATGTGTTTGAATTGAATTTAGAATCAAACCGTCGGTTTAGAATTGTAAAATTCGTTTAAAATGATGAATAATTGAAGCTTTTATCGGTTTTAAATGGAGGCATTTTGTGCACTAGAATCTCCTCTTGTGGTTATATAACTTGGCTAACAGTTCCAGTTTTGTTGTCAAATGGATTACATTTCATTAGAGGTGGAAAAATTATTTGATAATGAATGGGTCATCTTTGGTTTTCTTGTGCTTATTGCGGGTTGAATGGACCAAATCGAAAAACTTAGCTAAAAAGGAAACGGGTTGGAAGTTTTAATGAATTATTAATGCCTACAATCTCAGTTATTTTATGCAAATATTCTATTTGTAATATAGTTTGTGGAATAAAATTTCAAATTAGTAATATGATGATAGTTAACAGTATATGTGGACAAAAAGTGCTTCGGGTCAACCATACCAAAAATTACCATTTTTAAACTGTTTCTGTTGCCCGCCCTACCAATTTTACCACCGCTACTTTGATATCACTACTTCAAACTCCTACATTGAACTTCTTGACAAGAACTGCAAATGCAACATGTAGTTGAAGTAGCAAAACCTTCATCATCTAGTGACTTGAAAAGTAGTTAGTTTGACCGTAAAGTCAAATACTTCCTAGAATTTGCAACTAGGCATGACTTTTTTTTTAGTCTTCTTTATATGATCCAAGGGTTAATCTGATGCATATTAATTATTGTTTATTGATTATTAGGAAACCCAAATTAGTTTTAGGGGAACAAGGGATGCACAGAAGTCAAAAGTATACAAATTTACTACTTAGAGGCCATCCACTTACGTGGTGTAACATACGGAGTACTGTATTAGTTTAGGTAGATGCAAAACTGTTTGTGTGCGCCTTTGTGGATAACTGGATAATAATACTACTGACCAACTTTTTCCATACAATTCTTATTATCAAGCTAATAACTTAAAATAGTCCAGTTTGCAGCTCTAAAAGTGATCTTATGTTAATCCTCGTTACGGGCAACTGTGCCAATACGTCCGGATATATGTCTTGTTTAAGCTGCCTAGTAGGACCAAGTGGAAAACCTATTTTGATCATGAAGTGAATTGCCAATGGACAAGCAAAATATATATAGTTGACTTGTACAACTAATTTACTTGACGATATTGGAGACAAGAAGTGTTTCCTCTTGTAAAGAAGTATGTGTTGTTCGTGTACATGCTCTCTTTTTCTGCTTGGATGAGTCTTTTAAAAGTCAGTTGTATTTTCATGTCTTGATGATAAATGTGTTTCTGCAAGTGCGAAATAGCTGACTGCTTTATATGTTTCCCATTCAGCTAAAGAGATTGAGAATTTGGAGTCAAGACCTTTAAAAACAGCATGTAATAATGGTTTGAAGAGATTCGGTATTCAAATGGATCATCAAGGTCATGTGAGAATGGGAAGGCGTGGTATCTCCATTTTGAAGGCATGCTTGTTGTATTACTGCCACATTGATCATCCGGACTCTAGAAACTTATGAATCATACATGATATAAATGATTTCTTCATTCGGATATTATAGCACTTGAAGCTATGTAAGCTTTTCAACCTCATGCAAAATAACTGAACTTAATATTTAACAGTAGATCAAATACATTCATGTAGTAAATAAGTGAAATTGCTCCATGTTTACTTGAATTATTAACTTTGTTTGTGACACTTGTAGGTTCATTTTGTTGTAATTTATTCTCATATATTCATTTTAGTGTTTTGCAAATAAATTTGTTTAATTTGATTAACTTAGTGCTAACATAGTGTTGAGATAATTGTCAAGTCACTTCATATCATGTTTAGTTTGATGATAAAAACAACTCGTTATAAAGATGATCCATTCGGTGGAGTGAAGGGTAGAATTGTCACAATATAATTTGTTTTTAGTGAAATAAGTTAATTTGGCGAAATATGAAATTTGAAATGTTTCTTTGGATATATATATGATATTTACAAGTTCAATTGGGTATACATGAAATTAATTATGTTTTTTTAGAAGATATATGAAATTCAAACGAAAAAATAAAAGGGTATACTAAAGAAATTACAGGGTTTTGTTTAAAAAGAAAGTAAATATAAACAAAATAAATAGATAAATAAACTTATATAAACGATATAAAAGCGTCGGGTGTAGTCACACCGAGCTCGGCGTTGAGCCTAGCTCACGCCGGCGTTGCCGGCGTTACCATACCGGCATACTCTAAAAACCAACGGCTTTGGGTGCCGTGAGGCGTTAATCCACCAATGCACATTGGATTTGCTTTTCTTTTTGGGTGTTTGTGTGTGTTTTTTGTGCGTATCACATTGTGTGTGCTTTCTTTTTTTAAGTGGGCATTAAAGATAAGAGTTGTGGACTATTGGTAAAATATGCATTAGTGAGCGGTTGGACCAATTAAAAGTTAAGGTTTTTTTTTTTTTTTTTTTTTTTGTTTTGTAATTTTTAAATGTTATTTGTTTTTTATTTAGTGTATGAAAAATAAGTTTGTTTGAGAAGTTAGTTGGTCCCAAAAGGGTAAAAGGGTGGTGTTAATGGTGTTATCGGGGAGTTCGGTGTGGGAGTATTGTTGGTCCTTCATAAGCACATACAATGCATGAATGGCATGTTGTGATGTACCGTGCATCGTGTTGTTGGTCCGCCATTCACCACACCGCACTCTAAGTGAGAGTATTTTGGAAGGAGCTCTTCTCAAGTTGAAGTACAAAACTTGAGTCAAGTTGTGTAATTGTGAGCCATTGGATTTGATCCAATAGCTCAAATCAAAAGAACTTCTTTTGAGCCATTGGATCAAATCCAATGGCTAACAATCTACAACTTGACTCAAGTAATAGGAGAGGATCCTCACCCGGGTATTTTAGGGTATTGGTGTTAAAAGTTTGGATGGTGATGTAGCAGCACTTTTTGATGTTGACGTACACCAAAGCTCTAAGTGTAACTTTACACATGAGAGAGCCAACGAAACATAAGTTCAAGAAATGACACGGCCACGAGCTCATATGGAACCATTAATTGTTTCGTCTATCAATCTACCGCGATAGGCGGAGTTACAAGATTATTGTCGATATGGCAAAATAAATCACCATACCAGTTGCACAATCCATCACAAAATGGAAGTACCCCTTTTTACAATTTACAAAATCCGTCACATCTAAACCAATTTCTTGGTTAGACCATGTTATAATCATTGTGGTATTATTCTTTGTATGTATACTACAGGTGTCAATTTTATACCTATTGGTAGGGACTCGATCATAACGCGATTAAGCTTATTCGGGTTAGGTTGCTCGGATCAATAGTTTTATTCGGTTTAACCCGACTAACCCAAATTCTAAATAGGTCGGGTCCGGGTATTTTTTTTTTAGCCTCAACCCGAACCTGACCAACCCGACTCAACTAACACTTTTACAAAGTAAGCATGTTGAAGCAAGCAATTTTTTAAATCATTTTACTTGTAATCGGGTTGACCCGAACCCGATTTGACCTGACATGAACCCGACAAACCCGAAATCTAAATAAGGTCGGGTTCAAGTATGTTTTTCGGTCCGAAGTGACCTGAACCCGACTAACACCCCCTATGTGGTTATTCATGGGTCATATGGGGTTTAATGAGTATTTAATATTAAAATAATTAACTAACAGACTAGTGTAGGTCTAACGGGTCAAAAAAAATTGAACACTTATTTTAAGTTTTTACATTCACTAATACAAATTGTGAAATTCCAATGGGTTAACCCGACTTGAGATTCATTTGACCAGCCCCGTACCTAAATGACCCATCTAGACCTTGACCTATTTAGACCCAAACTCATCTAGATCCGTGACGACCCAACCAACACACATTTTGCCACTTATTATGTATACATAAGGGATGGCAAGATTAGCAATGGTAAGACCAGCAACTAAATCTGAACGAGAAAGTGTAGAATTGTAATTACTAGCCCGCTCAAGTTCGATGATTTTATCAGTAAGATTAGTAATGGTAAGACCAGCAACTAAATCTGAACCATACCACTGCCACTGTTGCCACCACTCCACCACCACTAAAGACCCACATCTCACCTCACAAGAAAACTACCAAATATTCAAATTTAAGGCCACGATGTCACGTTCGTTGTATGCAGTGGCGGAGCCAGGAAATGTAATTACAGGGGGCATTGAGCAATGAGACACCTTAAATAAAACGGGTTGGGTCCGGTGGGTTTTTTATTAAAGGCAAAACAAAAAATTACTCTAATGAATTAGGACTATTTCGAACCAAATTGTAGTTTCACCCGTCAAGTTACAATAAACCAACTTAGGATATGTATATATTATGTAAAAGTTAGATATCAAGCGAAATATAAAACAAATCGCATGTAACGTTCATTGTTTTAAAGTGCTTCCATTTTAAAAGCTATGCGAGTATTATGGCAAAAACTTACTTAAATAAAAATGAAGAAACAAGTTACAATTAGTACATAAAACTTACGTAGTTAACAATAACAAAAATAATAAGAATTGTGACTTAATTCAAATAGTACACGCGCATCCTAATATAACCCAAAAAAAAAAAAAAAAAAAAAAAAAAAAAAGGTGCAAAGATATTTACACGGACACTTTTTATCCACACACGGTTAGTTAAACGAAATTGACGTTTATACCCTTGCATTAGTTTACCAGCTTGTTATCATCTTCCTCTTACACACTCCCGACACTTCCTCTTAATTTATAAGATTTCACAGCGAAGCTCTTGAGTTTCTTTCCCTTCTCTGGCCAACTTTTGCTCACTTTTTATTTCTCTTTGTCTCTTTATTACGTTACGTTGCGGCTCACCCTTTCAAGTTTCAACCTCATAAAAAATCTAACAGTGGACCCGCATAACCCCATCTCTAACCACCATTATGATCGACTTATGGCGCATGGTTAAATCATGACCCCATTCCTTTTAAACGCCCCCTCACATCAGTTGTTGGTTCATAAGCGCTACCTGGACACATGACACATCGGGGTGAAACGTTGTCCCAAAATCGAGCTCGATTGTTGGTTCATTAATATTTACTCATATTTGTTTGATTGCTCGATCAAGTAAGTCATTGTTTTCTAGCTACCAATCCTGTGAAATATTTAAATAAGGTTTTTTTCTTGATTCATAGCATCTCAGTTTTTGGAAGAGAAACAGAGATAAAGCGAGGTAGATGAACATAACGATATGTGTCGGCAAAGATTATTGATTTATCTTTTATTAATTACTGTATTTGACCGATTATAATATCTTGTTAAAGAAAAAATTATTCTTTCTTTTTATCTATTGGATGATTGGTTTTTTGGTGGTGTAAACTTTATCATCAGTGAAATGAGGCAAGGGTATAAACGCCAGTTCACTTTAACTTCATGTGTGCGGATAAAAATCCTCCCTGTACATATCACTACCCTAAATTAATATAATAATTGAAAGTTTGGTGACCCACACATGACTCCCCCTTCACAGAGCCACTTTTCCACTTCCCAAAAGCAAAGCACCATCATTATCTCCATTCTTTCCCAGAAGAAGCTTTGATATACGCGCCTAACTAAAGAGCAAAAGAGACCTAACGATAATGAATTGATCTAAAGAAGACCAAATCGATAATGAATTGTAATTATACAGGTTTGTTCTTGCACAATTCATTTACGATTTTGGCCTCTCCTAGGTCCATTTAATTAGGTCCATTTATCATTTTCCTTCCTGTAAACAAGCAATTGAAACTGCTTTTCTGGCTACAAAATAATACTTTGATTGTTGATAATCAATGAATGGTGAGGGCACTGTCATTATTTTGGTAATGGCAACGAGCCTCTCATGTACCATTTTGACCATTTTTCCCTATATATGTGTCTCGTATAAGTTTGTTGGGGGCAGTTTCACTACTCAAAGGGTGGCTCCGCCTCTGGTTGCATGGTGTTGTATGGTGTTGATGGCATGGCTGTGTTTTGTTAGATCTGGTGGTGGTTAGGATGTTAAGGGTGGGGACTATGGTGTGATGAGTTTTATACTATAAAACTATGAGTTAATTGCATTTTTGGTCCATGTGGTTTGGCTAAATTGCAGGTTTGGTTCTCAAAACTTTGAAAGTGCAGCGATTGTCTTCATTTTGAAGTTTGGATTGCATTTTTGATCCCTGAATAAAGTTAAATGACTAAAATACCCTTTAACTTCTTCAGAAAAAGACAAGGGTAATTTGGTCATTTCACACAGATAAGGACAAAAAATGCAACCCAAACTGAAAAATGAGGACTATCGTTGCACTTTTCAAAGTTTTAAGGACCAAACCTGCAATTTGGCCAAACCACGAGGGTCAAAAATGCAATTAACTCTAAAACTATAATTGAATTTGTAAAATGAGTTATTAAAAGACTATTATATCCTTATGTGGCAGCCTGGCAGGCTAGGCCAAGTCACATGGCCCCAAGTTTTAGAGGGGCACTATTTTCATTAAAAAGCCAACTTGGTACATGTATTCAAGCCAAGGTACATGTATTTCAAATAAAGCCTTTTAAAAGCCCAATATTAGGCCTCACGTATTAGTCCAAAGCGTGTCATTGTGCAAAAATATCTGCAAGCAAGTGGGCAAATATATTTC
Source organism: Chrysanthemum lavandulifolium (assembly GCA_022545495.1). NCBI lineage: Eukaryota > Viridiplantae > Streptophyta > Magnoliopsida > Asterales > Asteraceae > Chrysanthemum > Chrysanthemum lavandulifolium. The sequence goes on along the minus strand of CM040239.1, from coordinate 289,314,921 downwards.
GGTAAAAAAAAAGGAGGACGCAAAAATACACTGGTGTGATTTCTGATTGATGGTCATCATCCAGTTAATTCAACATTTTTACAATGATTCTATATTCTCTTAAAAGGTAACCGTCTAACTTGTTTCTTTTTAAAATTTGTATTTGGGATAATATTTTAAGGTTTATCTTAATATTAGCATTTATTATTTTTACAATGATTCTACATCATTTTTAGTACGGTTGTTTTGTATCATCTGGGTTGATGGTCCGAAGTTCTGGCCTTTGTGTTAATATATCATTCTACGTATACATAGCTTGCATACTAAAAGGGCCTATTTTTCTGTTATCGCCTAGGGCCACGACCCTGCTTATGTGCAATTAAAATAAGTAACTTTAAAAGTCAAATTTAATGTCCGTTTGGTTAAAAGACAGTGGGTGTTAAGGGTTTCCGAGTTAGGAACTATTTGTGCAAACAACATGGTGTAATTTACTCTTTGTGTTAAAATCATGTGGTCAAGTTTCTACAGACATAGCTCAATAATTGTTCAGAAGAAGACAATAAAAGCTATCAACAATTGATGAATTTTCATTTAATTCTAGCCACCCATAAGTCAAGATCTATAATTTTTTCCAGTTCATTTCATTCAAAACACCTACCATTCATTCAGATTCAAAGAACTCCCACTTTACCATAAAACAATGGCGGAAGTTATTGCTTCTACCCTCATTGAAGCCGTTATTCAGAAGCTGGCCAGTGAAGCCGTTAAGCAAGTTGTTCGAGCAAAGGGAATTCATTCTGAGCTGAAGAAACTTGGGAGGACTTTGTTCAGGATCCAAGCACTGCTGAATGATGCTTGGAATAAAGAAATAACTAATGAAGCTGTTCAAGTATGGCTCAATGATCTCCAACATCTGGCTTACGATATAGATGACTTACTTGATGACTTGGCAACCGAGGCTAAGCATAATGAGTTTACCGACCAATCCCGAGCCAGCACCAGCAAGATAAGAAAGCTCATTCCAGCTTGCTGCACAAATTTCTCACTAAGTAGTAGGCTGTGTAAAAGGTTAGACGATATCACCAACAAGTTGCAAGATCTAGAGAAGGAAAAAGTTAGTCTTGGTTTGGAGATGAAGAGTGGAAGTTTACAAGTGAAGGATGATAGGCCAAAAGATAAAAATAGACAAAACGAGACCTCGTTGGTAGAAGCATCTGATATTGTTGGGCGACAAGGGGATAAGGATGCATTGGTTCTTAAGCTGTTAGCTGATGAACCATGCAAAGAAAAGTTTAGCGTCGTGCCCATTGTTGGTATGGGTGGCGTAGGTAAGACAACTCTAGCTAGGCTTTTGTATGACGAAAAGCAAGTTAAGGATCATTTCGAACTCAAGGCATGGGTATGTGTTTCAGATGAGTGGGACACCTTCCAAATAAGTAAAATTATTTTCCAATCTGTGAGTGGGGACGATAAGAAATTTGAAGATTTAAATCTTCTTCAAGTAGCTCTAAGAGATCAACTTAGAGAGAAATTGTTTCTATTAGTGCTGGACGATGTGTGGAGTGAAAGTAGGGACGATTGGGATAAACTAGTGGCCCCTTTAAAAGCATGTGCTCCTGGAAGTAAAATAATCATGACAACAAGGAAGGACAAGTTACTCAAACAGTTGGGTTTTGGTAAATTAAACCATTTGCAAAGTCTCTCACATGACGATGCTGTGTGTTTATTTGCTAATCATGCATTGGGTGCGAATAACTTTGATTCACATCCAAGGCTTAAAGAACATGGTGAAGGCATTGTGAGAAAGTGTGATGGTTTGCCTTTGGCTCTAAAAGTACTTGGAAGTTTATTGAGGACAAATAAAGATGAAGAAAAATGGAAGGAAATAGAGGATAGTGAGATATGGAGGTTACAAGAGGGGGGTAAAATAATTCCGGCTCTTAGACTAAGCTACCGTGAACTTCCTGCCAATTTGAAGCAGCTCTTTGCATATTGCTCCTTGTTCGCAATGGACTATGCATTTGACAAGGAAGATTTGGTTCTACTCTGGATGGCAGAAGGATTTTTGCACCGAGTACGTCTAAGCACGTCAACTGTAGAACGTTTGGGTCACGAATGCTTTGATGAGTTGTTATCACGGTCATTTTTTCAGCACTCACCTAATGACGAGTCTTTGTTTGTTATGCATGATCTTATGAATGATTTGGCCACATCTGTTTCCGGAGATTTCTTTTTCAGGCTAGAGAAGGAAATGGGAAAGAATGTTAGGAAACAAACTTTAGATAAGTCTCGTCATATGTCTTTTGTTTGTGAGCAATACGTAGCTTACAAGAAGTTTGAGGGGATAGAAGGAGCTAAAGGTTTGAGAACATTATTGTCCGTAGGGGTGAAAAAAAGGTGGCAACAAAACTACTTGTCGAATAAGGTTTTGGTTGACTTACTCCCTAAGTTGCAATTCTTAAGGGTTTTAAGTTTGAATGGTTATGAGATAAGCGAGGTTCCAGAGTCCATTGGAGAATTAAAGCATTTACGCTATCTCAATGTATCTCAAACTAAAATCACACATTTTCCAGAAAATGTTTGTGATCTCTATAACTTAGAGACACTAATCCTTTTTGGTTGTTCTCTTTTAACTAAGCTTCCCAACAACTTCATAAAGCTTAAAAGTTTGCGGCATCTAGACATTAGAGATACTCCACTTTTAAAAGACTTGCCTGTAGGGGTCGCTAAGTTGAAAAGCCTGCAAACTCTTTCAAAAATCATTATTGGAGGAGAAAATGATTTTTCGATAACCCAACTTAAAGATTTTGAGAATCTTCATGGGAAAGTTTCCATTGAGGGCCTGGAAAAAGTAAAAAACGCAACGGCAGCACGAGAAGCAGACTTATCAAAAAAGAGGCTTACTGAGTTAAAGGTTGAATGGAGTGACGTATCATATGCTTCCCGAAAGGAGACTACTGATAACGATGTCCTTGATGCATTGAAGCCATATAATGATTGTTTGAAGAGGCTAGACATTGTGAACTATCTGGGCTTAGAATTTCCCAAATGGGTTGGGGAACCCTCTTTCGATAAGTTGGCTCGTGTGTCTATACATGGCTGTAAAAAGTGTACATCTCTACCACCACTCGGGCAACTACCGTCACTTAAGAGTTTATCTATCCAAGACATGGATGATGTGAAAGATGTGGGTTTAGAGTTTCTTGGGACTGGTGCTGCATTTCCTTCACTTGAAATTCTAGAGTTTAATGGTATGCCGAAGTGGGAGGTTTGGTCAACATATAGTAGAAGTGGGGTTGGAGATTCTGTGTTTTCATGCCTGAAAGAGCTCAGTATTAGAAATTGTCCAAATTTAGCTGAAGTCTCACTTAAAGCACCGCTACTTTCATTGACGGGTTTGAGAATACATGAATGTGGTGTTGGTTTGTTGAGAAGTCTGGTGCACACAGCTCCATCAGTCACCAAGTTGGAAATAGAATCTATTTCAGGGCTTACTAATGAGGTGTGGAGAGGTGTTATACCGGATCTTAAGGTAGTTGAAGAATTGATTGTTAAAAAATGTGATGAAATAAGATACCTGTGGGAATCAAAAGAAGCAGAGGCATGTGGTAAGGTTCTGGTGAATTTAAGGAAGTTGGAAGTATGTGAATGTAAAATGTTGGTGAGTTTAGGGGAGAAAGATGAGGAGTACAATTATGGGAGCAACCTCCTAACATCTCTTAGCACGTTAGACATAAATGGTTGTGAAAATTTCAAGCATTTAAGTTGTCCTGACAACATTGAGACGTTGTTTATCTTTGATTGTGATTCAATTACATGTGTCTCCTTCTCAATGGGAATGGGAGGGCAGAAACTCAAGTCAGTTGACATTCGCAAGTGTGAAAAACTAATGATAAAGAAGGAGTTGGGAGAAGGAGGAAAGAAGAATATGTTACTTATCAACAGCAAAAGCATGCCAATGCTTGAAACTGTATGGATACAAGATCATCCAAATGTATCGATCATTGATTTTGGGGGTAACTTTATTCACCTCAGGACATTGGTAATTTGGGGTTGTAAAAGTGCGGAGGAGTCGTTATTTGCAGACCTCCAATTGCAGAGTCTCACCTCGTTAGCCCATCTCAACTGTCCAAGTATGGATGTTCCAACTGGGCATTGGCCTCCCAACTTGCGTGTACTTAATATAGGTGAGTTGAAGAAGCCCATCTCAGAATGGGGCCCACTGAAGTTTCCAACCTCACTTATTGACCTAACCTTATGGGGTTCAAAAGAAAAAGATGAAGCCATTAATTGGAGTCAATTGTCTCATCTTCATCTTCCTTCATCTCTTACTCGACTTTGGATTGTTAGTTTTGATAAGTTGGAAACAGTTTCCGAGGGACTCCAACACCTCACCTCCCTCCAACATCTCCAAATTTCTGAATGCCCAAAGATGAAAGATCTACCAGAAAAGTTGTTGCCTTCACTTTTGAGTTTGATAATAGATGAATGTCCAGACCTGAAAGAAAGATGCAGTAGAGGAGGCTCCTTCCGGCCCAAAATCTCCCATATCCCCTGCATCGAAATAGACAAGGAGTTTAACTTTTTATGAAGGTATGTTCTCTCTATGCCATTTAACTTCTTTTATATAGGGATGATTATCTAAAAATATATCTAACCTGAAACTTTTTCGACTTCTATATAGCTATCTTTTTTTATTTTGCTGTTATAACTCAAAAGTTTAATATTTTGGACTTTTTTTGTGTTTTATTCATGTACAATGATCAATTTACTTAGCAAAAAAAAAAAGAGTTAACCATGCAACACTCTAAAATGTGACAAGTTAGTCACATTTTCAGATAATTATCCCTGTAAGTATATATTTTAACCAACTAATTAACTTTTCTTTGATTTAATTACAATAATTTATTTTAGAATTTCCAAAATAAATGATGAAGTAGGATTCCTTGTAAAATTTTGGTTATTTGTTAGAAAATGAGAAATTTTTAATACGAGGTCATAAAAACCTATTTAAAGTCAAACCTGAAGTGGCATTGATTTTTTCATCAAATGTTAGACACCACCTTATATGGTGAATGTTAAATAGTTTAACTCCCTTAAATTTTACGCGTTTCTTAACAAATTCAGATGTCTCTCTCTCTTTCTAACATTCATTCAAATACAGTTTTGAATATCTGATTTGCAAAATTGACTTGCAGTGTAGTTAATATACTCTGATAAAGTTGGTTTGCCAATCATAATTTCAGGGAAAACAAGCATTGGGAACGTGAATACATTGCCAGTATTCCAGAGTCAAAAGAGGTCATTATATCATGTAGTGTCATGCCAGTTTATTGGTGGAATTGAGTTGGTGTATCATTTGGATGGAGGCTGGTGAATCGTGAAAGATGAGACTACTTCGCCTTAACAAATGATATGGAAAGAGTGAAGACAAAGCTGTTTGATGCATCAAGTTATTAGACTGGTTTGCTGTTGCTGTTTGATAGTTTTTCTATTAGCGATTTGAATATTTGTTTGTTTGTTTTAGATTGGTATTTGTTTTGATTACTCTTTGTTCTAAAAGGAAATGTCTATAGGATTTCGAGCTTGGCTATGTAATTTTCTCCTTTAATTTTCACTAAATTGTGACTAAAGAATCTGAGGGATAGCAATGGTAAAACCAGCAACTACATCTGAAAAAAAAATTATATTTGTTTATAAAGGGAATGGTAAAACCAGCAACTACATCTGAAAAGTTTTATATGTATAGGATTAGGTTTTTGGTACATATAAAACTTTTATGTGTACCAAAAACTTTTTTTAAAACTCTGAAAAGTTTATATGTATATAAAACTTGTCATGATACAACTTTTATATGTACCAAAAGCTTTTGCGGGAAATTTTAAATAATTTATAATTAAGCCCCTTCATTATCTCATACGTATATTTTTTACCCCTCCTTTTACAGGAAAGCGAAGTAACTTTCCCTCTTTGAAAGCAGAAGATTTCAAAACTTTTTAAACTATACATATAAAACTTTTTTTAAACTTATATATAGTACACACAGACCAAAAACCTAATCCTATACATATAAAAGTTTTATATGAAAAGTTTTTTTTGGCAATGGTAAAACCAGCAACTACATCTGAAAAAAGTCGCACAATTATGTCCCCACATAGTGTCATCATCCAATTTCTGCTGCCTTCTCTAACTAACTCCTCTTCAAACACAACCAAAAAAAAAGTCTGAATTTAAAACGTTGGTGTTATAATAGCAAAAAAAAGAGTAACTAAGCAACACTCGAAAATGTGACTAGACTAGTTAGTCACATTTTCAGATAATTATCCCAGCAAGTGTATTTTTTAACCAATTAACTAACTTTTCTTTTCTTTAATTACAATAGTTTATTTTACATTTCCAAAATAAATGATGAACTAGGATTGCTTGTAGAATTTTGGCTATTTGTTAAAAACTAATAAGTTTTTTAATACGAGGTCATATAAACCTATTTAAAGTCAAACCTGAAGTGGCTTTGGTTTTTTCATCATATGTTGACACCACCTTATATGGTGAATGTTATATAGTTTACGTTCCTTAAATTTTATATATTCAGATAATATTTGATTTGAAATTATGCGTTTCTTAAAAAATTCAGATGTCCAAATTGACTTGCGCAGTAGTTAATACTAGCCTCATGACCGGCCGATACCGGCTAATCTCATGTAAGTTGTTCAATATTATTAATTTTATTTGTAGACTTGGTATAAATCCAAGTTATATAAATGTTTCAGTGGGTTTGTATATACAAAATTTCATTAAACGATAGACGTGAATGGTTTTAATGGATTGATGATATCATAGTCTCTTATGGTTGAAAATATTAATGTATATGATATTTGAATGTATAAATAAAAAAGATAATAGATAAAAGAATTGAAGGTTATATGGAAAAAAAGGTAAATGTAACATTTTTAATGAAAATAAAAACCACTTGAAAGAATACTAAATACTAAAAGTGTTTACTAAACATTATACTTATCACAAACATGATGTAAAAATTTAATACGCTAAACTGTATAATGCTAAAAGATAAATAATGTAATATAAATAACGTTGAGTGTATCGTTTGAAAGATAATAAGAAAAAAAAAAAAATTGTTAAAAAAGTATATAACGTTAAGGGTACTTTAAGGCCTCTCAATGGGCGGCTAGCTTTAAAAATTGTTAAAAAAGTAAAAGACTTAGTAAAATGTTCAATAGAAATAACGTTAAATGACAAAATATTAAAATACAAAAAGTTGTGGTTAAATGTCATTTGCAAAAAAATCCACAAAGAAACTAAATAACATCGATCGCTTAAACAAAAAGTAGCTAAGAAGTTATAGTCGATGAAGGACTTCTTTATAGACCACATTTGATATAGAATTGCAATAGCGCGATCTTTATCAACATAACACTTTAGACCTTTCGCTTTGCTTTGCTTTTAGCCCACCCGCCCGATGGCGGGTAGTTTTAAGTATTATTATGAAACATAAAAATGTTGTACAAAGATGATTTAAGTATAATATCCATAAATGACATAATGTTGAAAGATAAAAACTTAACGTAAAATGTCATTTGTTAAATAATTCAAAAAAAACATAATTCTTTTGAAAATGTTTGTTGGACAAAATGTTTATTCTACATTTCCTTTGATTGTCACAAGTAAGCTCATTCACAATTGTATCCGACTACAACTTGTATCAGAAGTAAACTCATTCATAATTGTAGCCGACTATGACTCGAAAACTATAGTACAATCAATCTTTTAGAATGGCTATGTAGACTTTAACAAATACGTTTATTTTATGATTTTTAATCTCTCAAAAGTAAAGGTTGCTTTATTCTTCGAAGGAAATAATGAGTATTTATGATAACTGTATATATGAAGTTTAAATACTATATAAAACATGTCATTATATACTTGCTTGTACATTTTGCAGTACCTCTTTGTATACAAAGTTTGTTGTATGATTTTAGGTAATACCTTCTTGATTACAAATCACATCCTTCAAAGCAATTACAAGAAGTCCAATGTTGCCTTATCTTATGGGCAATGCCAAACGTCTTTTGCTTTTTACCCTGAATTTCATACAGTTCCATGTGTGAAAACAGGGTATGGCAGAAACCACACTTTAGAAGTGATTGTTTGAGAAAAGTAATCTAACATACATTCCGATAATCTTACATTTACTTTCAACATACGGATAATCTTACATTTACTCTCAACATACGGTAGTAACATAATAACTTATCTATATTTAGCTTTACATGGTGTATTGATAACTTGTTCTGATCACCTTACTAATAGAGAGCAAAAAATCAAGTCTTATTTTGTTTAACCAACAAAACCGAAAACCCAAATAGAGATACTATTTCTTGTGTAGATTGAGGGTAGCCATTAACAGTAATGTCTTCTAATGGAGTAAAGAGCTCATCGACTCTGTCCTCGGTCTTGGTTAGTGATCTTGTTCACATAAAAGAAATAAAATACAGTAGGATGTAGCAGCACATGGTATTATCACCTTAATACTATGGATCAATTAATTTTTTAATTTCTTCCATCATGGTGAATCTAATTTTTTATTTTTAAAAGCCTAAACTCACCAGCTACTTCCTCTTCCTGAGATTCGCAGTTGGCTGACACATTCGACACATTCATGTTGTGAATAGAAAGTAGGTTGGCTTCCAATATCCTTTTGCACATCTCTTGAGCAAATGAAGTATCACTATCGGGGTGCATGTAATGCTTAAAAGTAGTTTTTCCCCTGCAAGATGAATTCCAGGATTGCATCATGAGAAGATATCATATACGTATAACAATTTGGTAAAAACATTTAAACTGAAAATATCAATAATACCATGGTAGCTCTGGACATCTTTGCCTAACAGTGGTAGTAGTAGAAACTTTGGTCTGGTTTGGATCTTCACCTCTTTGCCTACTTATTTCATCTTTGGTGTCTGGACTCTGGAAATCAGTTTTAGATTGGAAAATATTATTAGCGTGATAAAACTAACATCGCTGAAAAAAAATGAGTAAAGCTTGACACATACCTATTCGCAAACTTTGCATATTCTATAATTTGATCAAATGAATCATGAGTCTATAACATTGATATTATTAATGTGTCATCGGTATATACATTTCAGTAACTTTTGTTATTTATAGCAATAACATAACACAAAAATATCATAAACAAATCATTTTCTATCAAACAAACATACACTTTCATACTCCAGTAAATAGCCAAACTTTTATGTCAAGTATAAGAGAAAGACACCAGCTTTGAATAGGATAAAGAAACGAATTATGTCAAGTAAATAGCCAAACTTTTATACTCCAGTAAGACTATGCTGAATGTTGTTGGAACCAAGGTTTGACATGAAGACCTTCAAATTCCTGTAATTTGAAATGCATAGTCGTGAAAACTTACCATCTGAAAACCACCAGAATCAGTGAGAAGTGCTCTCGGCCAGTTCATAAATTTGTGAAGCCCTCCTAATTCGTCTATTAGCTCAGAAGTTGGGCGTAATGCCAAATGATATGTATTTCCAAGTATGATTTGACAGCCAATCTCCTCAAGCTGGTTGGTCGTTAAACCTTTTATAGTCCCTGTTGCCATGAAAATGTAGTTCTGTTCCGTCAGTAAAAGATAAACAGCTTCCAAGACATTATAATGCAGGGTATCCACGACTCCACGTATATTGAGTTAGTGGACGCATAATTTCAAAAACAGGGTATCTGTTTTTGTACGTGAACTGTGAGATATCCATAAGGTTGGACATAATCAAAATTTGAACTTGTAGAGCGTAAGCATGGGTATGTGCTCTTTCGTTGATTACATAAGACTATTTGACAACAGGTTCCAGTCAAACAACCATGACCAATGTGTTACTATGGATGAAAAAAAAAATCCTCTGGATCTTTGATGGAGGCAAACGTACACTACAAAGCAAATGACACTGAACAAAATATACAATCAATCTAAAAATGATTAAAACATAAGCACAACTCTCAACTTCCCACTTGAACAAAATATACAATTAATCTAAAAAATATTGGTTGAGAAGCATAAGAAAATTAATGGAAAATAATACAATAAACGATGCTAACAAATATGAAAAAAAAAAAGTATCACAGGTAATGAAACTCAAATTTCTAACCTTGTGTTCCCACAGGCCACAGGCATAAATAGAGGTGTCTGGCAAACATAATGAGGTAGTGTAAGCCTAGCTCGCTAGAATCTATGGTATAACATTATATTAAATGCAACAATGAGACCTGAAAGTGAATAAACATAGACTAACCTCTTTGCTTGTTGTTCCTCAAGGCCAATTCTCACCACAACCATAGATATATCAATTGTGTCGTGTCATCTGCTTTAGTATTAAGTTTGTCGTTTCTTCTTGTTTCTTTGGACCATACGCTTGATATTAAACGGATTAGATTCCTATTCTTCGAAAACTGAAATGAAATGGCATACATTAAGAAAGTCTTGAATACTACAATAAATCTAACAATGTTTTTAAACATAATAAATCATACATTTATGTAGAAGCTTCAGTAAAGAACTTTATATACTTAAATATCTATTTTAAAGATAAGAAATAGTGTAATTTCACATGCATTCAAGATTCATGTTTGAGAAACTACAATTATATGGCTGCAATACTGAGCAACCTAAATGAAATTTATAGGCTTTAATGCGAGCCAAAAGATATTTATACTAATTAATATTAGTGTGTGGTTTAAAAACATGAACCAACTAATACATCAATGAAGATGACCATTTTACTTTAATCCATTCTGATGCACTGCCCATCCATTAGACACCCAACTTATATAAGTCTCGGTCATATCTTTGCACATTTGTGGGATTTGCAGATGCTTACCAACATAGCGCCCCTGACCATTAGATTCTTGACAATAAAGTTGGCCTGGTAGCTCGGGTGCTGAAGTTAGAACTAACTACAATGCTCCCTTCATATTGCTTCATTCCATCCCGCAGGCATGAAAGCAATCACCACGGCTAGTCAGACATAACTTTATATTATAATATTTGCCAACACATCATCTCAGATGAATCATAACGGTTTTAGGTTGGTTTGACACGTACATTGTCTTTTCCTTTCTTTTTTTTTTCATTTTTTTTTTATTTAAAATAATTTGGAGTCAAGTTGAATTGCGCTCCAAGTTGGTACCTTCCACCAGTTCAAGTTCCCATAAATTGGCTTTTCCTTTTTTTTCAATTTATAAACTTACTCTATTTTACATCCAAATTTTAACTACTCTTTTAGTATCTTAACTTATATTCAAGTGGACCATGTGTTATATATACCAACCTTGGTTTTGTCTTATTGTTTTTAAATACAGTCGACAGGGGAAGTGAATGGGCACACAACATAGTATGGTCTAGGATACGAAACATCTCCAATATAGCATAAAACACAATGCAAAGGCAACACGATCACTTTAATGAAACTGTAAATTTATATGCGTAGTAGCCTTGAATGAAAGAGCATGCTACTCCAAAGGGGGTGTTTGGGATTACCTATTAGAACATACCTTATATTTTGTACGCATTAGGTGATATGCATTAGATTGTGTTAAGTTCTAATATGCCAACACTTTATATATTTGTATGACAACACTTGAAAAAATAGCACTATACAACAAACACTGATATGCACTGGCTTATTAATTCAATTACGAACCTGGGAAAGTTTATATTTAAGGTTGTTCTATAGGCCACCGGTCAAATCTGGGTGACTCGGTCCACCATGGTGAATGCCCAAAACCATCTCCATATTTATTCGGTTAAATCATAGCCTTGAGAAACTACTTATTAATGCATTATACTACGCACCTTTATAAAAAATTTAACAATGTAAACAGGTCGAAATTGCCAACAATGCTTCTCTCATAAAAAATTTCATCATTTTGGCGGTGCTTAGTTTCAACAGTATAAGCCTTTTCCATTTCATCAAATATATGTTTGGAAACTTGATCAATCCTTGAAATTAACAAACTCCAAATGATTTTATAAGTGGGCTCAAGAGTAGCTAACAGAATTTCATAAGTTTTGGCAAACTTAATTAAGCATGTAAATGCATATAGGCAATATACGTTTTGTGCTAACATTATCATGAGACATTCCATGTAATTCATTGATTTCCATCATCTCAAACTATCAAGCACTTAGGGGTTGTTTGAGAAAACTTATTTAGAATAGTTTATCAGCTTATTTTCTATGATTACACCATGCCGAAGATAATGTTTCAATTTGCTTACCAGCTTAGTGTACTACTGAAAACTTTTATGTATGAAAAAAACACATAATATAACAAATAAAAAAGTAAGTTTTTAAAGAGAGCCAAAAAAGTTACCATAGTGGATTTGATGAAGTTAAGATTGCATTTTTAGCCTTTTCGGGCCATTGGCTATGCCCACGTATCTCCATAAAAATGAAACTCGCATGACCCACCTGAAAATAGATCAAAACATGGTAACTTTAAGAATGCAAGCAGATGGTATCAACGGGTTAGTTGTTGATTCACAATTATCATTATTTCCTTTCTTTAACCAATATAGGATGAAGATATTGAATTACCAGTTTTGTAATCACTTTCATCTTATAGTTCCAGTTTTGTGCTCTTCTGCTAAAAACAATAAAAGTAACATGTTACCATCTTTTTTTCATGCCTAACAATCTAAATACCAAATAATAAAGGTAAACAAAGTAAAAACCCAGCTTTGAAGAATAGTAAAAGTAGAACCTCATTAGCCACCTAATTCTTTTCAACAAATTAACATATGTTTTTATAGAAACAGTTGGTGGGCATGATTTCGTAACCTTCACATGGGGTTGATTTCAAAACTAAAATCAATAATCAAAATCCATAAAAGTATTCCCTAATTCATCAAACATTAAAGATATGGTAACCTAATTTCGATTTAATAAAACATAAACTAAGAGTAAAAATTACCTGACATTGAATTTGGTTGATTTGTGATGAAACAATACAATAGAAAGAACTGATTTGAATTATGAAATTGTATACTGATTTGAAAGTTTTGAATTGATATGAAGTGATAGGGTTGTTGTTAATAATTTTGAGTTAAGAACAAAAATAGGATGATTTGGTGATTCAAAGAATGAATCGAGACTTGTTTTAGGATTAAGATTGATTTCTTGTTGAAATTTTGGGCAATAGAAATTGAATTGATTGTGTTGCTGAAGATCAGGATCGGGAGTTTCTCTTTGTGGAGGCGTGTGTTCTTGGTTGTGTTTGTGTGTGTGGAGCGTGTGGAAATAAATAGCTTGCATTGACACCTAATTAAATCTTGTCAGCATGTCATTTACGCCTATAAGTGGCGTTGTGACTTTGGCGTGTTTTCATATATATGTGGGAGATTCGATAAAGTTGGTTTGCCAATCATGATTTCAGGAAAACAAGCATTGGGAACGTGAATACATCACATGATTGCAGTCGAAAAGAGGTCATTGTATGTTGATGGTGTTTTGATTAGCAGTTTATTGGTGGAATTGAGTTGGTGTATCATTTGGATGGAGGCGGTGAATCGTGAAAGATGAGACTACTTCGCTTTAACAAATGATATGGTCGAAAGAGTGAAGACAAAGTCGTTTGATGCATCGAGTTATTAAACCGGTTTCTTGTTCTTTGTTGATAGCTAGTCCATTAGCGATTTGAATATTTGTTTATTTGTTTAGATTAGTGTTTGTTTTGCTAACTCTTTGTTATAAAAGGAAATGTCTATAGGGTTTCGAGCTTGGCTATGTAATTTTCTCCTTTTCACTAAATTGTGACTAAAGAACCCGAGGGATAGCAATGGTAAAACCAGCAACTACATCTGAAAAATACACACCATTTTGCACAATTATGTAACATAGTCCATGTCTACCCCACATAGTGTCATATCATCCAATTCCCACAGTGTTAACAAAAGTTATATTCTGCATAGAACAGTCAAATAGAATGCCAAAAACAGTCAATTCAACTACTAAAAAGTCAACTAGTTAAGATCACTTCCTCCTATCATTGTTTCTCCATCAACTGGATCCCATGAAACACTGTTAAAATTAACCCGATATCCCTTTTGTATTTATTTGTTTTATGTCTTATGTTTCAGGTTATATGAAGCCCATGTTGCTCTCAAGCCCAAGCCCTTCTCAGCCCATGTCTTCCAGCCCAGCTATTGTGACCGTTGGAAGTCAGAGTATTTAAGTGCCCTATATCGCTTCATTTAGGGTTAGATGAGTTTATTGGTTCTTGTGAGCCGCTCCTAAAAATATCTCTCTCATTGTTCTGATCTTGAGACTTTAACTCAAGATCACATCTATCCTTTCATTGTTATTGTTTCATCTTGTAAAACTATTATCAAGTTAGATAATAGGATCACACCAGAGTAGCTGTGGTGATCTTTTATGGTTGTAAGCTTCCGCTGTTGAACTTTGGGTTGTTTTGATCTATATAAAGAGTTTTGGTTTCTGCATATCATGTTATTCTATATGGTATCAGAGCCAGGTTCGTGTTAAAAAGGATAAAAGGGTTTCTATATTTCTGGGGATCTTGGATCCGGTTGTTCGTGGCTTGGCGGTTACATTGCCTCCTGACTAAGTGAATCTAGGAGAAGCAGTTCGATTGTCTTTGCGGAGATAACCTGTAACACCTCCCTCTCTCTCCTTTTATTTATGTTTTCTATTTTTCATTTAGAATCTTGGGAGGATAGGTTGAGGACATTTGAGTAGTTGTGATTGGTTGTTGGAGATTAATTGTTGTTTGTGGAGTAGAAGGTGTTCGCTTTTATTTATCTCTCTCGTTTGTTTGTTTGTTTGGTCGTCTTTAATTTTTGGTATTATGTCCGAACATGCTAATTCGACGATGAGGTGTCGATGATCCCGCCACTCTTATTGGTAAACTTGATGTTAGTAATCCTCTTCATTTGCATCCTAATGACTCGATGCGCTTAGGTGGTGTTTGTTTTTAAGAGGTCCGAATCAATCAACCGCACGCGTCGAATCGAATCGATGCGTAAATGTCACGAATCAACGCATCGAGCGAACGAAGAAAAAACGCATGTTTGAACGATTTTTTTTTTTTTTTTTTGGCTATTTTGTGTCTCAAGAAGCATTCGGTGACGTTAAGACACCCTCTCGTGTCTTGACAGTTGTAAATTTTTCCGTTCGGGCGTCGTTCGCCCCGAACGAACGAAGCTAAGCGATCGAGCGGCAAAATGTCGACCGATTCGGACATTTTGCCCGCTCGCACCGTTAGAGGCAAAAAAACAAACACAACTCATCGTTATCTCTCAAACTTAGTAGGATGAAAATGATCAAATTTGGGCTAATGCTATGCTTCTTGCTCTTGAGGGTAAGAATAAAATTGGTTTTATTGATGGCTCTTGTAAAAGATCCATTACTGATGAGGTTCTAGCTAAGCAATGGGATAGAGTTAATGCTGTTGTTTTAGGATGGATTTTGAATTCTATATCTGAGGAGCTATTCCTTGGCCAAATTTTCTCTAAAAAAGCTAAACATGTTTGGAATGAGTTAAAGGAAACATATCATAAAGTTGATGGTTCTGTTATATTCAACCTGCATCATAAAATCAGCTCCTTGAAACAAAATGGGTCGAATCTGTCTGACTACTATCATAAGTTGAATGCCTTGTGGAAACAATATGATGCCATGGTTGAGTTGCCTAATTGTGTGTGCACTGCTTCTGATGAGTTTAAAAAGCATAATCAACTGCTGAAACTTATGCAATTTTTGATGGGTCTTGATGAGTCTTACATGAGTATTAGAAGTTCTATTCTGTCTAGAGAGACCTTACCTGATGTTAAAGGGGCTTATGCCATTATCTCTAGTGAGGAATCTCACAGAGTGGCATCTGGAACCAATTCGGTACTCTCAGTGGGTCGACTCGCGCTTTCGCTAGTGGTCCTACTAGAAACAACTTTCAAAAAATCGAACTCTTACACTAATGCTAGACATAACTCTGCCGCTTTGGACCTAATTCTAACACCGGGTTCAAACTGGTGGAATAATGTGACAAGACCTAATATGAACGTGAACTCGAAGTTGTGTGAGCATTGTGGTTATGTTGGTCATACTATAGATGATGCTTTAAAATCATTGGGTATCTTGTCGATTTTGGAAAAAGAAAGGAGGACAAGGTGGTAAGGGTAAAATGTTGCATACAACTCGTTGGGTCATCAGGGTGTGATAGTCCCTCTGGATCCTCAGGGTTCACTGATGAGCAACTTGCCACTTTGGTCTCCCTGATTAAGGAAACCAAAATATCTGACAAAAATGTCCAAGCCAACATGGCAGGTACTTACTTTAATTCTAGCAAACTGTTCAATGACAACTTTGATAAATTTTTTTGTTCCAGTTCTAGTTCTATGACAAAAATGAAATATGTTGGAAAAGTTGTGGACTCTGGTGCTAATCAACACATGACCAATAGTGAGAAAGAGTTAGAAAATGTATATGATATATCTCATCTTAATATCAAAGTGTCTCACCCAAATGGCACTAGTGCCATCATCTCTAAAATTGGAAACCTTAGACTTGGAAATGGTCTTGTCCTGTTTGATGTGCTTGTCATTCCTGATTATTGTGTGACCTTGATCTCTGTTCATAAACTTTCTAAAGATAATAAGATCTTAGTTGTGTTTGATGAAAGTAAATGTTTCTTTGTGAATCAGGATTTGAATCTGAAAAACATTCTGGGGATTGGTAAACAATGTGGTGGTTTATATTATTTAGATACTGAAGGTACTAAATGTGATAATGTTAATATTGAGTATAAGTGTTCTTTGTCTCTCTATGATTGGCACTGTAGACTTGGCCACCCTGGTGACCCTGCACTTGATGTCCTAAAAGGTTATTTGAAAATTGGAAAAAATGATAAATATGAGGTTTGTGAAATCTGTCAAAGAGCTAAACAGACTAGAGAACCCTTCCTCTAAGTGATCATAAATCAAAAATGCTTGGTGATATTGTTCATCTTGATCGTGGGGCCCCTATAAGGTGGTCATCACTTTGGGCATAGATATTTTCTTACCATAGTTGATGATTATACTAGAGTCGTGTGGGTGTATCTTATTAAATCCAAGGATGAAGTTTTGAGTCTATTAAAATCTTTTACAATTTGATTAAAAATCGGTTCAAAAACTCATAAAGTGTTTAGAAGTGACAATGGAACTGAATTTCAAAGTCAAACCTTTAACAAGTTTTGTGATAACATGGGATCACTCATCAAACTGTTCCTTACACCCCAACAAAAAATGGTGGTTGAAAGAAACATAGACATCTCTTGAATGTGACGGATGCCTTATGTTTCGTGGGGAATACCTTAAGATTTTGGAATGAATGTGTGCTAATCGCTACTTATCTTATTAACAGATTGCCTCTTACATGCTAAATGGAAAATCCCTTACCACATGATTTATAATTGCCCTCCTAATCTCTCTTATCGAATGTTTGGTTGTCTTGGTTTTGCTACTATTCTTAATAAATATGATAAGCTTACCAGCAGATTTGAAAAATGTGTTATGATGGGTTATGTTGGTTCTCAAAAAGGGTACAGGCTCTATAGTCTTGATAGATGTCAGTTTTTTGTGTCTAGAGATGTTAAATTCTTTGAGTCCATATTTCATTTTAAGGAATCTATTTCAAATGGTATTAAGAATAAGCATACTGAAACTGATGTCTTTCATGAAAATAACCTGTTGAATTTTTTTGATCTAAATAACCTGAGCTTCCTAATGATGATGAGAGAGATGTTTCTAGACATAATAGTGACCATGAGTTACTGAGTGGAGGTAGCCCCTCTGCAACTCTTGGGGACAATGTGCACACTGATGATTCACCATCTGGATCTTCCAGTGATTACATTGATGCCAGATTGCATGATGTTGAGGCAGCCACACTTGATGAAAACTACACTTATGAAGGAAATGTTGATCCCAACATAAATACTGTGGTACTCAAACCTTAAGAAGATCTTCTAGAACTTCGTTTTCCAAAAACTATAATGACTTTGTTGTTAAAACCAATGTGAAATATGGGATTGAAAAATATGTTGGTATTCTAACTTAAATGGTGAAAACTTGTGTTTTGTCACTCAATTGAATAAGAACGTGAACCCAAGTCCTTCTTTGAAGCATCTCAAAACCCTTATGGGTTGATGCTATGAACTTAGAAATTCTTTGCTTGCTTGAAAATGATACTTGGGATGTTGTTGAACTACCCGTTCGCGTAACGACCTTGAACTCCAAATGGTTGTGGAAACTTAAATATAAAGCCAATGGTGAAATTGAGAGGTACAAGGCTAGACTTGTTGCCATGGGGTGTGCTCAAAGGGAAGGGGTAGATTATGAGGAAACTTTCTCGCCTGTTGTTAAAATGGTCACTGTGAGATGTGTGCTTAATATTGCTGTTGTGAATTCCTAGCCCATCTTTCAACTAGATGTTAATAATGCTTTTTTATATGGTGAGCTTGATGAATCTGTTTACATGAGACCTCCTCAAGGGTTCTATGTTGGTGATAAGAATCTTGTTTGCAAACTTAAAAAATCTATCTATGGTCTTAAGCAGGCCCCTAGACAATGGAATGCTAAACTCACCTCTGTGCTCTGTGAAAATGGGTTTAGTCAAAGTAAATCTGATTACTCTTTGTTTACTAAATCTGATAATGGTGTGTTTCTTGCTCTCCTTGTTTATGTTGATAATATAATTGTGACTGGAAATGATCTTGGTGAAATTGAGAAGTTTAAAATGTTTTTGAAAAGTAAATTCAAGATAAAGGATTTGGGAAAGCTTAAATACTTCCTTGGTATAGAAGTGGTTGATTCTGACAATGGAATTTGTCTAAATCAGAGGAAATATGTGCTTGATTTGTTATCTGAATATGGCATGCTTGTGATGTGCCCGGTTGGTGCAAGTTTTAAATTTATAAAAGGTGAATTACCAATATTACCAATAACACATACGAGCAAGTATACTCGTCCGTTATAGCAAGATTGTGAAGGTAAGTCGGGATCGTTAGCGAGGATTTGAGTGAATCGAGCACAAGTTTGAATTAACTGAGTCTATCAAAAAACATATAACAAAGCAAATAGATATAATGAAATTCGGATGATTAAAACTACACTTGCTTAAACTAGTGTCATATCATAAATTAATGTGATTGTGTTAACCTCTTAACATGTTGGTTGTGATAATTAGTTGAAAACTAATCTATTGTTCTTACAAGTTAAACCTTCGTCAAGATTTTAGTTCATAAAAACAAGCTTTAAGTTTAACCAATCAATTCAAGATCAATTCAAGTTTCATAAGTCTACTTTCATAAACTTAAACACAAAAACATCCACTTGTTCATCAAATTGCTTAAGAAATGGTCAATACAAAAGGTAACCGATCATAGACAAAAGGCTACAATTGATTCTCAACAACTAATCTTACGACCATTTAGATGTTTCCAACCAATCCAATTTTGATAATCAAAAAGCGTTTCTATTACAACCACACCTTAGTTCCTTTGTATAATCAAGAATAATGGGTAAAGACAATCATCCATAGACAAAATGATTATGACTAGTTGAATAACACGAAGTTCTTTCGACCCCAACGATTACTACCAATTAGCCAAACTTGATTAACAAATGTCACTATGAAACTTTAGCACGATTGGATCTTAGAATTAACTTGAAATTGAATTAAAACATGTTAACACAATCACTAACTAATCATATGATAATCAACATCATTTAAGCAAGTGCATAAAGAAACTAGCCACTCATAGCAAACATGAACATAAACTCATAACTTTGATCATTAGAAAACATGATTAAAAGTCTTACAATGCTTGGAATAAGATTACAAATGAAGAAGTAATGATTCCCAAAGGATCGTGGTGGACTTCTTAGTGTTTTGGCCTCCAAAGGTGGAACTTCTGGAACTCCAAACTTCTCTGGATTTCTAAGGACGAATTTTAAGAGGTTAAGGCTTGGTTTGATGAGTAAAGAGCTTTGTAATTGAGGTGGTTCTTATATGCTCACAATTAGCCTCTATTTATACTATTTCCAAGGCCTAGGGTGTTAAATGCTTAACTTGGCCTCCAAGGAGTGAGGAAGGGACTAGAATACACCAAAGGAAGGACCTAGAATCGTTTGGATTCAAAGGGGAAGCTTAGTGATGAAGATTTGACAACTGCAGCTTCTCCAACCGGATCGGTCATATGACCAACCGATCCGGCTGGTCTTCAATAATAACACGCTGACCTATCCGGTTGCGGGTTGCGACCGATCGGTTGGCTATGGCAAAAATACTAATTCCGACCAACTTCCAACCGATCCGGTGAAGGTGTAACCGGATCCGGTTGGATCTTCGAGATACTGAAACTTGATTTTTCTCTCTTCACTCTATCTTGTAGAACTTGGTTCTTCAATCACTAAGGTCTTCAAAGGTACTTGGGATTTAGCTTTCTTGAAGCGGGAATCTTGATTAGTTGCATATTTCCACATTTTCCTCCATTTCCACGCACTTGGTTATAAATACTAGACTAACATCTCTAGATTCGATTAAGTACTAAAATCACACAAATATAACCAAATAATGAGATATAAAAGTACACACAATGCTACTAAAACATGCACAATCGAGTGTTATCAAATTCCCACACTTGAACTTTGCTTGCCCTCAGCAAATCTAGGACAAACATCCACCTGGTACAAGATCGTGATTATGAAAATGTGATGCAAATCAACCAAGTATAAATACGAGATAAGATTCATCAATTATGCTTATAAAGGTGAAACATCAAGATGTTTGACAATATCCAATGATTTTCTTGCATGATTAACATTTCAAAACACCTCACGAAAAATACTGGAATATAATTCACTCAATCACTCATTTTAGTGGAGTAACAAGATAAATCACACTCATTGCTCATCATGATTAGATTATTACCATAAGCTTGTACAAGAAACAAAACTCCACCGACGCGTGGCGTGAGCACCAAGTAAAAACATCTAAAGAGGGCTTTTATTCGGTTATAATGATAGGCTAAGGGTTAAGGGTATGGATAAGGCATGGGAATGTTAATGAAATTGGTGTTAAAATAAAATGAAATCAAGTCTAAAACTCATGTTGCTAGCTACCAAACATTCCACGAACCGAATAAACGATTATAGCTTTGCTTTCTTCTTTCCACTTTCCACACTTTTCACTTTGCCGTGACAATTGTTCTTCGATCATAGTACATTGGCTATTATTTCCATACTTTTTTTTTTTTTTTTTTTTTAGCATAAACTTATCGCATGGCTCAATCAATCACATAGGATGTGGTACTCATAATCATTTGAACAATCTTCACTTTCCGGCGACTAGCAACCAACCGCTTAGACATTGATATGGGATAGGCTAAGGTTTAAAGTGTAAAATCTTTTGTATTTTCGGTGAAGCAAAATGAAAGGGATGGCTCAAGGTGTAACTAGCTGTATCTAGTGCTAAAATGAGCACTACAAATGGGTCCATGTGGGTGGTTAACTAACCAATGAGGCTAGCTAATATATCATTAAATGTAAAATGGAAGGCCATTTGGGTTAAATCCTAAGGTGCCTCTTTATCACACGAATTTACTTATATTGCACGAATGCAATCTCACTGCGGTATGGTAATGATTTACAAGCACAAGTTCTAGAATAAATAAAATCACCGGCACACTCATAGCAAAAGATCCAAGCATAAAAGATGTATGCTAATAAGAAATAGGCTCAAATCCTCACAATTTAGTGGAAAGGGTATAATATGTGCTAGCAAATGTCATCGATCCTAGAATGGATTGCAATAGTAATCGGAACACATCTCGAAGTTTCAAATATTACCAATTTTACCAGTGGAATGATCCAGTTATTCTAATAGATAATCCTAAAGTGTGAAACAACTAGATCAAAAGGGCAAACAAAATTTTAAATTTAAGCATGAAAACTCTAATTTTCCTATTCACCCCCACACTTAAGTTAGACATTGTCCTCAATGAAAAACGAACTTCAAAGTATAGAAATAGGGAAAATAGAGATGAAACCAGATATGTCAATGAGTTTATCGACTTAAAATTCTTTCTTCATTCCTCAAGGCCCACTAGAAAAATCATCACCGCACACAATCTTATAAACAAACGAAGGTTTTATTAAAGGTGACACCCCCCACACTTAAGTTCGACCAAAGGTTTAAACTTTGGGAGTGACCATAGAAAATCAAATCAAACACACGGGTTGCCTCCCGAGAAGCGCTTGTTTTATTATCGAGTCATCACCGACTCGAGTCTTCCGACTTATTCACCGCAAGGGCTTTGAACATTTTGTAGAGTTTGGGATGTACATGAATTCTTCACCAAGATCTTCAATATCGTCCCAGATTTAATTCAAAGATTGGTTTCCATGGAGCAGTTTGTGGAATTCTTCCAGAAATGGTGCTACAAAGGTGATAGTTTCAATTCATTCTCATGGTGTCTCCAGACAACGTCAGAATCGAAACTTCATTCGCTTGCTCCTTGTCGTAGTATAACTTGATTGGTGTCCATTAACAATGAAACTTCCACCTTGTTTGTCATAGAGTTCGACATACCCGGATGGATATCCATGTTTAACGACATATGGTCCAAACCATTTTGGTTGTAACTTAGAGCTTTAATTTGAATTTCATGTTAAAAGCGTAACTTTATCTCCGCTTTGAATTCTTTTCGAATTAGCACTTTTTATCATGATAAGCTTTTGTTCGGCTTTATACGCCTGGAGTTTTCATAAGCTTGGAGTCTTAATTCATCGAGTTCGTGCAATTGCGTAAATCTTTTCTCCGCCTATTTTGAGATCGGTATTACATTGTCTCGAGCGCCCAATAAGCACGATGTTCAACTTGAACCAAGAATGACAAGTCTTCCCATGGAGTCTGTAAGGAGTTGTACCAATTGGTGTTTTATAAGCCGTCTGAAATGCCCACGAGCATCATCAAGTTTTCTTGCCCATAAAGACGGATTGTCTTTTCTTTTTTCCAATATTCTTTTGAGAGCTGTTGGTATTTTCGACTTGATCACTAGTTTGTGGATGATAAGCGATTGCAAATCGATGATGAACTCCATATCTTTTCATGGTTTTTTCCATTTGTTGATTGCGAAATGAGTTCCACGATCGCTATGAGTGCTTTGGGAATTCCATAATGAGCGAAAAGCTTTTGAGAAAATTAACGACGACACGAGCATCGTTTGTCGGTAAAGCTTCGACTTACGCCCATTTGGACACGTAATCTATAGCAACGAGAATGTATTCGAATTTGTGGGATTTAGGGAAAGGTCCCATGAAATCTATTCCCCAAATATCGAATATTTCACACACTTGAATGCTTGTTAATGGCATTTCATCCCTTCGAGAGATTGGTTGTTCTTTGACAAGCGTCGCGGTTTTGAACAAGTGTATGTGCTTCTTTGAATATTGTTGGCCAATAGAATCCAAGATCAAAAACTTTCTTATTGTGGTGGAAGGACCATAATGTCCCCAGTTGGGCCATGGTGACATTCGTCAAGAATTTTACGAGTTTGGACAAAAATACATCTTCGGATCATCCCATCGGACACATTTTGAAAAGATATGGCTCTTACCAAAAATAGTATTTGAGTTCGAAAAGAATTTGCTTCTTTGAGCATGAGTTAGTCCTTTTCGAGAATTCCTCCCATGAGGTAGTTTGCAAAGTCAAGAAACCAAGGATCGTCATTTCCGTCGATGGTCATGAGAGTTTCATCGGAAAATAATCATCGATTTCTTCTTCTTTCAACTCCTCAAGATTAGGATTTTCGAGACGGATAAGTGATCGTGAGAAGATTCTCCGCTCCTTTCTTATCTTTGATTTCGATGTCAAATTCTTGGAGTAACAAAATCCATCGAATAAGACGTGGTTTAGCGTCTTGCTTGGTGTAACGATACTTGAGTCTTGAATGATCGGTAAAACGATCGCTTTTGAAAGCACAAGATATGATCTGAATTTGTCAAAGGCAAAACTACGTACCGTAATTTTTTTCGGTGTGGTATAATTTTCTTCAAGCACTATTCGATGTCTTGTCGGCAAAATATATAGGCGAAAGTGTTTTCCTTCGCGTTGTCCTAAGACGACTCCACAAAGAAAATCGCTTACGTCGCACATAAGTTCGAAAGGTAGTGACCAATTAGGTGAAACCATGATCGAGCACTAGTAAGTTGAGATTTCGTTGATTCAAAGCTTTTATGCAATCAAAGATCGAAACAAAGATAGATTCTTTCTCAAGAAGTTTTGTCATCGGACGAGATATTTTGGAGAAATCTTTGATGAATCGGCGGTAAAACCAAGATGTCCTAAAAACTCCTAACGGCTTTGACGTTGTTTGGTGGTGGAAGTTTTGAGATGACATCGACCTTGGCTTTGTCGACTTCCATTCCCAAGACTAGAGATTTTGTGTGCCAAGCACAATTCCTTCGGTTACCATAAAGTGGCATTTCTCCCAGTTGAGAACAAGATGCGACTTCACATCTTTCGAGCATTTTATCGAGATTAGAAAGGCAAGCTTGAATGAATCTCCAAAGATCGAAAAATCATCCATGAAAACTATATTTAGCTTTACATGGTGTATTGATAACTTGTTCTGATCACCTTACTAATAGAGAGCAAAAATCAAGTCTTATTTTGTTTAACCAACAAAACCGAAACCCAAATAGAGATACTATTTCTTGTGTAGATTGAGGGTAGCCATTAACAGTAATGTCTTCTAATGGAGTAAAGAGCTCATCGACTCTGTCCTCGGTCTTGGTTAGTGATCTTGTTCACATAAAAGATAAAATACAGTAGGATGTAGCAGCACATGGTATTATCACCTTAATACTATGGATCAATTAATTTTTTAATTTCTTCCATCATGGTGCATCTAATTTTTTATTTTTAAAAGCCTAAACTCACCAGCTACTTCCTCTTCCTGAGATTCGCAGTTGGCTGACACATTCGACACATTCATGTTGTGAATAGAAAGTAGGTTTGCTTCCAATATCCTTTTGCACATCTCTTGAGCAAATGAAGTATCACTATCGGGGTGCATGTAATGCTTAAAAGTAGTTTTTCCCCTGCAAGATGAATTCCAGGATTGCATCATGAGAAGATATCATATCGATATAACAATTTGGTAAAACATTTAAACTGAAAATATCAATAATACCATGGTAGCTCTGGACATCTTTGCCTAACAGTGGTAGTAGTAGAAACTTTGGTCTGGTTTGGATCTTCACCTCTTTGCCTACTTATTTCATCTTTGGTGTCTGGACTCTGGAAATCAGTTTAGATTGGAAAATATTAGCGTGATAAATAACATCGCTGAAAAAATGAGTAAAGCTTGACACATACCTATTCGCAAACTTTGCATATTCTATAATTTGATCAAATGAATCATGAGTCTATAACATTGATATTATTAATGTGTCATCGGTATATACATTTCAGTAACTTTGTTATTTATAGCAATAACATAACACAAAATATCATAAACAAATCATTTCTATCAAACAAACATACACTTTCATACTCCAGTAAATAGCCAAACTTTTATGTCAAGTATAAGAAAGACACCAGCTTTGAATAGGATAAAGAAACGAATTATGTCAAGTAAATAGCCAAACTTTTATACTCCAGTAAGACTATGCTGAATGTTGTTGGAACCAAGGTTTGACATGAAGACCTTCAAATTCCTGTAATTTGAAATGCATAGTCGTGAAAACTTACCATCTGAAAACCACCAGAATCAGTGAGAAGTGCTCTCGGCCAGTTCATAAATTTGTGAAGCCCTCCTAATTCGTCTATTAGCTCAGAAGTTGGGCGTAATGCCAAATGATATGTATTTCAAGTATGATTTGACAGCCAATCTCCTCAAGCTGGTTGGTCGTTAAACCTTTATAGTCCCTGTTGCCATGAAAATGTAGTTCTGTTCCGTCAGTAAAAGATAAACAGCTTCCAAGACATTATAATGCAGGGTATCCACGACTCCACGTATATTGAGTTAGTGGAGCATAATTTCAAAAACAGGGTATCTGTTTTGTCGTGAACTAATGAGATATCCATAAGGTTGGACATAATCAAAATTTGAACTTGTAGAGCGTAAGCATGGGTATGTGCTCTTCGTTGATTACATAAGACTATTTGACAACAGGTTCCAGTCAAACAACCATGACCAATGTGTTACTATGGATGAAAAAAAAAATCCTCTGGATCTTTGATGGAGGCAAACGTACACTACAAAGCAAATGACACTGAACAAAATATACAATCAATCTAAAAATGATTAAAACATAAGCACAACTCTCAACTTCCCACTTGAACAAAATATACAATTAATCTAAAAATATTGGTTGAGAAGCATAAGAAAATTAATGGAAAATAATACAATAAACGATGCTAACAAATATGAAAAAAAAAAAGTATCACAGGTAATGAAACTCAAATTTCTAACCTTGTGTTCCCACAGGCCACAGGCATAAATAGAGGTGTCTGGCAAACATAATGAGGTAGTGTAAGCTAGCTCGCTAGAATCTATGGTATAACATTATATTAAATGCAACAATGAGACCTGAAAGTGAATAAACATAGACTAACCTCTTTGCTTGTTGTTCCTCAAGGCCAATTCTCACCACAACCATAGATATATCAATTGTGTCGTGTCATCTGCTTTAGTATTAAGTTTGTCGTTTCTTCTTGTTTCTTTGGACCATACGTTTGATATTAAACGGATTAGATTCCTATTCTTCGGAAAAACTGAAATGAAATGGCATACATTAAGAAAGTCTTGAATACTACAATAAATCTAACAATGTTTTTAAACATAATAAATCATACATTTATGTAGAAGCTTCAGTAAAGAACTTTATATACTTAAATATCTATTTTAAAGATAAGAAATAGTGTAATTTCACATGCATTCAAGATTCATGTTTGAGAAACTACAATTATATGGCTGCAATACTGAGCAACCTAAATGAAATTTATAGGCTTTAATGCAAAAGATATTTATACTAATTAATATTAGTGTGTGGTTTAAAACATGAACCAACTAATACATCAATGAAGATGACCATTTTACTTTAATCCATTCTGATGCACTGCCCATCCATTAGACACCCAACTTATATAAGTCTCGGTCATATCTTTGCACATTTGTGGGATTTGCAGATGCTTACCAACATAGCGCCCTGACCATTAGATTCTTGACAATAAAGTTGGCCTGGTAGCTCGGGTGCTGAAGTTAGAACTAACAATGCTCCTTCATATTGCTTCATTCCATCCCGAGCATGAAAGCAATCACCACGCTAGTCAGACATAACTTTATATTATAATATTTGCCAACACATCATCTCAGATGAATCATAACGTTTTAGGTTGGTTTGACACGTACATTGTCTTTTCCTTTCTTTTTTTTCATTTTTTTATTTAAAATAATTTGGAGTCAAGTTGAATTGCGCTCCAAGTTGGTACCTTCCACCAGTTCAAGTTCCCATAAATTGGCTTTTCCTTTTTTCAATTTATAAACTTACTCTATTTTACATCCAAATTTTAACTACTCTTTTAGTATCTTAACTTATATTCAAGTGGACCATGTGTTATATATACCAACCTTGGTTTTGTCTTATTGTTTTTAAATACAGTCGACAGAAGTGAATGGGCACACAACATAGTATGGTCTAGGATCTGAAACATCTCCAATATAGCATAAAACACAATGCAAAGGCAACACGATCACTTTAATGAAACTGTAAATTTATATGCGTAGTAGCCTTGAATGAAAGAGCATGCTACTCCAAAGGGGTGTTTGGGATTACCTATTAGAACATACCTTATATTTTGTACGCATTAGGTGATATGCATTAGATTGTGTTAAGTTCTAATATGCCAACACTTTATATTTGTATGACAACACTTGAAAAAATAGCACTATACAACAAACACTGATATGCACTGGCTTATTAATTCAATTACGAACCTGGGAAAGTTTATATTTAAGGTTGTTCTATAGGCCACCGGTCAAATCTGGGTGACTCGGTCCACCATGGTGAATGCCCAAAACCATCTCCATATTTATTCGGTTAAATCATAGCCTTGAGAAACTACTTATTAATGCATTATACTACGCACCTTTATAAAAAATTTAACAATGTAAACAGGTCGAAATTGCCAACAATGCTTCTCTCATAAAAAATTTCATCATTTTGGCGGTGCTTAGTTTCAACAGTATAAGCCTTTTCCATTTCATCAAATATATGTTTGGAAACTTGATCAATCCTTGAAATTAACAAACTCCAAATGATTTTATAAGTGGGCTCAAGAGTAGCTAACAGAATTTCATAAGTTTTGGCAAACTTAATTAAGCATGTAAATGCATATAGGCATATCGTTTGTGCTAACATTATCATGAGACATTCCATGTAATTCATTGATTTCCATCATCTCAAACTATCAAGCACTTAGGGGTTGTTTGAGAAAACTTATTTAGAATAGTTTATCAGCTTATTTTCTATGATTACACCATGCCGAAGATAATGTTTCAATTTGCTTACCAGCTTAGTGTACTACTGAAAACTTTTATGTATGAAAAAACACATAATATAACAAATAAAAAGTAAGTTTTAAAGAGAGCCAAAAAGTTACCATAGTGGATTTGATGAAGTTAAGATTGCATTTTTATTGGCCATTGGCTATGCCCACGTATCTCCATAAAATGAAACTCGCATGACCCACCTGAAAATAGATCAAAACATGGTAACTTTAAGAATGCAAGCAGATGGTATCAACGGGTTAGTTGTTGATTCACAATTATCATTATTTCTTTCTTTAACCAATATAGGATGAAGATATTGAATTACCAGTTTGTAATCACTTTCATCTTATAGTTCCAGTTTTGTGCTCTTCTGCTAAAAACAATAAAAGTAACATGTTACCATCTTTTTTCATGCCTAACAATCTAAATACCAAATAATAAAGGTAAACAAAGTAAAACCCAGCTTTGAAGAATAGTAAAAGTAACCTCATTAGCCACCTAATTCTTTTCAACAAATTAACATATGTTTTTATAGAAACAGTTGGTGGGCATGATTTCGTAACCTTCACATGGGGTTGATTTCAAAACTAAAATCAATAATCAAAATCCAAAAGTATTCCCTAATTCATCAAACATTAAAGATATGGTAACCTAATTTCGATTTAATAAAACATAAACTAAGAGTAAAAATTACCTGACATTGAATTTGGTTGATTTGTGATGAAACAATACAATAGAAAAGAACTGATTTGAATTAATTGATATGATTTGAATTGTGTTGATTGGTTGTTGTTTGTGTTGTGTGGGACTTGTGGAAATAAATAGCTTGCATTGACAATAATTAAATCTTGTCAAGATCATCGTTTCTCTTTGTGTGGCGTTGTTGACTTTGGCGTGTTTCTATTATATATATGTGGGAGATTGCGATAAAGGTTGGTTTGCCAATCATGATTTCGGGAAAACAAGCATTGGAGCATGAATACATGCAGATGTGCGAGTCGAAAAGGGTCATTGTATGTTGATGGTGTTTTGATTAGCAGTTTATTGGTGGAATTGAGTTGGTGTATCATTTGGATGGAGGTTGGTGAATCGTGAAAGATGAGACTACTTGCCTAACAAATGATATGGTTTGAAAGTGAAGACAAACATTTGATGCATCGAGTTATTAAACCGGTTTCTTGTTCTTTGTTGATAGCTAGTCACATTAGCGATTTGAATATTTGTTTATTTGTTTAGATTAGTGTTTGTTTTGCTAACTCTTTGTTATAAAAGGAAATGTCTATAGGGTTTCGAGCTTGGTATGTAATTTTCTCCTTTTCACTAAATTGTGACTAAAGAACTTGGGGATAGCAATGGTAAAACCAAGACTACATCCCGAAAATACACCATTTTGCACATTATGTAACATAGTCCATGTCTACCCCATAGTGTCATATCATCCAATTCCCAGTGTTAACAAAAGTTATATTCCGTAGAATATTGTTGATTATCAAAAGCTTATGGAAAGCTTATATACTTGACCAATACCAGCACCCGATATATCCTATGTTGTGCATTGTCTTAGTCAATTCATGCATTCTCCTTTGACTTCTCACCTCAAAATTATGTTTAAAATTCGAGATACCTTAAAGGATCTCCGGTCTTCGCATTCATATTACTAAGAGTAACGGTGTGTCTCTTAAAGGATACCGATGTCGACCGGGCAAAATGCATTGTCACCAGAAAGTCTCATATCGTTACCGTCAGTTTTATGAATGAGAATCTCATCTCTGAAAAGCAAGAAACAAAATACACTCTCCAAATCTTCTCTCACGAGGCCGAGTAGAGAGCCCTAGCATCTTTAACTAGTGAGATCATTCGATTTTGAAACCCTTCAGATTTGCAATGTATAAATCACGCCGTTGATTCAAGATCAAGGACAAGAACTCTCGCTATCAAAATAGCCGCTAACCCCTCAGATTTCATGAGAGGACTAAACACCTTGAGATTGATCTCCACTCTCATGAGAAAAATCTTAAATGGTGTTGTTAAACTGCTGCGGATTCAAGAAACCAAATTGTCGATATCTTAACCCAGTGGTTGGACATTTTCAACGTTGTCTTGTTAATAAACTTGAATGATTGACTTTTGAATATCGGATTAAGGGGATGTTAAAATTAACCCGATATCCATTTTGTATTTCTTTGTTTTATGTCTTATGTTTCAGTTATATGAAGCCTATGTTGCTCTCAAGCCCAAGCCCTTCTCAAACCCATGTCTTCCAAAATTCTTTATTGCGAACCGTTGGAAGTCGAGTATTTATGCCCTATATCGCTCATTTAGGTTAGACGAGTTTATTGGTTCTTTTGAGCCGCCGTCCTAAAAATATCTCTCATTGTTCTCGATCTTGAGACTTTAACTCAAGATCACATCTATCCTTTCATTGTTATTGTTTCATCTTGTAAAACTATTATCAAGTTAGATAATAGGATCACACCGTAGTACTCAGGTGATCTTTTTATGGTCAGAAGCTTCACGCTTGAACTTTGGGTTGTTTTGATCTATATAAAGAGTTTTGGTTTCTGCATATCATGTTTTTCTATAAACACCATAACCAATTGGCCTTGTACCATGAAACACCTTCCTCTACACCTAATTGCTTTACCATTAACTGTCTTAAAGATTCTACCACTTTCAGACCATCCTCAACCAATTTCTGATCCTTGTCCACCCCTTTAAGACCCTTGTCCATCTCTTTCAGTCACTCCTCTAGTCTTGACACCCCTCTAGCGTAACCACTTGCACCTCTTGCGCTTTTAGCGCCCCTAAACCACCACTTGCTTCCCAACACCTTTCTTCTTCATGGACAACCCTCACATTATGTCCTTTCCACATATTTGACAATGAATGATTACCCCTTTCTTCCCACCCTAGTTCTATTCCCATGCTTACATAAATGAAGTCTATCTTTTGAACTTATCAGGTTATGAAACAAAAATACTCCAATAAGCCACAAACATAAGTTATCCAAACACCAATGCTTATCATTCTCACCTTAAAAAACTTGATAAGAACCTCATAACAATTACTAATATACAGTTTGCAATATTACTTTTGTTCCAAATTTCAATGAATCCTTAATATATGCTAAATCAAACACCATGATGTTTGTATTAGCTTATTTACAGTAACTTATGTATATTTCAACGGGAAAATTGCTTAGTGGGTATATATGCAATTGCCCCTTTTTCAACAGCCCAAACCAAAATTCCACACAAATAAGTCTATACGCCCTAAAGTAAACTCTATTTTCGAACTAGCCTATCTAGAATGACCTTTTGGGTGTTATTGTTTTTCGTAATGCAAAGTATTATGGATCGCTTTTAGCTTATTTTCAATCTCTATTTCCTTGTTTTTCGCAATGTTAACTAAAAAATCACATAAGAATGATGAGTATTACATGACTTGAGCCCCTCGCCTCCTAATTTTCCCAAGATCAATAGATCATCATCCCATTGTTTACATCATCATTATCAAGTTTTGTTGTCGAATGGATTACATTTCATTAGAGGCGGACAATTTCAACTCATTTGATAATGAATGGGTCATCTTTGGTTTGTATTGCTTA
Organism: Chrysanthemum lavandulifolium; assembly: GCA_022545495.1. Lineage (NCBI taxonomy): Eukaryota > Viridiplantae > Streptophyta > Magnoliopsida > Asterales > Asteraceae > Chrysanthemum > Chrysanthemum lavandulifolium. The sequence continues at coordinate 289,282,689 of CM040239.1, read as the reverse complement.
TAGCGGTTTAAATGGGCCAAATCGAAAAACTTAGCTAGCTAAAAGGAAACGGGTCGGAAGTTTCATTGAATTATTAATGCCTACAATCTCTTAAGTCGCTTGCAAATATTCTATTGTAACATAGTTTGTGGAATAAAATTTCACGTTAATATGATGATAGTTAACAAGATAGTTGGACAAAAGTGCTTCGGGTCAACAATACCAAAATTTCACCTGCTTTGAACTGCTTTCTCATGTCTCGCCCCTACCAATTTTACCACCGCTACTTTGATATAAGCATATAACTACTCCAAACTCCTACATTAAACTTTTGACAAGAATCGCACATGCAACATGTAGTTGAAGTAGCAAACCTTCATCATCTAAAGGACTTGAAAAGTAGTTAGTTCGGGTCGAAAGTCAAACACTTCCTAGAATTTACAAGAATGCATGAATTTTTTTTGTCTCCTTTATATGACTCTCTAGCTTGCAGAGTGTATGTGTATCGATACATGGCACATATATGCAACGTGAGGTCATCGATATTTTAATACATCATACACGCCATATCCAAGGGTTAATCCGATGCATATTAAATATAGATTATTGATTATTAGAATCCCAAAATAGTTTTAGGAACAAGGGATGAATAGAAGTCAAAAGTATACAAATTTACTTTAGAGGCCATCCACTTACATGGTGTAAAATATAAAGAGTATTAGTTAAAATAGTCCGTAGATGCAAAACTCGTTGTGTTCACCTTGCGGATAATCGATAATAATACTATTATTGACCAACTTTTTCCACACAATTTTATTATCAAGCTAATAACTTAAAATAGTCCTGCTTATGAAAATGATCAATTTAATCGTGTCGATAATCAAGTTCCAATGAAGATCCCGACTTGATGAAGAATGCAAGATTATATGAAGACGCTCGCCGCTAACCTCGTAAAAGAAGAGGAGCGAGAAAACTATAGTCACAGGTGCGAAGAAAAAGTCGGAAATGGAGGTCGATGATGCAACAGATTCACTTGTATCGGGCCCGGAATTTGTGTTATGGGGGCTCGAAGTTTTTTTTTTTTTTTTTTTCGATAATAACATGCATTTCCTTGTTTTAAAAGTTGGATTGAAGTTTGAATCGTTCTCCACGCGTTATAAACACATGTACTATTCATATAATCATTTCAAAGAGTTGATTTTTTTTAGGAGTAAACAAGCAGAAGATGTAAAGTTTTTTAGAAAATTAAATATACACGTTACTAGTTTTTTTTAACATATAATTATTCTTGCTCAAAAAAAACATATAAACATTAATAGTTTGTTAACAAGAACCGTTAAGAGGCTCTGGCATGCATGATATGTTTGCTCAAGCCAGTGGCTCTACTAGCCTATGGCGCCACAACCCACACCGGCCGGGCCGGTAAGGTTCTGCACTCGCGGCCACCAACCCAAGCCAAAAGTTTTTTTTTTTTTTTTTTGGTGGATTTGTTTCTCTTTTGTTTGTGTGTTGTGATGTGTTTGTGTGATTTTATTATTATTATTTTTTTGCAGGTTTGAGAGGAAGACAGAGGATGAAGAAGATGGATTACAAGTGTGTGGTTGCGTGGGCTAAATTTTTTAAGTGGTTAACGGATGAAAATGTGTATGTACGGATGAAAATGTGTAAAAACGGACGAAAACATGTAAATACAGATGAAAACGTGCGAAACAGATTGAAAATGTAAAATGGACAAAATGTGTAAATACGGATGAAAACGTAACACGGATGAAAAAGGGTAAAATGGACGAAAACGGGTAAAAACGGACGAAAAAGTATAAATACGGATGAAAACGTGTAAATATGGACGAAAACGTGTAAACACGGACGAAAATTTGTAAATACGGACGAAAACGTGTAAATACTAACGAAAACGTGTAAATACGGACGAAAACGTGTAAAAACCGACAAAAACGTGTAAAAAACGGACGAAAACGTGTAAATACAAACGAAAACGTGTAAATACGGACGGAAACGTGTAAATACGGATGAAAACGTATAAAGGAATAACGATCGTTAGTATAAAGGACTAACGGTCGTTACTTAATTGTCAAAAGATTTGAAAAAGAAGATGACAAGGACTTTTTGGTCATTTCATTTGGATATGAACTAGATCTGTAACATGTGCAAACCACATTTGGGGCGAGCAATCCTGATCGACACTCGACCTCCGTCCGATCCCGACACCGATTCTTTTTCCCGATACCGATCCGATCGTAATCGGGTCGGTAGTCGGTTTGCGTTCCTCGTAATCGGATTCGGGACGCCGAAGTCTCGGACGATCTCGAGAAAACGCAGCCAAAATCAAGATTCGGGACGATTCGGGACCATTATCGGGATTCGGGACGAGTCGGGACGAGTCGGGACCATTATCGGGTCGGGAGTCGGTTTGGGTTTTTCCTCATTGTCGGTGTCGGGATTAGTCGGGACGGGTCAGGATTCGTCCCGATGCTCACCCCTAAACCACATTGACTGAACCAGTAAAAAAAAACTTCAGTGACTGAAAGTGAAAAAACCGCCAAACCACAGTGACCATTTTTGTAATTAACTCATTTTTTTATGTTTACGTCTAACTTTTGTTTTACGTATTTTTTTATTTAACGTATTTTTTTATGTAATATGTTTTTATATATATGTTTTATTTAAAAATGGGTGAAAAAAAGTACAACGACATCACAAAACTGGTGTTATGCTAGGGGGGTTTTGGTGTCATAACCAAGAGTGATGTCATGAGAAAAAAGTGCTGAGGTGGCACCACTTTTTCTTACGACGCCACTGACGGCACCAAACTATACCTAGCGCTCTAAAGAACTTTTATTTTCACTAGGAGTTGGTGTGGGTCACTAAATAATAAATATACAAATTTATATTTTCTCTTTTCTCTCTCCAATATCTCATCTTCTTCCTACACAATTTACATCAATACACCATTATCATGAAAAACCACAACTTCTCTCATTCAAGCTCGCCATAAAATAAAAAACAAAGCAACCCAGATCGCTAGGTAGTTAGGCTAGCTTGACCAGTTGGGGGTGTCCGAGCACCTCCGCCCCACCCGGGCTTCGTCTTTGCATGGACCCAAGTCAAGTGAAAAGTTAAATGGAGCTAAAAAGCAAAGTGATTAGAACCGGAGTGGTTCAGAGTATAGTGTTGGACTGCCACCTGTGAGCTCAAACTCAAATAATAGTTTAAGAAGGCATTCCACATAAGTGTTGGATAACGAACGAACAAAACTCGACACTAAAATGGATTGGGTCGAGGAAAGGTTGAGGGTTGTGCAAGAAGTAAGAGAAAAGCTCAATATTTTCCTTAGATAATCGTGAAAATGAAAGCTTACGCTGCAACTTTTGAAGATATAGCTCGCCACTTCGTGAGATCCGAATGCTAACTCGAACTCTAAGGTACATCAAGTGGAAAGTTCCATAATGATAAGTTGTGTGAAAGTTCCCGCAATGATAAGTTTAAATATCCCTTGTTTGGCATAACTTTCCTTATGGGCTCTATTTATCTTAAAATGAATTTAGTTCCTTATGTAGACACTCGAGTAATTAAGAAAATATATCCACAATCGAGTCCTCGTTATTAATCGATGTTGCAAATCGCTTAGGATGGATTGTATTCGCAGACCATCAAACATGCTTTTGGGTAATGCTTGCATTAGTATAATTTCTCACGATTGAGTTTTGTTCACCAAATATGCAAATTTGTTCTGCAATCATAATTTCAACCCCTTAAATGCTTGGATTTCTAATCGGCAACCCATCATGAAGGTAAATCGGATTATCAAATTCTTGTTTCTTATAAATATATATAGTTACTTGGTTTTTGCTATGATATAATTTATTATTATTTACTTATAGGTATGGCAAGATTCCACACTACTTTATTTATGATGAAGTTAGAGGGTGTCAGATATATAAATCTTAAGTTGTAGTGTTTGTATTGAAATACATGTTGTGATGATTAGCTTTTGTTATACTCGATATTAAAGGGTGTTTTGATTGCATATGCTGCACAATATTTTTAAATATTTGGGCTTGAGAAGATTGAAATATGTGTGTTCATAAACTAATTTTCTATTCGTAAGATTATATTCGCTTTTAACATTATGGTATCAAGCATTTTATTAATATTTTTATCTTTTAAAATATTCTGAAGCTAGGCCACCCATCAAGGCGGGCCTTGACAGCTAGTACTACTCGCATTCGCAAAAAATATACTAAGAAACCAACAAAAACGATATGATAAAAAATCAAAGAATCAGAACTTAAATGTGCTTGATCTTGAGCCATATTTTCAAGAATCTAAAGGACCAATTTTGTGAAAAGATAAAGGAACCAAATAAATTTTTGAGTTGTTGGGGTTTATAATCAACATATTAATGAGGGAAGGTGTCGTGATGGACCATCATCATCAAAGGTCATCTCGCCGCCATATCAAGATCCCACTCTCCACAACTAACCACAACAACCCCCCACTCATAACAAACCTCAACCTCTTCTTTGGGGCCCACCATCTACCACTTTATTTTTTTTTATTCAATTTCATTTCCAAATAAACTAAATTCATTTAATTCAAAATAAAATACAATACATAACATAATAAAAACATACTAAACATAAAAAAAGACACGAAAAAAAAAATACGCAAGAAATACATCAAATTATAACGAAACTAATTATTTGGATTCTATTGTTGAAATTGTCCCCATTGAATTTGTTTGCCAAACATGCTCGATGAGACATCGCTAGCTTTGCGTTTTTGCGTTTATCATGTAGTTCTTTGGCTTTTCCCTTGCAATTGGCAACGCTCAATCCATGTACTCTTGTAAATTTGGTGTCGGAGAATATATGTTTCAAAGAATGTCGAGATATCGCAAATTGTTGATCTTTCAAAATCATGTTATGCATTATGATGCACGCGTACATGATTCTCCGTAACTGCCAATAGTAAATTGCCATGCCGGTTGGGCAATGATATGCCAACGCCCTTCGAGGACACCAAAAGCTCTTCGATATCTTTTCGAGCACTTTCTTGTTTCGCTTTGAATGCGGCATTTTGGGTTCGTTGCAAATGTAAATTCGACCGACTAGATAATACCTTGCTTAAATTTACATCAGATACTTCAAACTCAACCTCGTGGGCTTATATCATCAAGCAAGTCGTCGAATAAACGAGAATTATTTAAAACCGCTTGATCGTTATTCTAACCCGCCAACCAAAAAAATGCATGAAACCATTAAATCGTATGAAGCAACGGTCAAGCATTATAGTTGGATATTTTTATCACCTGTATGAAATTGGCCTTGCCATTCTTTCTATGCTTTTTCCATTCCCAAGGCATACAATCGATGCTCCCCAACATTCCCTAAGCCCATGAGCGGTGTTATGTGCATGGTATTAGTGCTAATGTCATCCTCATCCGTTTTCTTAAAACTCCTTAATAGATAGATGGATTATGCACATAAGAAAAAATTTCTAGGCAATTGTGTGCAAAATGTTCACCTATTTGTAATACTCATCGAACGCATCGTGCTATCCCGTAAGCCATTGGCGTGAGGCATGCGCATTTTTTGAATCACACTAAAACTCATTACACCCCTAGCATCGGGTCGCACTCTAAAGAAATCAAAATTTTAGGAAGAGGATGATGAGTTTCAATATATGTTTCAATACCTTGTACTATTTTAGAAATAAACGACGGCTCATACGATATCGACGCCTAAAATTATCGTCTCAGATATTTTGGGTTGTCACCAAAATATATCGAGAAGTAGACGTGCCAGAACTTCAACGCTCCACGAAGGACGCGATGACGATGCTTTGAAGGACCACGCTTGTTTCCGCAACGCTTGCTCGCCTCGAACTCTTGAATAAACATTTCTAGTTCCGTTAACTCTTCAAGGTCACTTTCACCGAATAAGATGATTCACGTGTAACTCATGTTTCGTAAAGTTTGAAATGGTTTAGTATTTTGATTGAAGATGATAAAAATTGTAGGATATGATATGTTATTTATAGATTAGTGGTTTTATTTTTATTTTTTTTTTAAAAAAAAAAAAAGTTTAACGGATAAAATTCAAAATATAAACGTTGGTATCCACTTTTGTCGAAGAATGCCTAGTCGTCAAAACAACGAACCCACCCACGGCGAAACACGACGAACGTCACGGTGGCGAGCATCCATAAGGTCCAGCTAGGACCACCGGCGAGCACGACGCCCCATACCTTCCCTCTCGAGCTATGTTTTGGTGCGAACGCACCAAATTTTATGACCAATTTAATTTTCGTGAAAATTGGTGTACTTGTATTCTTCATGGCCATTTAAAAAAATTGATGTGTAGGGTCGTAGGCATCAATTTTGTGCACCACAATAGACAAATTGGTAAAGAGTAATAATTTGAGTAACTTCAAGTGGTAAAAAATCTTTTTTTTTTTGGCAAAGGTCTAAGACCCGTAAATATATTACTCCAAAAACGCTTATACAAAGGATATAGGTGAATCCCATATCTCAGCCTGTTACATAGGCGGAAAGCTTACATAACAAGATACTTCATATTCTCTATACAAGAAAATAAACTAGTACTCAAAAGATAACATTAGATTTCTATGGAAACAAATTCGCCTGCCCCGAGGCCTTGAGCTTGATACCATACATGTCATTAATAGGCATCCAAATTCCCTAGAAGATCGTAGACCTGATCCGCATAGTCATCATAATCATCTTCACGATCACGACCACCACCAAATAGGTTCATTGACTCATCAAAAGAGTTCACAACCTCGTCTTCATCACTATCGAGTCAACAATCTCTCTCTCCCACCAGAGAATGGGTTAACCTCTTAGTAGAAGAAGTATACGGAAAATCCTTTTATTATCTAAATAATCAACCTTTTTAATAGGATTACCATCATCATCAACAAGAGTAGCTTTCCATCAATAAGAAGCTTTTCAAACTCCGATTTTCTCAAAAATAGGGGTAGGACCAACCTCGTTAGCTTTATCTGAATCACTCAAGCGGTTCTGTGATACTTACCGGTCTTAAGAGGCCCAACCTCATTTGCTTCCATTGTACTACCGTAATCCACATCGATATAAATTACATTCATCAAGATCGATCATATTAAGTGCAAGAAAAGATTAGATGTAGCAATATTCGTCCCACTGCATTCAGCCACTTCAATCGGCTTCATTTTGCATTATCCACCTTCTTGGGTTCGGGAGGAGGCGCTTTAGGTTGATACCTAAACTTAGGACCCATACAAAGTTTAGTAAACCTCCTTACCGGAACACTTTGACCACCATTCCTACCCTTATTCTTGTTATTTACTTTGAAAACCATCGTTAACACTGCTTAGCCGAGTAGGAGGTGAATACATTTAGGACAATCAGCAACAGATGACTAAAAAGCTTACACGTATCACACCGTGGCGGTTTCCATTCATATTCAACCCAAATATTTTCAATAGTAGAACATGTCCCATCAAGTAATGGTATCTCAACAAGGATGCTCTCCCTAATAACCCCGATCCACCTTAACTTCAATCAAGCACCTAGCAAAACTACTCAACCCCATGATTCCAAGCACATTTGACTAGTGTAAGAATCTAACATTTTTGCACTCAATCAATGTGGCTAGGAGGTCGAGACCATCATCGAAGAAAACATAGCAAGGCACATCATGAAATTTAACCCATACCGAATATTAGTGTCACACCCCAAAATACCTGCTTTTCAAATGAATGGAATACCGGTATGATTGCCATAGCATCACAAGCTATGATTATATTGAATCGACCTAAAGTGTCATTTTGAAAATACATCGTTTGATTTATTAAAACATTCGAGTTTACAAAATATAGGTCCCAAAAGTACCAACACGAGTTTGTTACAATCAAACGATAGTTAAGTGCATAAGATCCTTGAGACGGTCAACTCAACGACTCCATGCAAGCCATGATGATATGCTAAATACGAGATAAAACATGCTAAAAGTGTCAACACAAAGGTTGAGTGAGTTCATAGAGCATGTGTTATTATGAAAACCTTAAAGAACGTTCACCCGCAAAGGCATTGTAATCAACCCGCCCAAGTTCACGCCATACACAAAACTTGCAACTTGTGTGTTTACAACCCATTACTCAAAATGTTATAGTTTATGTTCAAGCACACATTGTCAAATGAGTTCACATATTAGTACCTAACTTAACGTATCAATAGTCAATTGATATAGCACGAATTGACGTGAGAACAATAGTACATCACTCGACGTATCGACGTAGTCAAACCGATATAGCACATATCGTCGATCGAGAACAATAGCACATAATCAATAGTTCATGACTCAATGTATTAGTAGTCAATTGATATAGCACATAATTCGATGAAGAACAATAGCACACAATCAAGAACAATGGATATAGTACAACATTCGGTTTGGAACAATTATGGTCCTAATAAAAGTTGTAGCATGTATCTCCCAAAAATAGTACGTAACAATTGAAAATAGGGGCCATGAAACTCACCTCGATGCAATGATTATAATGGAAGCAAATGGTAATTTGAAAATAAGGCTCGGACTCTAAGCAGTAACCTAATATGAATGATATGATCTAGTTTAGTTCATGAGATGATGTTGTTATGCATTACCAAGTTCATATGTTACCATACCACTTGAATTTATTTTGAAATGAAGTTTATCGTCAAGTATACATTTATGACATCTTGCCAAGCTATAAAATACTTTACGCTTATATATGTTGAAACAACATCCACGATAGTCGTTTAGAAATAGAACAAGAATTTATAGTTTTTCGTCGTAAAATAATATACTTTGACAACTCATGAAAATGACTAATAACCTTATGAATCTTAGTCGCAAAATGGTGAATATAGAGTGTTAGTGTTGAAGAAAATAGTTGTGATCGTCATTTCAAACATGTATATCTTGAGCTTTATAGGTCCGTCGCGATCTATATATCCTTGGTTTCGTGTTAATATATACTAATATATTTTTGATAAATCGACTCATTTAGATTATGTTTAAAACTCTGTTTTGCCCTTGAAAATCCCTTGACGACTTGTATTATTTCAAAAAATTTCGTATTAAACTTAGAATTAGCATAACGTTGCTATAAACCCGTTTTAATCCATTCAAGTGGCCACGGTTTCGATTTTAAATCTATTTTTGAATATATACGCCAAGATAACTCACAACCCACCGAAAATTCCATATTTTACAAAATGTGACACCCTTTAAATATTTGTTGTCTAAAATGAGTTTTCTAGTTCAAAGCTTGTACTAAACCCTTCCAATCAACACCAAAGCTATTCTAAACCTACCATACACCTTCTTAGGGTGTCATGGGTTCCTAAACTTCACCAAAATGATAAGATTCATGGAATATTAATTATAACATGTAAGTCCATTTTATGTTGAAAAATATATAAAGTGGTATAAACACATGGTTTACTTGCATGATTAACGATTTTTCTCCTGAAATGAATAGTGTTTCATGAATAGTAAAATTTTGAAATAACTTCAAAGTTTCAAACCGACTTCAAAATGATGAATAGTAAAATGATGAATAGTAACCCGATGAATAGTAATTTCCGAGATGAATAGTGAAATTTTCAAAGTCTGAGAAATGACTCAAATTACGATTTGTCACAATTAGTCAAATCCTCTTAAGCGATTAGTATTCAACGTCCATGTTTTAAGAATAATTCGTACATTCGTAATCATCCACGGTCCATTTTCAAGAACATCAACAACACCTTATGAGTGGAAAACTTAAAGAAAAAGAACCCTTAGCATTCATCATAACCTTTTGAATACCATACTTGGCCCAACGACAATTAAATAATAATCAACAACCGAAAAGCAATACGTTTACCAAGAAAATAACCATAAAGGGTATTCTCAAATTTAGAATTTACCTCAACGCACTTTCATAGGAATGGTGAGATCCACCCTATTAGACTTTTACTACATTCCAACTCAATTTAAATTAGACTTGGCGTCAGAGAATCAATCGATGTAGCACCGTGATATGAAACCGGGCCACACACTGGGCACCCGCTGGTTGGGCATCGATTATGAACTTAGCGCACTAATAGAAACAACATTAGTACCATTGTCCGCGTCTCGCATTCGCCAGAATCTCACCATTTAGATAGCCTTCAAAGGTCCTTACACGCCCAAACAGATGGTTCAAGACCATAATTCGCTTAGCCTCATTCCCACTGTGATCAACCTCGATCACCGCCCAACACTCCTATTAATGGAGGATAATGAGACCTTCATCAGATTCATGTTGCGAACACCCTGCCGCAACATCGCTACCCGTTAATCGTTGCATTCGAGCATTCAATGCATCCATGTCAACATAGGCGTAACTCGATTCTTTGGATGCACTATCGCTATTTAGAAACCCTCTGCTCATCTCTCGGTAACCCACGACAAAGAATAACCTAAAGAAGAACACACCACGCACGCATGCAAGCGAACTAACGAAAAGAAATAAAACTCAACTAAAAGTTAGGTTTTATAAACGTTAAAACTTAAACGTCACATAAAAATCCCGTGATGCAAACTTGCGATCATAAAAGAAAATTACCATTCACTAATATACTAATTGAATGCCAATAAGAATGGAACATTAGGCCTTATTGCAATTGGTATTATATTGTGATAAAAGAACATGCAATTGATCGACCAAAAGAATAAAAGCGCCACCGACCCACGATTTCCAGCAAGAAATCAAAATTAATAATATACTAAACAAAAGGAAGATGTCAACAACACCAATTCACGACGATTACTAAGAATTAAAAGGTTTTAGATAAGTTGTTTAGGAATCGATATGGAAGGTGTTGATCGCTTTTGTCGCAAGAGAGTTTTCGTTTAGGGTTTTCGCTTTTAATTGGGAAGAAAATCTTTACCTGATACTAATTGTGATATTTATGTTGTGCTTAAACTTTGGATTGACATTCAGTTTTGAAAGAATGTGATCTCAACCGAATAAAAGGTTGTGAAACTTCTAGTGGTGATAGACGTGTGTCATGTGACGTGGATTAACCGACATACGGCTTTAGTGATGCGGGAGTGGAATGCACGCGGCTTTAATGAGTCGTCAAAATTTTCAAAATAACTATATATATATATTAGTTTATCTTTCACAACTATATATGGTTGTGTTTATTGATTATTTGTGTTAGAGTAAATTAGACTTGATGGTCATGTGGTTTGTATGGATCTTTCACTTTCGTCCTTTGACTTTTTTGCACAAATAGTATCTAACTCTAAATCCTTAACACCCATGGTCTTTTGACTAAACGGACGTTATATTTAACCATTAAATTTACTTAGTTAACTTACACATAAGGTTATAATTATCACTCACTCTTTTGGTCCAACATCTAACCAGTGGCGGATCTAGGAATTAATAATAGTGTGTGCAATATATATCTAAAATTTTCTTTTATATTTCAGAGATTTTCAACTCGGTTCGGGTTTTACGGGTCGAATTATCCAGGTTTTTTTTCGAATCTTCATAGAAAAGTTGAAATTTGAACAGGCTAAACTGGGAAATATTATTAAAATCCTAATATTTAAATCATAAAAAAAATTTCTAACGTGTAAATTATATTAATGAAGCTTCATGTAGATATAATAACATGAAGAAAATATTAATACACCTTTTGTTAAAACTTACTCCTCCGCCTCAAAATTATTATCATGGACAAAAAGACATAGCTTAATAAAAGTGGTGACCATTACAAATTTCAACCCTACTAAATTCTCTTTTTATTACTAATAATGTAAAGTGACAATTATTTTAAGACATCCAAAAAGAAAATATGGATGACTAGCTTTTAGACGGATGGAGTATATAATATCTAGGAGAAAGGTATAAAAAATCACTACTACACAAAGTATTTTTGGTATCGCCCTTAGGTACGTGTTATATGAAAACCGTATCAAAAACCATTTGGTGCGCTTAGAAACCGTACTAAGAAAAAGCTATTTGCGCGGTTTTTAATTTCTTTGTTATTTGGCACGACTATTTTAAAACCGCACTAAATAATATTTTGACACGGTTTTGTAGAAACCGCACCAATAAATATTTTTTTATACGGTTTTAGAAACCGCACTAAAACAAATTCAAAATAAATGTCTCCTCAACGAAACCTCACGCCAAATCTCCCAACACCCACACACTCTCATTCAAGACACCACATTTACTCATACTCAACCTCCCCTTCAAATCAAATCTTTCAAAAATTAAACACTCCATCAACAACCACAATAAATTTAACTTAAAACTCACAAAACTACAAAAAAAGGTAATAGTTATATTTTTATTTCGCTTTACTCATTATAATTTTTTTATGCTTAACTAATATATTTTTGATATTTGTATAGGTACAAACTTCTTCATCATGTATCCAAATTAGAGCTTTCACCTCATTTTAAAAAGTTCGTGATCATAAGGTGAGTTTATAATCTTTTTTTTGTTATTTGTAACATTATTTATCTTTATGTTGATAGTTCTAAACTTATATATGTATGTATGTATGTATGTATGTATGTATGTAGTTAATATGTTTATTTGTGTATATAACATGTGCATTTAGAAGTTACAAGTATATCGATTCTTCGAACCACCTTTATTTCTCCGTCACGCTTATCAACCGCTTTGAACGGTCAACCCAGAATAGATGATAAAAGCGGCGACAAATGGAGAAAATGCAAGTTTACCAAGGATTAAAAATATTCTTGGATCGTTTATGTCCCGTGAGGCGTGATATTCGGTATAGTGACTTGTGGATTATTAAAAAATATTAGTATAGGAAAACAGGAATCGATTAACTAACACTAGAATGCGAATAGTAATAGCTCGCACCGCCTACTTTGTTAAAAACGCATAATCTAAAACCTAAAAACGAAAAGATAAACAAACGACGTTTAACTAAAACGAAACGAGTATAAAAACAAAACGATTATAACTATAGAAGGGATTTGCATTTTTAGCGACTTAAATGCAAATTAAAAGAAATTAAAAATTAAAATCTATTAAATAAACGCTTATCACTATTTTTACAGATCGATGAACGCTTATGTGATTTTTAAAACAAAATAACTTAAATAAACTATCTTAACTAAAACGCATATACTAAAATTATCTAGAAACGTTACTTAAAACTAAACGAAGCGTTATTTATTAAAAATTGATACAAGCGTAAGATAAAAAGTAAAATTTATGAAATAAAAGGCTTACAAGTATAAAACTAATTTTCTTACATACTATTTGATAAAAGAAAATTTTACAAAAAGAATTATATTTTTAGACTTTTATATTTTTATTATGAATTAATTACTATAAAACTTTAATTAAATGTTTAAAATACTAAAGCTTATTGGAAAAATCTCAACTTTTACGTAAAATACTATAATCTATTCTTAATCTAAGAAAAATAAGAAAGCTGCGGAGTTACTGTGGAAAATAAGAGTCGGTTTATGCCTCGGTAATCGGATTCGGGACGCGTCGAGTCGGGACGATCTCGAGAAACGCACCAAAATCAAGATTCGGGACGATTCGGGACCGTGCTCGGGATTCGGGGCGAGTCGGGACAGTCGGGACCATTATCGGGTCCCGAGTCGGTTTGGGTTTTTCCTCATTGTCGGTGTCGGGATTAGTCGGGACGAGTCGGGATTCGTCCGATGCTCACCCCTAAACCATTGTTGAACCGGTAAAAAAAACTTGGTGGTGAAAGTGAAAAAACGCCAAACCACGGTGACCATTTTGTAATTAACTCATTTTTATGTTTACGTCTAACTTTTGTTTTACGTATTTTTTTATTTAACGTATTTTTTATGTAATATGTTTTATATATATGTTTTATTTAAAATGGGTGAAAAAGTACAACGACATCTGGCCGGTGTTATGCTAGGGGTTTTGGTGTCATAACCAAGAGTGATGTCATGAGAAAAAGTCTTGAGGTGGCACATTTTTCTTCTGACCAGCGATGACCAAACTATACCTGTAAGCTCTAAGAACTTTTATTTTCACTAGGAGTTGGTGTGGGTCACTAAATAATAAATATACAAATTTATATTTTCTCTTTTCTCTCCGATATCTCATCTTCTTCTACTGATTTACATCAATACACCATTATCATGAAAACCACAACTTCTCTCATTCAAGCTCGCCATAAAATAAAAACAAAGCAACCCGGATCGCTAGGTAGTTAGGCTAGCTTGACCGATTCAGGGTGTCAAGGCACCTCCAGCCCCAGCAGCAGGGCTTCGTTTGCATGGACCCAAGTCAAGTGAAAAGTTAAATGGAGCTAAAAAGCAAAGTGATTAGAACCGGGTGGTTGAGTATAGTGTTGGATCACACTGTGAGCTCAAACTCAAATAATAGTTTAAGAAGGCATTCCACATAAGTGTTGGATAACGAACGAACAAAACTCGACACTAAAATGGATTGGCTGAGGGAAAGGTTGAGGGTTGTGCAAGAAGTAAGAGAAAAGCTCAATATTTTCCTTAGATAATCGTGAAAATGAAAGCTTGCAGTTGCAACTTTTGGAAGATATAGCTCGCCAGCTTCAGGAGATCTGAATGCTAACTGAACTCTAAGGTACTGAAGTGGAAAGTTCCCGCAATGATAAGTTGTGTGAAAGTTCCCGCAATGATAAGTTTAAATATCCCTTGTTTGGCATAACTTTCCTTATGGGGCTCTATTTATCTTAAAAATGAATTTAGTTCCCTTATGTAGACACTCGAGTAATTAAGAAAATATATCCACAATCGAGTCCTGTTATTAATCGTATGTTGCAAATCAGTTTAGGATGGATTGTATTCTGGTAGACCATCAAACATGCTTTTGGGTAATGCTTGCATTAGTATAATTTCTCACGATTGAGTTTTGTTCACCAAATATGCAAATTTGTTACGCAATCATAATTTCAACCCTTAAATGCTTGGATTTCTAATCGGCAACCATCGTGAAGGTAAATCGGATTATCAAATTCTTGTTTCTTATAAATATATATAGTTACTTGGTTTTGCTATGATATAATTTATTATTATTTACTTATAGGTATGGCAGTACCACACTACTTTATTTATGATGAAGTTAGAGGGTGTTTGGGATATATAAATCTTAAGTTGTAGTGTTTGTATTGAAATACATGTTGTGATGATTAGCTTTTGTTATATTGATATTAAAGGGTGTTTCGGATTGCATATGCTGCACAATATTTTTAAATATTTGGGCTTGAGAAGATTGAAATATGTGTGTTCATAAACTAATTTTCTATTCGTAAGATTATATTCGTTTTAACATTATGGTATCAAGCATTTTATTAATATTTTTATCTTTTAAAATATTCTTGAAGCTAGGCCACCCATCGGGCGGGCCTTGAGGCTAGTACACTATATCGCACAAAAAATATACTAAGAAACCAACAAAAAAACGTATATGATAAAAAAAATCAAAGAATCTGTACCGGTAAATGTGCTTGATCTTGAGCCATATTTTCAGTAACTAAAGGGACCAATTTTGTGAAAAGATAAAGGAACCAAATAAATTTTTTGAGTTGTTGGGGTTTATAATCAACATATTAATGAGAGGGGAAGGTGTCGTGATGGACCATCATCACTTCATCAGTGTCATCTCAGCGCCATATCAGCATCCCACTTCTCCACAACTAACCACAACAACCCCCCCCCCACTCATAACAAACCTCAACCTCTTCGTTTGGGGCCCACCACTACCACTTTATTTTTTATTCAATTTCATTTCCAAATAAACTAAATTCATTTAATTCAAAATAAAAATACAATACATAACATAATAAAAACATCGAAACATAAAAAAGACACGAAAAAAAAACATACATGAAATACATCAAATTATATGAAACTAATTATTTGGATTCTATTGTTGAAATTGTCCCCATTGAATTTGTTGCCAAACATGCTCGATGAGACATCGTTGAAGCTTTGCGTGTTTGCGTTTATCATGTAGTTCTTTGGCTTTTCCTTTGCAATTGGCGTTCAATCCATATCATTGTAAATTTGGTGTCGGAGAAATATATGTTTCAAACAATGTCGGATACTCGCAAATTGTTGATCTTTCAAAATCATGTTATGCATTATGATGCGCGCGTACATGATTCTCCGTAACTGCCAATAGTAAATTGCCATGCGGTTGGGCAATGATATGCCAACGTCTTGGAGGACACCAAAAGCTCTTCGATATCTTTTCGAGCACTTTCTTGTTTCGCTTTGAATGCGGCATTTTGGGTTCGTTGCAAATGTAAATTGATCGACTAGATAATACCCTTGCTTAAATTTACACCGTATACTTCAAACTCAACCTCGGGCGATATCATCAAGCAAGTCGTCGAATAAGCGAGAATTATTTAAAACCGTTTGATCGTTATTACGCCCGCTACCCAAAAATGCATGCCAAATCCACAAATCGTATGAAACAGCGGCGAGCATTATAGTTGGATATTTTTATCACTGTATGAAATTGGCCTTGCCATTCTTTGAGACGAGTTTTCCATTCAGTGCATACAATCGATGCTCCCAACATTCCGGAAGCCCATGAGCGATGTTATGTGCATGGTATAAGTGACGAATGTCATCCTCATCTGGTTTTCTTAAAAACTCCTTAATAGATAGATGGATTATGCACATAAGAAAAAATTTCTAGGCAATTGTGTGCAAAATGTTCACCTATTTGTAAATACTCATCGAACGCATCAGGTGCTATCCCGTAAGCCAATTGGCGTAGGGCACATGTGCATTTCAGAATCACACTAAAACTCATTACACCCCTAGCATCGGGTCGCACTCTAAAGAAATCAAAATTCTTAGGAAGAGGATGATGAGTTTCAATATATGTTTCAATACCTTGTACTATTTGTAGAAATAAGCAACGGCTCATACGATATCGGCCTAAAATTATCGTCAGTATATTTTGGGTTGTCACCAAAATAATCGACAAGTAGGCGTGCTTGACAACTTCACGTTCACGAAGGGCGTGTGGCGATGCTTTGAAGGACCGGCTTCTTGTTCGCAACGTTTGCTCTGCCTCGAACTCTTGAATAAACATTTCTAGTTCCGTTAACTCTTCAAGGTCACTTTCACCGGAATAAGATGATTCACTCGTGTAACTCATGTTTCAGAAAGTTTGAAATGGTTTAGTATTTTGATTGAAGATGATAAAATTGTAGGATATGATATGTTATTTATAGATTAGTGGTTTTTATTTTTATTTTTTTTTTAAAAAAAAAAAAAAAAAAAGTTTAACGGATAAAATTCAAAATATAAGCGTTGGTATCCACTTTTTGTCGGAAGAATGCCTAGTCGTCAAAACAACGAACCCACCCACGGCGAGCACGCGACGACGTCGCGGTGTGGCGTGACGACGGCGAAGGTCGGTAGGACCACGCGGCACGACGGCCCCGTACCTTCCCTACGAGCTATGTTTTGGTGCGAACGCACCAAATTTCTTACCAATTTAATTTTACGTGAAAATTGGTGTACTGTATTCTTCATGGCCATTTAAAAAATTGATGTGTAGGGTCGTAGGCATCAATTTTGTGCACCATAATAGACAAATTGGTAAGAGTAATAATTTGAGTAACCCAGTGGTAAAAATCTTTCTTTTTTTTGGTAAAGGTCTAAGACCGGTAAATATATTACTCCAAAAAACGTTTAAGTACAAAGGATATAGGTGAATCCCATATCTCAGCCTGTTACATAGGCGGAGCTTACATAACAAGATACTTCATATTCTATACAAGAAAATAAACTAGTACTCAAAAGATAACATTAGATTTCTATGAAACAAATTCGCCTACCAAGGCCTTGGAGCTTGATACCATACATGTCATTAATAGGCATCCAAATTCCCTAGAAGATCGTGGACTGATCCGCATAGTCATCATAATCATCTTCACGATCATGACCACCACCAAATAGGTTCATTGACTCATCAAAGAGTTCACAACCTCGTCTTCATCACTATCGAGTCAACAATCTCTCCCACCTTAGAGAATGGGTTAACCTCTTAGTAGAAGAAGTATCACGGAAAATCCTTTTATTATCTAAATAATCAACCTTTTAATAGGATTACCATCATCATCAACAAGAGTAGCTTTCCATGATAGAAGCTTTTCAAACTCTCCAATTTTCTCAAAATAGGGTAGGACCAACCTCGTTAGCTTCATTGAATCACTCTGGCGGTTCTGTGATACTTTACCGGTCTTAAGAGGCCCAACCTCATTTGCTTCCATTGTACTACCAGAATCCACTACATCAGTATGAGTGCCACATTCATCAGTATCGATCATATTAAGTGCAGCAAAAGGATTAGATGTAGCAATATTCGTCCCACTCGTACTAGCCACTTCACTGGCTTTCATTTTTGCATTATCCACCTTCTTGGGTTCAGGAGGAGGCGCTTTAGGTTGATACCTAAACTTAGGACCCATACCAGGTTTAGTAAAACCTCCCTTACCTGGAACACTTTGACCACCATTCCTACCCTTATTCTTGTTATTTACAGTTTGAAAACCATCGTTAACACTCTGTTTAGGCTGAGTAGGAGGTGGAACAGATTTAGGACAATCAAGCAGCGTATGACTAAAAAGCTTACACGTATCACACCGTGGCGGTTTCCATTCATATTCAACCCAAATATTTTCAATAGTAGAACATGTCCCATCAAGTAATGGTATCTCAACAGTGATGCTCTCCCTAATAACCTGATCCACCTTAACTTCAATCAAGCACCTAGCAAAACTACTTCGACCCCATGATTCCAAGCACATTTGACTAGTGTAAGAATCTAACATTTTTGGCGTACCAATCAATGTGGCTAGGAGGTGAGACCATCATCGAGAAAACATAGCAAGGGCGCATCATGAAATTTAACCCATCTAGGAATATTAGTGTCACACCCCAAAATACATTTTTGCGTGAATGGAATACAGGCGTGTTGCCATAGCATCACGATTCTGATTATATTGAGCGACCTAAAGTGTCATTTGAAAATACATCGTTTGATTTATTAAAACATTCGAGTTTACAAAATATAGGTCCCAAAAGTACCAACACGAGTTTGTTACAATCAAACGATAGTTAAGTGCATAAGATCCTTGTGAGACGCGTCAACTCAACGACTCCATGCAAGCCATGATGATATGCTAAATACCTGAGATAAAACATGCTAAAAGTGTCAACACAAAGGTTGAGTGAGTTCATAGAGCTTGTGTTATTATGAAAAACCTTTAAAGAACGTTCACCCAGCAAAGGCATTGTAAATCAACTCAGTTCCAAGTTCCGCCCATACAAAACTTGCAACTTGTGTGTTTACAACCCATTACTCAAAATGTTATAGTTTATGTTCAAGCACACATTGTCAAATGAGTTCACATATTAGTACCTAACTTAACGTATCAATAGTCAATTGATATAGCACGTAATTCGACGTAGAACAATAGTACACGACTCGACGTATCAGTAGTCAACTGATATAGCACATAAATCGACGTAGAACAATAGCACATAATCAATAGTTCATGACTCAATGTATTAGTAGTCAATTGATATAGCACATAATTCGATGAAGAACAATAGCACACAATCAAGAACAATGGATATAGTACAACATTCGGTTTGGAACAATTATGGTCCTAATAAAAGTTGTAGCATGTATCTCCCCCAAAAATAGTACAGAACAATTGAAAATAGGGGCCATGAAACTCACCTGATGCAATGATTATAATGGAAGCAAATGGTAGGCTGAAAATAAGGCTCGGACTCTAACCGTAACCTAATATGAATGATATGATCTAGTTTAGTTCATGAGATGATGTTATGCATTGCAAGTTCACATGTTACCATACCACTTGAATTTATTTTTGAAATGAAGTTTATCGTCGAAGTATACATTTATGACATCTTGCCAAGCTATAAAATACTTTACGCTTATATATGTTGAAACAACATCCCACGATAGTCGTTTAGAAATAGAACAAGAATTTATAGTTTTTCGTCGTAAAATAATATACTTTGACAACTCATGAAAATGACTAAGTAACCTTGCGAATCTTAGTCGCAAAATGGTGAATATAGAGTGTTAGTGTTGAAGAAAATAGTTGTGATCGTCGTATTTCAAACATGTATATCTTGAGCTTTATAGGTCCGTTTTCTGCGATCTATATATCCTTGGTTTCGTGTTAATATATACTAATATATTTTTGATAAATCGACTCATTTAGATTATGTTTAAAACTCTGTTTTGCCCCTTGAAAATCCCTTGACAGCTTGTATTATTTCAAAAAAAAATTTCGTCGCTAAACTTAGAATTAGCATAACGTTTTCGTTATAAACCCGTTTTAATCCATTCAAGTGGCCACGGTTTCGATTTTAAATCTATTTTCTGAATATATACGCCAAGATAACTCACAACCTACTGAAAATTCCATATTTTACAAAATGTGACAGCCTTTAAATATTTGTTGTCGAAAATGATTTTTCTAGTTCAAAGCTTGTACTAAACCCTTCCAATCAACACCAAAGCTATTCTAAACCTACCATACACCTTCTTAGGGTGTCATGGGTTCCTAAACTTCACCAAAATGATAAGATTCATGGGAATATTAATTATAACATGTAAGTCCATTTTATGTTGAAAAATATATATAAAGTGGTATAAACACATGGTTTACTTGCATGATTAACGATTTTTCTCCGGAAATGAATAGTGTTTCATGAATAGTAAAATTTTGAAATAACTTCTCAAAGTTTCAAACCGACTTCAAAAATGATGAATAGTAAAATGATGAATAGTAACCGATGAATAGTAATTTCCCGAGATGAATAGTGAAATTTTCAAAGTTTGAGAAATGACCTGAAATTACGATTTGTCACAATTAGTCAAATCCTCTTTAAGCAGATTAGTATTCAACGTCCATGTTTTAAGAATAATTGGCACATTCGTAATCATCCACGGTCCATTTTCAAGAACATCAACAACACCTTTGCGAGTGGAAAACTTAAAGAAAAAGAACCCCTTAGCATTCATCATAACCTTTTGAATACCATACTTGGCCCACGTATTCTGAGCGTAATAATCAACAACCGAAAAAGCAATACGTTTACCAAGAAAATAACCATAAAGGGTATTCTCAAATTTAAATTTACCTCCTCAACGACTTTCATAGGAATGGTGAGATCCACCCCATTAGACTTTTACTACATTCCAACCTACGAAAATTAGACTTATAACATTAGAATCAATTGATGTAGCACCCGCATATGAAAGCCGGCTTCACACTCGGGCACCCGTTGGTTGGGCTGATTATGAACTTTGGCGGGCAATTAGAAACAACATTAGTACCATTGTCCGCGTTCTCCGCATTCGTAACTTCACCACCGCGCATAGCCTCTTCAAAGGTCTTACACGCTTCCAAAACAGCCGGTTCAAGACCATAATTCGGCTTAGCCTCATTCCCACTCGTATCAACCTGATCACCAGCTCCAACACTCCTATTAATGGAGGATAATGAGACCCCAACAGATTCATGTTGCGAAACACCGGCGTTCGCAA
The DNA here is from genome assembly GCA_022545495.1 of Chrysanthemum lavandulifolium. Classification (NCBI taxonomy): domain Eukaryota; kingdom Viridiplantae; phylum Streptophyta; class Magnoliopsida; order Asterales; family Asteraceae; genus Chrysanthemum; species Chrysanthemum lavandulifolium. The sequence goes on along the minus strand of CM040239.1, from coordinate 289,261,032 downwards.
CATCGTTACCCGTTAATCGTTGCATTCGAGCATTCAATGCATCCATGTCAACATAGGCAGAACTCGTATCTTTGGATGCACTATCGTTATTTAGAAACCCTCTGTTCATCTCTCGGTAACCCACAGACAGCAATAACTAAAAGAAGAACCCTACACACGCATGCAAGCGGAACCAATGAAAAGAAATAAAACCACAACTAAAGTTAGGGTTTTATAAACGTTAAAACAAGCGTCACATAAAATCCCGGATGCAAACTTGCGATCATAAAAAAATTACCATTCACTAATATACTAATTGAATGCCAATAAGAATGGAACATTAGGCCTTATTGCAATTGGTATTATATTGTGATAAAAGAACATGCAATTGATTGACCAAAAAGAATAAAAGCGTCACAGACCCACGATTTGTAAGAAATCAAAATTAATAATATACTAAACAAAAGGAAGATGTCAGGATCACCGACCCACGATTACTAAAATTAAAAGGTTTTAGATAAGTTGTTTAGGAATCGATATGGAAGGTGTTGATCGCTTTATCGCAAGAGGATTTTCGTTTAGGGTTTTCGCTTTTAATTGGGAAGAAAATCTTTACGATACTAATTGTGATATTTATGTTGTGCTTAAACTTTGGATTGACATTCAGTTTTGAAAGAATGTGATCTCAACCGAATAAAAGGTTGTGAAACTTCTAGTGGTGATAGACGTGTGTCATGTGACGTGGATTAACTGACATGGCTTTAGTGATGTGGAGGGAATGCCAGCGTGGCTTTAATGAGCTGTCAAAATTTTCAAAATAACTATATATATATATTAGTTTATCTTTCACAACTATATATGGTTGTGTTTATTGATTATTTGTGTTAGAGTAAATTAGACGGATGGTCAATGTGGTTTGCATGGACTTTCACTTTGGTCCTTTGACTTTTTTTTTTGCACAAATAGTATCTAACTCGGAAATCCTTAACACCCATGGTCTTTTGACTAAACGGACGTTATATTTAACCATTAAATTTACTTAGTTAACTTACACATAAGGTTATAATTATCACTCACTCTTTTGGTCCAACATCTAACCAGTGGCGGATCTAGGAATTAATAATAGTGTGTGCAATATATATCTAAAATTTTCTTTTATATTTCAGAGATTTTCAACTCGGTTCGGGTTTCTGGTTGAATTATCCGGGTTTTTGAATCTTCATAGAAAAGTTGAAATTTGAACAGGCTAAACTGGGAAATATTATTAAAATCCTAATATTTAAATCATAAAAAAAATTTCTAACGTGTAAATTATATTAATGAAGCTTCATGTAGATATAATAACATGAAGAAAAATATTAATACACCTTTTGTTAAAACTTACTCCCTCCGCCTCAAAATTATTATCATGAGACAAAAAGCACATAGTTTAATAAAAGTGGGACCATTACAAATTTCAACCCTACTAAATTCTCTTTTTATTACTAATAATGTAAAGTGGACAATTATTTTAAGACATCCCAAAAAGAAAATATGGACTATAGTTTTTAGACGGATGGAGTATATAATATCTAGGAGAAAGGTATAAAAAATCACTACTACACAAAGTATTTTTTGGTACGCTCCTTAGGTACGGTTATATGAAAACCGTATCAAAAAAACCATTTGGTGCAGTTTTTAGAAAACCGTACTAAGAAAAAGCTATTTGGTGCGGTTTTTAAATTTCCTTTGTTATTTGGTACGACTATTTTAAAAACCGCACCAAATAATATTTTTTGATACGGTTTTGTAGAAACCGCACCAAATAAACATTTTTTGATACGGTTTTTTTAGAAACCGCACCAAAAACAAATTCAAAATAAATGTCTCCTCAGCGGAAACTTCACGCCAAATCTCCAACACACACACTCTCATTCAAGACACCACATTTACTCATACTCATCCTCCTCAAATCAAATCTTTCAAAAATTAAACACTCTATCAACAACCACAATAAATTTAACTTAAAACTCACAAAACTACAAAAAAAAAGGTAATAGTTATATTTTTATTTCGTTTTACTCATTATAATTTTTTTTATGCTTAACTAATATATTTTTGATATTTGTATAGGTACAAACTTCTTCATCATGTATCCAAATTAGAGCTTTCACCTCATTTTAAAAAAGTTCGCATCATAAGGTGAGTTTATAATCTTTTTTTTTGTTATTTGTAACATTATTTATCTTTATGTTGATAGTTCTAAACTTATATATGTATGTATGTATGTATGTATGTATGTATGTAGTTAATATGTTTATTTGTGTATATAACATGTGCATTTAGAAGTTATAAGTAGATCTGATTTCTCCCGAACCACCTTCTTTTATTTCTCCGTCACGCTTATCAACCGCTTTTGAACGGTCGGCAAGTAACGAGATGATAAAAGGCGGCGGCCGGGAGAAAATGCAAGTTTACCAAGGATTAAAAATATTCTTGGATCGTTTATGTCTGGTGAGGCGTGATATTACGGTATAGTGACTTGTGGATTATTAAAAATAATATTAGTATAGGAAAGCAGAATCGATTAACTAACACTAGGAATGTGAATAGTAATAGCTACATCATGCTACTTTGTTAAAAGCGTACAATCGAAACCTAAAAGCGTAAAGATAAACAAGCGTACGTTTAACTAAAAGCGTAAGCGTATAAAAACAAAAGCGATTATAACTATAGAAGGATTTGCATTTCTTAGCGACTTAAATGCAAATTAAAAGAAATTAAAAATTAAAATCTATTAAATAAACGCTATCACTATTTTTACAGATCGATGAACGTTTATGTGATTTTTAAAACAAAATAACTTAAATAAACTATCTTAACTAAAACGTATACTAAAATTATCTAGAAACGTTACTTAAAACTAAAACGAGCGTTATTTACGAAAATTACGCTGAAGCGCAAGATAAAAAGTAAAATTTATGAAATAAAAGGCTTACAAGTATAAAACTAATTTTCTTACATACTATTTGATAAAAGAAAATTTTACAAAAAAGAATTATATTTTTTAGACTTTTATATTTTTTATTATGAATTAATTACTATAAAACTTTAATTAAATGTTTAAAAATACTAAAGCTTATTGGAAAAATCTCAACTTTTTACAGAAAATACTATAATCTATTCTTAATCTAAGAAAATAAGAAAGGCGTGAGTTCTTGTGGAAAATAAGGTGAAATAAGCTCAAAAGAGCTTATAACCATAACATAAACACCCTTATGTATTTGATTTTGCATTCCATAACAAGAAAGACCCAGGCGCTTATGGTTCTGGTACCCCACTATCACTCTTAAAGGGGTGGAGGTCTCGAGGTTCGAGCTGCCTCACCCTTTTGCAAAAACATTTTATTTTGATTTTTCTTTTGCAAAATGATATAACAAGCTAAAATATGGAACTTTAATAAAAACAATTTTTCAAAACTTGAAATAAGCTCATTGGAGCTTATTTCCATAACGATCAATAAATAAGCCATAAGCTCCCATAGAAGCTATAACTTGTAGCAAAAGCTTGTTTTGGCTTTTACGCTTTTAAGGACATAAATATATCAGATATTAAGTACATTTAATAAATTAAAAGCTTTACAAACAAAGAAATAAGCAATTCTTGGCTTATAAGCTTATGCAGTGAGCTTTTAACTCACTGTTTGGCTTATAAGCTTTGAATAAGCTTAACAAAGGAAACAAAAGGAAAAGGATATGTATATACATGTAATATGAACAAGTTTAAGAAAAATGGAAAGCTACAAACCTAGAAATAAGCATATTATGAGCTTATTAGTCATTCAGTTGAGCTTATGGGCTCACAGTAAACTCATAGGCTCACAATAAGCTTGAAAAAGCTATAAAGTGTAAACCAAAGGCAAAATTATATTTGTACAAGTATAATGGACTATTATACACAAGCTTGTACACTGGAATTGGCAAATAAGCTTGAAATAAGCAGATAAGCACTTCCAGTGCACTGTAGATCCAAACACCCCTGCTATCTTTTGGTTTGGCAATTTAAGCTCATCAAATAAGCTCAACTAACCAAATAAGTTGTTGTAATAACAAGGCATGCTGGTTGGCTTTCCAAAAAGCCCAAGCTTACCTAGTGGGGTCCACTAGTGAGCTTGTAGGAAGCTTATGAAAATGCTATGAATTGAGTGAGTATACTTATATATTCGGTTATGGGACAAACAAAAAGCCTATTGCGGACTTACTCGATAAGCTACAAAATGGGTTTTAAGCCTTTGGACCTTATTAACTAGGCGGTTAGCTTTTTAAAGAGACTAATTTCACAAATTGGGTCAGCAGGGATAAGCTTTTGTGAGCTTATGAAGAAGCTATAATATACTCAATTACATCTTGATGAAATGATGATAAGTTCTAGCTACTTGCCTATGTAAATAAGCTACAAGGTGAAAGTGAAATCTGAGGATCATGAAGTTTGGTTGCTAGGCTTCCTAAAAAGCCAGGCCACACAAGCTTAAGATCACAAATGAGCTTGGTGTGAGCTTGTGGAAATGGTGCAAGTTCATGGTTTGAACTGTTAGGAATGGGCAAACACAAGTTCACAAGACTTATCAAATAAGATCATGAGAGCTCAACCAATACTGAGACTTAGAGTATGACTGAATAACTTCACAAGAAGCTAAAAATCACAAGCTCTAGCTCTGTAGGGAACTTTTCATAGGCATAGAAACACAACTCCACTTCCACTGTTTGCTTGATTGGAAGGAGTGAATGGACAAAATAGATGGAAAGATTAAGCTATGCAAATAAACTACAAATTTAAAAACAAGCATGCAAATAATAAAAAGGCCCACAGGCTATATAAAGAAGCTAAATGCAAGCTAGGGTCAAGTAATGAAGCTTATGCAAGCTCATTAACTTGACACCTAAACTGTGGTCTGAGGCAAAACTATAATGAAAATTTGACTTTTAAGATATGAACTATGTTGACTTTATTGAACTTAGAACTGAATTTATGGACTAAATATGATATAATAAGATGTAATAAGATGATATTAATCTATGTCTACAAGTTTTAAGCTAATACTATGAATTTTACAATCTAAAACTATGACAGTAAACTGCATAAGTGATTTAAAAGGAATTTTGACTTTTACAAAACAATGACTATATATTAGGACTAAACTGAGCTATTATGTGTTATTGAAACATGAAACAATGACAAACAACTACAGACTTACACAGGAGGACTTGTTTATCAGCAAATCCAAACAACCTTTTAACTTTCACTTGTCACATGAACTTAAAAGTTGCATTGAATCTGAGTCTAAACCATATTCCAAACATTATATTATAACATAACAAGACTAAATGAGCATAAAACTTCAAGAACACAGTCAAAAACACAAACTTGTCAAATTTGAATTTCAACTGAGTAACTTCAATTTTATGCACAATTGAATTACAATAAACAAACTACTTATATTATGTTATAATAACAATAAACAACAACATAGAAACAGGTAAACATGAAAATCAAAGCACATAAAACATTAAAACAGTAATAAGCAAAAATTAGAAAAATGCTTACAAGTGAGAAAGTGGACTGAGACATAGAAACCAAGGACAAGGTTACACCTAATAGCTTCCCATTAAGCTCCTAATACCCATAGCATTCAAATCCAACCTTGCTTCATCACCTTCTTCATAATTCGATTTTGGTCATTTCCTATTTTATCTATTTTTAGTGATTTTCTATTTTAAAGATCATTCTTTGAATTATTGTATCTAAAGCTACTTAAGCTTTGTCGAGCCTAAATTATCTATTAGAGTCCATTAATCCACCATGATCCAACAAGAAAAGTAAATGACAAGAAATTAAAGAAATTATGAAAATATAAATTTTAAAAGAGACTTGCATTAAACTGAAAACAGAGTTCCATTACACTAATTTGAGAAAGGTAACAACATTAAAACATTAAATGACAAGTAATTAAAGAAAGCAGTAAAACTAATTATCACTACGTGACCTAGGCTAATCCAAAGGTACTTGTTTCTCTGCCTCTCCTCTGCTTTATATAATCCTTTCAATTCCTTGTCGACCTCTGATCATATCCCACCTCACTTGAACCGTTGATTTAATCCAGATCATCACAATTGCCAAATGGCGATTTTGGCGCCAAAAATGTCTTTGAGCAGGTTTTCTTCATTAATTGGGTTTGGTTTGATGTGGAGGTGGAGGTGGAGTGTGAATGAGTGGAGAAAGCAGTGAAATGGTGAGGTGGAGGTGAAACCATCCTTTGGTTTTAGCTAAACCGGTGTGGGAGAGAAAAGCTGCTCTGATGGTAGCGGTTTATTTGAATTCAAAATTTGGGCGGGTTGTGTTTTGGGTTGGATTTGGGCTGATTTGATATAAAGGGTATCCGTTTGTTTAAGCAACATCACGAGGACCAATTTTGTAATTACGCCAAAGTTAAGGTGACTTTGCCATTTTCAAACATTCTTCAAGGACCAAACCCAAGTAACATAACACAAGGACCAAAAGTAGTATTTATTTATATTTAAAAACTTAAAGGACTTATTTTGTATTTTATTACAATTTAAAATACCAGGGACCATTTATGTAATTTTCCAAAGTTTAGGGGTTAAATTGTAATTTCCTCAAAGTTATCAAAATAGTTCCAAATTGTAAATTCATGAATAGTACAAGGGTATATTTTGTAAAGTTCCATTTTGAATACCAGGGGACCATTTTGCCAATTTTGTAACTTGAAGGGTATAAGTTGCCATTTGTGTAAACTTTCATCCGAGGATCATTTGTGAATATTTTTGTTTTCCCATGGACTTAAGTTAACTTTTATTTCATTTTGAAACTTGAGGACTAGTTTTGACAATTTGAGTAACCGAGGGTGAAAATGACAATTGTTGTGAAATTGATCATTTTTCACTTGTTTTCAATCTTTTGTACTGAATCACATAAAAACACATTTTATGAATTTGTATCATTTGAGAGTCATTTGTGTTTTTTATTGTTTTGTGGGTTTCTACATACAAATATATGTGTATTTAGACACATATCAAGATCCTTATATGAAATTAGTTGATACCCATCCGAAACTAATCTAATAGAGATTAATTTCGAGCAGTCCCCGTTTGGGACTGCCTTTTGAATATTTTGTCTCATTAGGATGCGTATAGGTTATAGTGTGTTGACTATTCAAGAAAAAAATTGGTATACATTTTTCTTTACCTCCTTCGAGTTTGCGTTTATACGCATACTTGCGGAGTTGAGGGGAAATGCTGTCGTTTTTTTCTAAATAGTCAACCCACTAGAACGTATACGCATATGAGATAAAATATTCAAAAGGTGGGTTAGGATGTGCCACATGTTACCACATATTTTTCATTCTTACATGCATACGATTTAGTATTTTGTTTTAAATTTTCAGATGGAATGAAAATTGATGTACGGCAGGAATGTTAATGACCCAGAATTTGTGAATTGAGTGCAAAGTTTTCTTATCGCTGCTGAGTCTAACCGAGTGGCAAAGGGAGATATAGAGATTTTTTGTCCGTGTTCGCAATGTAAAATTTATGTACGATATAATGATATCAAAATGATTGAATACCATTTACTCAAATATTGTTTTGTCCGTAAAAATACTTGTTGGTCAGAACATGGAGAATCACTAGTTGATAATAGCACATCGAGTCATGGATCAAATGCTAATGAGAAGAATGATTCTTACATTAATGACAAACATGAAAATTTAAATGAGATGTTGCATGATTTAGAGGCTAATGGTGATATTGATCAAGAAGATTCACAACAATTATTTGATGACGCCGAGAAACCGGTGTATGATGGTTGTAAGAATTTTACCATACTTTCGGCTATTTTGTAGTTGTTAAAATTAAAAGCAATTAGTAGTTGGAGTGATAGTAGCTTCACGAAGCTATTAGACTTTATACATAGACTACTTCCCAAGAATAATGAGTTACCCATTTCTACATACCAAGCTAAAAAGTTAATGTGTCCAATGGGACTAGAAATTGAAAAAATACACGCATATACGAATGATTGTATGTTGTATAGGGGTGATAAGTATGAAAACTTGCATGCATGTGTTACTTGCAAAACATCAAGGTATAAAAGAACGGATGAAATTGTTGATGATGTGATAAAAATGGACCTCCCATTAAGCTATTGTGGTATTTTCCCATCATACCGAGACTTAAGCAGTTATTTGAAAACAAAAGAGGTCAAATTGTTGCGTTGGCATTTCGATCGGTGTAAAGGCGACGCGAAATTAAAGCGTAGCGGACTCCCTCAATGGAGAAAAATTAATAACAAGTTTCGAATTCAAGAAAGAGGTTAGAAATATTCGATTTGGGCTAAGTTTGGACGGAATCAACCCATTCGGAAACATGAGTAGTCGTTATAGTACTTGGCCGGTTCTTTTATGTATGTACAATCTTCCACCGTGATTGTGCATGAAACATAAATACATTTTAGCGTCATTATTAATTTCAGGTCAAAACAATGCGGTAATGACATTGATGTGTATTTGTCTCCTCGATTGACGATATGAAAAATTATGGGCGGGTGAAGAAATGTATGATGCGTATAAGAAAAGAAATTTAGGTTGCAAGCCATGATTTTTAGCACCATAAGTGATTTTTCAGCATATGGAAATTTGTCATGATACAGCACAAAGGGTAAACAAGCATGCCCAGTTTGTGAAGATGAGACATCTTCAAGGTGGTTAGTCAATTGCAAAAAAACCGTGTTCATGGGCCATCGAAGATCGCTTCCAACTAATCACCCATATCATCATATGAGTTCGAGTTTGACGGAAGTTCGAAGTATGGACGAGTCAGGACACGATTTAGTGGAGATACTGCTCTTTCTAGAGTTTCTAATCTAAACACTGTGTTCGGAAAAGGAAAAGGACATCAAATTGAACAAGGCATGTGGAAAAAAAAGTCAACTTTTTGGGAGTTAGAATATTGGAAGGATTTGGAAGTACGACATTGTATCGACGTTATGCACATTGAAAAGAACGTATGTGACAACTTTATGGGGTTATTGTTGAATGTTCCTGGGAAAACTAAAGATGGTATTAATGCTCTAAAAGATATGGTCTCATGGGGAATCCGGTTAGAGCTCACCCCTGTTGAGAATGACAAAAAAACGCACCTACCTGCCACCAGCATGTTATACCATGTCGAAAGCAGAAAAAAAACCCAATTTTGTAAATGCTTACATGATATTAAGGTTCCATCTAGCTATTGAGTGAACATTAGGAGCTTGGTATCCGTGAAAGAATGTAGTACGCAAGGAATGAAGTCGCATGACCGTCATGTTTTAATGGCACATATGATTCCATCGCATTAAGTGGTTTGTTACCAAAGCATGTCGACATACAATCACGAAACTTTGTTTATTTTTAACATGATTCACTCGAAAGTGATTGACCCCGAAATTTTGGATTCATGGCAAAGAGATATTATCATTACTTTATGTCAATTAGAGATGTACTTCCCGCCGTCCTTTTTTGATGTCATTGTTCACCTCGTATCTCATATTTTCAGTTAAATTAAGGCTTGTGGTCCGGTTTTTTAAGTTACATGTACCCTTTTGAGAGATATATGGGCGTCGTGAAGGGTTATGTAAGAACCAGTCTCAACCCGAACGTAGTATTGTTGAAGGATATGATTCCGAGGAGGTCATCGACTTTTATACAAACTATTTGGAAGGTTTCAAAGGTAATGGCGTTCCTCAAAGTCGACATGTGGGTAGACTTCATGGGGTCAGTACAGTTGGATTGAAATAGTCTAGCCCGGATCAAAAGCTTTCGAGATTGCACATTTTGTAGTCCTTGAACATACGGCATGTGTTGCTCCTTTCATTCAAGAGCATATGGAAAAGTTGCGTGCAAAAAACATTGTTAGAACGGAGAAATGGTATACGAAGAGGCATAATGAGCAGTTTGCTAATTGGCTAAAAGACAAAGTGACAGCAAACGTGGGTCAACCAAATGTCGATAAAATAGTGGAAAAAGCTGGGAGAGGGCCCGAGATTGCTAGTAAAAACATATCAATGATATGAAATTAATGGCTATACATTTTACACTAAGATGCGAGATGAAAAGAGTACGGTGCAAAATAAGCGGATTCTGATGATAGCCTCCAGGTGGATTACCAAAAGTCATATTACAGGGTGATACAAGATATATGGGAGCTGGATTATTATTTTTTCAAAATACCTTTGTTCAAGTGTAAGTGGGTAAATAATAGCTCGGGTGTTAAAGTTGACGACTATGGTTTCACACTTGTCGACCTTGGAACTGACGGTTATGCATCCGAACCCTTTATTCTCGGCAAAGCAAGCCACACAAGTATTTTTCGTTCCAGACCCTAGCAATCCAAGATGGCACATCGTTATGCCTAGTAAACGACGCATACTTGCTGTTGATAATGTTGTTGATGAAGAAGAATACGACCAGTTTGACGAGCTACCACCATTTTCAGCGGGTATTCCACCGATAGATGGTAACACCACATACATACGAGCCGACCATGATAAAGGATTATGGGTTGATACACCCGGCGCCAAAAGAAGGTATGTATATATATTATGTAATTCATATTGTAAAATAAAAAAATAAATTAATAATATGTTCAATTTGTTAATTATACTTTTCTTTTTCTTGCAGGAAAAAGTGAACGACCTAAAAAAGATTTTCAAGAAATCCGAGAAGACGCTTATCTGTTTTATTTAATTGTTTAAAAAAATTTGTAAACGTTTAACTTATTCAAATATTTAGTTTACATGTTATTTTCAACTTTTAATTTTAGTTTACATGTTATTTTTAAGTTTTGATTTTATGCATTTTGTCAAAAAAAAAATAATAATTCCCTCCCAATTTTTTAGTTAGACCGCCAAAAACAACATTTTTGGTACGGTTTATTCTAAATAACCGTACCAAACACAAGTTTTCTCTGACACGCGGCTTAACCCTAGCCACCACAACCCCACTTCACACTTTTCATATTACAATCGCCCCTAATTTCCCCCCATTAGTGGTAATATAGCTTCATTTTAGCTTATAGAGTAGCTTGCTTATCTTTTTGCTCGAAAGAAGTTAATGAAATAGAGAATTTTAGGTAGTACTGTTGCAACTAATTGAGCATGAACAACTTTAGCTAGATCACTTTATGGCTAGGCAATATGGTTACTTGAACTAACATGTTACATGCAATTTGGACTGATTTTTATTGGTTTTATTGCAAAAAAAAATATGACTAATATATATCTATATTTGTTTTTATAGCTTTGGAAGGATACACGCCGTTTACAACCGCCGTAGATCGACGAAGTGGCTACTCTAGTACCGAACGAGTTTTATAGGGATGTTTTACTCACTCCTTTAGATACAATGGCTCCTTAGTAGTCCAGGTTTTATATTTTGGGGATGACAACGTTTTACGATTGTAATGGATAGCACTTTTATATTTTGGTGATGTTGACGTTTAAAAGACGATAACACTTATTTCTAACTTAGGTGGTTGCGTTGATTGATGTTTATTTAAAATGTTAAGTTTGTTAAATATTGTTTGTGTATGTTGCAATGTCGGGTCTGCTGCGGAAACTATTATGGTAGTGTTTGAATACAGGTTTATTATGGTAGTGTTTGGATACAAGTTTTGGAAAATAATTTTTATGAAAAAGCATATTTTTTGGTGCTGTTTTTTAAGAAACCGTACAAAAAAAGAAAGATTTGGTAGGCTTTTTATTGAAGACTGGTACGGTTAGAAATAAAACTGCACCAAATAATCATTTTCTGCTACGGTTTTAAAACTAGTATTTGGTACGGTTTTAAAACCGTACCAAAAAGCTTTAAAAACCGTACCTAATGAAATTATTGTGTAGTAGTGAATATATAAAAAAATAGTATGTAAGTTTGTAATTATGATTGGGTCATGTTGGGCTTCAAACTCAAAGTCAAAGCTTTACATAACAAATGGGCCAAAGAGAATACATAAGTTTATAAACATTTTAACTTACTTCTTAATCTCCTTCTTCTTCTTCCAAACTGCAGTACGCATACTCAAAAGCACGAGTTATTTTTTCTTCTTTTCTTTTCAACAATGATAAGTTATATTAGATTATGCACCCATATTTCTCAAGCATTTTTAAAGGTGTGCACTCACAAATTTTTAGGTGTATTTTATGAATATTCTTGGAAAATCAAGATTTTTTACACTACTAAAAGTTTTCACAGGGTATGCACGTGCATACCTTGTGTTCAACGTAAATCTACCCCTGCATCCAACTAATAACACTTACAATACCACTAACAAAATCACCACGATTCTCTCTCTCTCTCTCTCTCTCTCTCTCTCTCTCTTCTCACACCCTTTTCATACATCTAACAAAATCACCATTTATAAAAACAAAACCACAATAAAAACCACCACCATACCAACCACCTTGCCACCACTCCAACTTTGGTCCTTTGACTTTTTTTTTACACAAATAGTCTCTAACTCGGAAACCCTTAACACCCACGGTCTGTTGACTAAACGGACGTTAAATTTAACCGTTAAAGTTACTTAGCTAACTTACACATTAGGGTATAATTATCACTCACTCCTTTGATCCAACATCCAACTAATAAATACTTGTGATACCACCAACAAAGCCGCACAATTCATTCTCTATCTCTTTCACACCTTTTCATCTTACTCCTTCTAACAAAACCACCATTTACAAAACAAAACCACTAACAAAACCACCACCATACCACTGCCATTGTTGCCACCACTCCACCACCATTATATCAACAAACTCATTCAGAACCACATCCCCTCTCAAGCTCGGTTAGGATCAGTTTTTGCTTATTTTCAATCTTTATTTCCTTGTTTTTCACAGTGTTAACGAGAGATTTCACATAAGAATGATTAGTATTAACAGCTTGAGCACTGTCCTCAATTTTCCCAGTATCAATAGTGTCATCATCCCTATTGCTGACGTCATCATTATCCATTTCAACCCCAACATTTTCATCAACAATTTCTACATTATTTTGAATATTCGTTTTCTTATTAAGCTCACATACTGAAATGAAAAAAATTGTGTAAGTTAGTAGAAATAGTGCGGTTTTAGTAAAATAACCATGGAATAATATGTTCGTGATTGCATAAACCATGAATGACGTGTCAATGTAAGAATGGGGTTTTGGCAAATTAAACTAGAATTACGATTGGAAAGTAGGTAAGTTTTGTGAATGGTCGCAAACTTTAAATGAATAGATTTTGGGGAAGAAATCTTAATAACAGGGGTAGATTTGTTACACCCCAAAATTGGTTTTTAAGTGTCTTATTACCAAAGTTCAATTGAGATAGTTGACCATAACTTTTATGTCTCTAAAGACTTATTATGATTGGTTAGTCAAAATAAAGGGGGTCAAACTTTGGTTAAGTGTTAGTCAATATTAATATTATTCAATTTGACCAAACAATATTGTCTTGATTTACTCAAATATATAACTAAATGCATACACAATATAAATTCTACAACATTTGTATAAAATATATATTTAAAATATTAAATTTAATAATAAAATAAAAAAGTTTGTAAATATATATGTAATGTGTGTGCGTATATATATATATATATATATATATATATATATATATATATATATATACTAATATTTAATTAAAATTTTATGTCAAAAAAAATGCGTGCGTAGTATTATAACTAGTAGTTACTATAGATATGTATTCTTGAATTAGTTAGGCGTGTTTTATCTCATTATTTATCTTGTTCTTCTTATTATGTGGTGATCATTTGAAATGTCCCAATTAATCAATTATTTGTGTAGATTATCATGTCAAGTGGATAGAGTGGAAAATTTTTGATACTAATACCATGTTGCATTTTTTTCTACTTTTTAGGTCTGATGATCAGAATTCTGCTGGACATGCCCCCATCAATTCTTCCGTTTAGGTTTAGTGAACCTTGCACAACGTAGGTTCTTGTGACAAACGATGTTTATTTTATATAAGATTAACTTATTTTAAAAGCTTAAGCTCTTATTAGTCCCATAAGCCCCTGTCGTAAAATATAGCCTATATGTAGGGGTGGAAATGAGTCGAGCCCAAGCCTGCCAAAGCTCGATCTCAGCTCGTTTAAGTTTTAAAAAGCTCGAGCTCGACTCGTTTTAAGCCTTGAATTTTAAGCTCGATTTCGGCTTGTGGTTTGTTATATAGGCTCGGGATCAGCTCGTTTATACGATTTGGCAAAGAAAAGTTAAAGCTTGGCTCGAGCTCGAGCTCGGCTCATAATATATATCTTTTTTGAGCTCGTTAATAAGCTCGAGCTCGACTCGTATATATGTTTAATATTTAAAATATCATAATGTCGTTTAAGCTCCCGAGCCCAAACGAGCTTTGTATGTAAAGCTCTGGCTCTAGCTCGATTAATAAACGAGCTGCAACTTAAGCTCGACCTCATTTAAGCTCAGCTCGTTTGAGCTTTTTACCGATCTGATCCCGAAACTACCACGAACGGTCCGGTTCATTTCAAACCCTACCTATATTGAGTAGGTAAAAAAGATGATAAATGAGAGTACTAACATCATGTGGTCAAGTTTGTAAAGACGTGGCTCAGTTGCCTTCATTAATAAGTGGTTGGTTTGAAATTAGTGTGTTGTTAGGAAAAAGACATAAAATCTTATCTACCCACTGTTTTAGTCAAGTCAAGATCATATCAATTTTCTTCAACTTCATCACTCATATACCTACTTTTTTTTATGCAAAAATTACATGGGAGGCCTCTGCAGGGGGTAGTTGTCCTGCAGAGGACCTCCTTTTTTCATATATAAAAAAAGGCCAGGCATTTCGCTTCAAATTTGTGCAGAATTCCTTAATGGACACGTGTCAGCACCCGGTTAATAAACGTGATATATTTAAAAAAAAAAGTAAATCGCTTCAAAACTGAAGCGAAATCTGACATATGTGGGTTCACCATCTGACCAAGACAAAGAAAGCAACCATTTCGCCTCACATTTGAAGCGAAATCCGACAACGTGGGCCCCCAGCCGATTTTTGATGTTACAATTTTTTTGTATTTGATGTTACAATATTTTGCTATAATTGTATTGTCATTTTTGATGTGATGCTACAATTTTTTTGTTCAAATTTTTGTTATAAACATGTAATTTAATTATCAATAATGAACTTATTTTTGTGTTTATGATGGTGTATAAAATTGAATCTCATTTGGGTTTGTGTTATTTGAGCGAAGTTCTCTCTACTTAAATAAATTAGAGATGTCACAGAAAAACAAAATGTATCGATATTGTCATTCTAAAAACTCTATGTTATTATTGCCTTACATACTTGTAAATTTGTTACTTTAAACTATTTTTACACAAAACACATGCTCAAATATTGTCTCTTCAATACAAACATCACTTGTAAAATTCAAATACATACAAAACATACATCACTTGGATAATTGAAAATGAAAAGCATGATGCTACAACTCAATCGAACATACCAATAGTTGTTAACTAGTCACATAAAGCTTCTACTTTATTAAAACCAAACCGATTAAACCAACTATTTGAATCTGCATTTGTTGATCATCTAGATGTTGAGAGTTGTGTTCTTTGGGAAGTGTATTGTTGATACACTTGAGACCGGTATTGAAGATCATTTTGAAGTGGTTGCGTTTGGTTTCTTTGAGATAGGTTGAAATCTTGTTGTGTGTTATGTTGATCATATGTTTGTGATGTGTGTGTTTTCGACATATTGTTGAGATGGGTATGGGTTGTGGTGGTAAGTTTGTGAAGCGTATTGGTTTGTGGGGTATGTGTTGTCACCATATGGTTGCCAAAAGAACGAGTTTTGACCATTTGCTTGATTAGTGTATGTGTTTTGGCCATATGGTTGCCATGAGAATTGCTTGTTTCCATAAAACTTTGATCGAGCGGGTGATGTTGGTCATAAAAGGTGCGATGTCATGTTGCTCATTAGTTGGAAATTCCCTTGCTTTTGTTTACCCTTCTTTGTTAGGTGGATCCGGGACAAATGATTTTTGCAATTCGGCGGTTATGCCCGCTTCTTTGCACTGCTTCTGATGTATAGTTCTTGGCTCTTCTCCTTGAGATAGTATACGGTTTGTGTTTTCGGACGACTGGTGAGGGTTGTCCATTGTTGGAGGAGTAAGAGGATGTATATGGCTTGGATACTCCCATTCGTTAAAATTTCCAACAAATTGAATTGACTCTGCATAGGTTGCTTGATATTTTTCCTTTTTAAACCAGTCATGTACATATTGCACACAATCTGTTAGGTTCAAAAACCTTGTAACAGCAATAACGTGACCACAAGGTATCCCGGAAATTTGCCATTTCTGACATTCACATTCACCGGTCGTAAAGTTCACTTCACGGTTATATTGGCCATCATAAACTTGATATCGAAATTGAGTAATTCCGTGTACAACCCAACTGACGCTTTTCATTCTTCTTTTCTCCACCTTATCGCCGCCTAATACGTGATGTCGTACTTCATTTTGCTACACAAAAATGTAAAAATTAAATTAATTAACTTATCTAATATATTTTTCAAAATGATTCTCGACTACGTCATGTTTTAAACAATAAATACTGCGACTTCCGACGTTTAAAATACCACTTTTGAACCATACTTGATGCGTGTCGGTCAACACTTTATCGGTAGCTTTACATACAATACGATACATGCATTAACAGACTCGACACTGTTAGATGTACAATAATTGTAACGTCTATGTGGGCAATGTGCTCGAGACCAGCGTCTAGGATCAGCCTCCATTAGCTTTCGGTGTGCTTCACGTTGTACAACCAGGAGTATGTTCATTTGTCGTTGCCACTCATCGGTAGTATACGCTTTGCATATGCCCCAGTATAGACCTTTAACTTTATTGCTTTTCAAGGAAAGGTTCATCATTAGATGTCGACAACAAATACCATGAAACGCCGATGGAAACTCATTCCTTATTGCCGAAGCTATTGCAGGATGCCTATCAGATATGATAATCATATTGGGGTTATCGCCGATGCACTCTCTAATCTGAGACATCCACCATGACCAACAATCTCTAGTCTCCCCTCTGCATATTCCGTAAGCAATAGGCACAATTTGGTTGTTTCGTCCATCCCAACAGCTTGCAAATTTGTACCCTTGTAAGTACCCTTTAAATGCGCCGCGTCCACTATAAGTAGTGGGCGAAGATGGTTCACAAACGTGCGCAACTGCGTATAAACAATTTTTAAAATTATAATAGCAAATGGGTTTTTGCATGCACTTAAAAAAAAATTGAACAAGACTTACCGATGCACCAATGGCAATGAATAAAATTTCAAAAACCCCTTGATTGCTTTTCTTGATACGTGTGACCGTCCACGGTTTTTTTTCTAAGTTGTGTGATGTCTGGTAGCATTTCAAACGATTCTAATGGTGAACCTCTTAACAATTGTAACCCATAATCCTTCCTCTCCATGCTTGTTGGTAAGATATAGATGTTTTATATTGTGCCATCATATCTTTTGTATATCTCTCCTTTCAAATCACGGCTACCATCTTCTAATTTATCTTTCATAATGTGAGCAATAACTTTTTGTTTGCATTTCGATGGTTAGGATATGTTTGGGTTACGGGACACGTGTGAATATCATTCATGCTTGTAATTTGAAAAACATCTGAATTTGGCCAACGTCGGCATTAATATACCATGCACATTGTGCATAATGGACGCATTTATGTTGTAAGTTTTAGGGTTAGTTTTTTGAAACAAATTCATAACCATCTTGTAAAGCTTTCAACTTTGTATGCCAAGTCTAATTCCGCCCTAGTTAAAAAACCTTATTGATTTTTACTTCAGTTTTTTTGTTATAATCCTTTGTAGGCATAGGTTTTGGCGTGTAAAGTGGTGGTTCAGGAACTTCAGGGATATGGTCAAAAAATTTGGCCATTTATGGTTACCGGGGTGTTTGGTTTTATTTATTTCATCAAAACAATCATTTTCATCATCTTCGTTATCCGAAAGAAAAGCAAATGATGACCACGGTTTTGTAAAATTTGCCTCATCTTTATAACTCGAGTCATCATCTTCTGTTCGTCATCCGAAGGAAAAGCAAATGATGACCCGGTTTTGTGAAATTTGCCTCATCTTTATAACTCGAGTCATCATCTTCCTGTTCGTTATCGGCGAAAGCAAATGATGACCCGGTTTTGTGAAATTGCCTCATCTTTATAGTTATAGTCATTGTTTTGAAAATCATTTGATGGGCGATGTTTTCTTCTACCATTGGAGGAAAAATTATAAAACTCGGCACTTCTTTGAGTTGAACCAAGACTTGTTGTTTCTTCCATTGTTTTAGATTGCGAAACATACAAGTGTACAAGTTCAAGAGGAGACTCTAAAGCACATTGAACAAAAAGTTTACCTCGTTGTAAATGCAGAACATCGAGTCGAAAGTCGGTGAAGAGACTTTCACATTTAAATTTACTCGGGCATTTTGCTTCAATTTAAACTTATTCACCACCATATCAACTAACCACGAATATGTTATATCATGATCCATAATCACACGCGCTTTATTTCACCGTAATGTAACATACATTTGAATTTATGTAAATTCAAGGCCATTTTCTTTTTGTAAGTATTGTGGAGATGTATATACATTCAATTTCGTGGATGTGTTATTTATAGCGTAATATTACCATGTGTGTTTGCAAAAAGTAATTAACATGTGTCATATTTCGTGTATAATATTATGTGATAAAAAATTTGTTTTCCTTACAGTCAAACTAATGTCATATTTCATACCACACATCTTTGTCTCTATAAAGGCCCCGAGTAGTCTCTACCATGTCATATTTCGTGTATACAATTATGTGATAAAAAAGTTTATTTACTAGTCACATCGTGTCTCTACAAACGTTTCGACAAGTCATATTGTTGTCATATTTCGTGTATACGACCCGTTTATTATGTGATCAAAAAAAAGCTTGTATACTATAAAGTCGACATCTTTGTCTCTATAAGGGCCCTGAGTAGTCTCTATCATGTCATATTTCGTGTATACAATTATGTGATAAAAAAAAGTTTATTTACTAGTCACATCTGTGTCTCTATAAAGTTTCTGACAAGTCATATTCTTGTCATATTTCGTGTATAATATTATGTGATAAAAAAAAGTAATGCAATCACTCTATTTAAGAAAAAATGTTAATACTATAATTTTACAAATTCAACTACACTGCAAACTACTTGTAACCATCCCCAAACAATGTCAGACAACATACCCCTTGATCTTCAGATCAATATCATGAATAGGCTTCCTATTAAGTCTTTAATGCAGTTCCGTAGTGTCTCAAAGACTTGGAAAACTGCAATTGATAGTAACAACTTCATATGTCGTTACGGTTTTCATGAGGTTGATACTAGAAGTTTTTTTTAACATACAAGCAAGATAATATAGGTTTTATGTTTTATGTTGATGACAATTTAGGCTTCACACCTCTAAATACAAATTTGGATCTTACCACCGTTAAGCCAATTGCTACTTCTGAAGGTGTTTGGTGTTTTTCGTATATTGGTAATATGATGCTTATTCTTTGGAATCCATCCATAAAACGATCAATAGGGATATTTGTTCCTAGTTACATGGATCAACCCGATTCACCAAAATGGTCTTTGGTTTTGGTGTTCGTCCGGACACTTTAGACCCTACCATTTTAAAGATTAATTACCCTTACTATGGTCAAGGACCATGGTGCGTGTCGATGTTTACGTTGAGCTCGGTAGTTGGAACATTCTTGAAAATTACCGTTTGCCTCGTGAAACAATCCGCCTAAAAGCAGTGCGGCCAAGCATGTGTGGGTGGTAAAATTTATTGGCTGCTTAGAAAGGCGCACCAATGATGATGGTATGAGGTACAAAATTATATGCTTGTTTCATTTGATTTGATTACGCACGGGTTCATTGTAGTCTACATACATGAAGAGGCGAGAGTTTTGATTCCTTTCCATTCGATCTATCTTTGTTAGAAAATAATCTCGTAATTTCATCTAGTTTCTATCTAGAGGACATACGATTTCTTTGTGCATGGGTGTTAGAGGTTGATGGTGGTTTTGTAACATCCTTTCGAATGTTATTCAATATTCCATTTCTAGTTGAGCATGTACTTAAGTTGGTGGGTTTTACTAAGGACGAGGAACCAATAGTTGAAGCTAAAGTAAGCCAACAAATGCCCCACTCGCTACAAGTGTTCGTGCGCAATGCTGAAAGCTTTCAAAATGTGGGGGTTGAAGGAGATTCCGGCTCATTCTTCATTGGGCCCAAAAAAGAATCACTAATTCTTCTAACATTGTCAGACAAGCAACTTTTAGGATTTAATGTTTAATGATATCATGTATTTCATGTATCGTACTTTATATTTTCATTTCGATGTAGTATTTCACTTTGGTAGTGTAATGAATAAAAGTTCGTATTATATGTAGAACTCTAGCATTTTATATGAATGAAAGAAGGAACAACAGAATTTCATTCAATAAAACGACAAAGTAGCATAACGTGACATTGCAAGCTGAACATAACCAGACTTAGTCACTAGTCAAATAACTTTTTTGAACATGAAGGTTTATCTTGTTTTTTCTTCTTGAAACCCTCATTTTGCATTCCTCGGGCACAACAAGTGGGGATAACTCCACCCGTGATACGTACACATGTAGTTGGTTTTGCTGAAATTGAGTATACGTTCGTATACGTTCGGGGTCTTCGATTGCATCAACTAATAGTTCGAGTCTGAATCAAGACTACAGTTTGGTTTCTTTAAATAAAAAAGGTTGGGAGTTTTCATCATAACCTAAACAATTGGTTAAGATTATTTTCAATTGATTGACGAAAAGTTTCATAATCAACTGGATCTACACAAGCAACTATACCACATACAAACTTTCTTCCGGTGGTGAAGTGAAACTTCCATAATGGTGTAGTCGGACTTTGAATGTCATCTCTTGACCTACAAAAGGATTTAACAAAAGATAAAAGATGTAATTTTTTAATACAAGAACGTGGTTTATATAATGTGACCCACTAACGTATCTAATGTTTGTATACCAGTAACATCTTTGTCTCTATAAGGGAGCTGAGTAGTCTCTATTCATGTCATATTTCGTGTATTATATTATGTGATAAAAGAAAAAGTTATTTACTAGTCACATCTGTTTCTCTATAAAGTCTCTATTCATGTCATATTTCGTGTATTATATTATGTGACCAAAAAAAAAGTTTATTTAGTAGTCACATCTTTCTCGTATAAAGTTTCGACATGCCATATTCATGTCGATTTCGTGTATAATAGATAAAAAAACTTTATGTGTATGTGTAAATTTTACTCATGTCCGTGTATAAAATATGACACGAAAATGACGACAAGTGTATGACACGGTTTTATCCTCTATTTAAGGCTTACTTTGTCACTCTTTTCGCTTATTCAAAATCATTCAGTAATTTATCCCTTCTCATTAAAATAAAATGTCGGACAACATACCATTCGACCTGCAAGTTGATATCATGAATAGACTTCCAGTTAAGTCATTACTACAATTTCGTACTGTGTCAAAGAGATGGAGGTCTTCAATAGACTTTTCCAACTTCATACGTAGCTACGGATTTCGTGATACAGATATGTGTTGTTTTAATTTAACATATATGCAAGGTAATGTATGTTTTATGTTTTCAATTAATGGAAGTTTAACTTTCACGCACCTAGATACAACTATTAATCTTCCAACTCTTAAGCCAATTGCTACTACGAAGGTGTGCGGTGCTTTTCATATGGTTCAAATATGATGGTTGTTATTTGGAACCCATCAATAAAAAGATCTATAGGGTATTAGTCCTAGTTTCTTGAATCAACTGATTCCCCAAAATGGTCATCGGTTTTGGTGTGCGTCCGACAATTTAGACCTAACAATTTTAAAATTAATTACCCGTTATACGGTGAAGGGCCATAGTGCGTGTCGGTGTATACCTTGAGTTCGAGCGTTGGAACCATATTGAAAATGACCGTTTGCCTCGAGAAGGATTAGACTAAAAGGTCCGCCAAGCGGTTGTGGGTGGTAAAATTTTACGGCTTGGTTATGAAAATTTGTTTTCAATGATGGTATTTTGTACAAACGCTATATGATAGTTTCATTTGATTTGGTTAGTCACCAATTTATAGAAATAGGCATACCAGAAGAGATAAGACGCATGGTTGGGCCTCCATTCCATATATCCCAGCTACGGAACTCTATCGTAATTTCAGGAAGTTTCCTAGCAGATGGGTACAAAGTTATGTGTGCATGGGTGTTAGAAATTGATGGTGGTATTGTATCATCGTGTACAGTGCTATTCACCATCCCATTCCCAATAGAGAATGTGGTAAAATTAGTTGGGTTTACTAAGGATGATGATCCAATTGTTGAAGCTAAGATCGACCAAGAGATAGCTCACTCGCTACAAGTGTACGAGCGAGCTTCTGAATTGTTTCAAGACATGGGTATTGAAGCGAATGGTGGTTCATTTTTCATTGGCCCATATAAAGAATCACTAATTCTTCTTAATGAACCAAATCATACCATCGTGGTTTAGTTTTAGTATTTTTATCTTGAGCGATCTCGTTGTATTATGAAGGTTTAATTTTTTTCTCCATCAATGAAGTGTTTGTTTTCCAAATTCTGTGCTTGTAGTGAAGAAACAAATAATACGATTAATGAACATTTGTATTTTTATTTGAATAAATGTAATTTGGATATATAGGCTAACATTCATTCCAACATAGTTTAAGAAAAACATATTATTAAGACAATCTTAAATCATACACGACACATATTGAGTGATTATGACTATGACTAGCAATGATTCTTCCATATGTATTTATGGCGTTCATCGCTTTAGCATCCTCATTACGAAAGTGTTCTTGTTCGCCCATTCAACCATTTGATCACAAGTGTAATCCGCTTGAGTTATGTTCTTGTTTCCGTCTTCATTGTCACTTGTGTATACATTATCACATGATCCATCATTTACGCCAAAGTAGCATTTGGCAATATATATTTTCAATATTAAAATCAACACCGCCATGGTCAATGTAGATTTCAAGTTGCCTAAGACTGCGAAATATCAAACATTACATGCATATCATAGTTGTTTCTTAGTTTTCTGATTGCTTGAAATGCCGTGTGTGGTACTTCATAAAAAGAGCATGAATATTCATGTCAATGATGTTAAACAAATATTGCTTGAGCTCTTCTAGCTTCATTCTTGGAATGTTGATGTTCATCTTCCAACCATTTACATACGTTGGTTTTCCGCCATAGCAAACCAATTGACCCTTGTTGTGAACAGGAAAATTGAAAATGGTTTGTGTATATGGTGTAGTAGGTTTAGTTTTTTTATTATACCAATGTTTAAAGCGTACACGCTCTTCCAGTTTGTTTTTTCTCTGAACCATTTCATGTATATAATGGACACGCTCTTGACGCTTTAGTTTTGTTTCTTCTGAAATTACACCTGCAAATGATTCTTCCATAGAACCATCATTTGGAATCAAATTTGTGCTTAAATCATCGGATGCTCACAAACAAAAATTTGAGTCATCCAACAACTTTTGCGATGTCGTACATAACATCAATGTCATAATCATTTTCAATTGCTTTCATTCCCATTAAAGTTTGGTTTTGTGGCAATGCGTAATATAGAAAGTTGACCTTTGTTGGTAATTTTCTCTCTAGATACTTAACCATATCTCGAAAACCAAATTCTGGAACATTGATATTCATGTTTGAACCATCTTGATATGTTATTGGGTTAAGTGTAAAGTTTCCGTTGTAGTTGATAGTGAATTGTAATGTAGTATTGTTAGATGTTGACATTTGATGAGTTAAAGAAGGAAGAATGTGTGTATATATATATAATTATTGAATATTGTAATACAATTATTGAATGTTGTCATATTTCGTTTAAACATGTATGTGATTTATAGAAAGTCATTGACTTGTCAAATACATGTCCCTAGTTGCTTACTGACAGGCCTAAAAAGTTGTCATACAATTATTGAATGTTGTCATATTTCGTGTAAACATGTATGTGATTTATAGAAAGTCATTGACTTGTCAAATACATGTCCCTAGTTGCTTACTGACAGGCCTAAAAAGTTGTCATACAATTATTGAATGTTTTTATATTTCGTGTAAACATTTATGTGAGTTATAGAAAGTCATTTACTTGTCAAATACATGTCCCTAGTTGCTTACTGACAGGCCTAAAAAGTTGTCATACAATTATTGAATGTTGTCATATTTCGTGTAAACATGTATGTGAGTTATAGAAAGTCATTGACTTGTCAAATACATGTCCCTAGTTGCTTACTAACAGGCCAAAAAATTGTCATACAATTATTGAATGTTGTCATATTTCGTGTAAACATGTATGTGATTTATAGAAAGTGATTGACTTGTCAAATACATGTCCCTAGTTGCTTACTGACAGGCCTAAAAAGTTGTCATACAATTATTGAATGTTTTTATATTTCGTGTAAACATGTATGTGAGTTATAGAAAGTCATTTACTTGTCAAACATATGTCCCTAGTTGCTTACTGACATGCCTAAAAAGTTGTCATACAAGTATTGAATGTTGTCATATTTCGTGTAAACATGTATGTGAGTTATAGATAATTTTGCATGTCCCTATATTATTACTGACATGTGTAAAAGTTTTCGTATAATTATTAAAACATGACAAAAAGTTGTCATATTTCGTGTAAAACACTACGTGATATAGACCCTATGTATACAACATCTAAAAAGAATTTTAACAAACATAAGAATTAACGAAAAACTATATACTAAGATACATCTACCCAACAAACATACAAATGTCGGCTAATTTCCGAAATTCAAATGTAAATTACATTTCAATGGCAAGGAAAGTGGTGTCATTATGTCTGATGAGAAGCTCGAAGCTCGAGCTCAACCTACATCGAACGAGAAAAAAAAGAGTTTGAGCAGAGGACACCAACACCCCACCACCTTCACCCGGTCCACGAGGAAGAACCACGGTGATTCTCAACAACAACCTCCAACACCCACTACTACAGCAGAACCCGGTTCCTTATCTATGGAAGATCTACTTGATTGGTTCCACAACCGATTTCAAGGGTTGATGAGTTGGAGAAAAATTGAAGAAGACCAAGAAGTCACTAGGGACTACTGCAAAAAGTTAAGAAATTGGAGGAAATTCAAGCAGACGGGGTAGACATTACGGACTCGGAAGGTGAGGAATCCTCCGAGAAACTCAATTAGTCCTCAAGGATTAGAAGCGGTGAAATCTTGGTCAAGAATTTCGATCACAAGAAATCCTTTAAGAAGAGGCGGATAAAGAAGCGCAAGTTCTAGTGGAGTGGATAAGTCGGTGCCTTTACTAAAGATAAGTCGGTGGTCTTTGAAATTAAATCGCTTTTGATGAAGATTTTAATACTCGCTTTGATGTTGAAGTTAATACTAATCTTGAACATATTAATCACGGTAGTGATCCGGTAGTCTTGAGTGAGGAGTTTGTGCATAGGGAAGGCAAAGGAATAGTGCAAGAATCTTACGAGCGGTGAAGACCAAAAGCAACTCACACAAGAGGAAGCTAGCTTAATGAGATTTCTAGGATTCAAGCGGAGGATGAGGTGAAGAAGGTGAGCGTCGTAACAAACATTGAATGATGAGTGATTGCCAAAAGTCTGCAGCGGAACCGAATTAAGCGAAGAACAAATGAAAAGGAAAGGCGAAATTGTGGAATCGCCAAATTCTACACCGATGAAGAATGGGATACTATAAAGGCGGATTATTAGTAAGCGAGATATCCATCCCGATCTTGTGGAGAAGACTATGCAAGTAAAGCGGTTGAGATGATTAATGAGAAAAGAGGCTTCTCGAGAAGCGAGACAAAGAGAAAGGATCTGCGGACCTTGATCAAAGGCGAGCAAAGGATTATATGATCCACTACATCAAAGTCAAGGAATCCTACACGGAAGTTGAGCCGAGTTAAGGAAATTGAAGGGCGATGTTCTAAAAGCGTAATTTGAAAAGTAGTGTACCAAAATAAAAATTTTATTCCAATGGATTCGAGTTGGAAGCTTCAAAGCTTAAAATAAGGGTTACAATCTTCAACCAAAGGATGCTAAGAAGCGAAGATTGCGAGAGGCGAAAAGGTTGCAAGTGAAAAACTTGGTGATAAGCCAAAACGTAAAGAAAGAGGAGGAAGATGAGGTTAAGCAACCGTTTTGAATATGAAAAGGAAGAAATCCACTAGAAAGAAAGGTGAAAAGGATAAGACAAATGTTAAGAAGGAAGTGGAAGAGTACATGAAGGATACGGTTGATGAACCGTCATCGAAGCTCCATTCCTCTGGTTCAACACTTCGCTAAGATTGCAAAGGTTCTATCATCAAAATGGGAAAAAGGTAGTTTACACGATAGTAAGGGAAAATCACAGACACTATATATGTGAACTTTTCCGGTTTATTGAGTGATTTGTCGGGGATGATTTGAAGACCATGTACCGGTGATGATGGAGAAGCATGGTGGCAAGAGACACGAAGAGGAATATGAAAGAGTCCTGGGGTGACTTGAAGACCATGTTTGAGACACCGATGTTGATGATGAAATGTGGGCGGCTGTCAAGAACAAGTGATCGATGGAGATATTTCCACACTTGTCGGGTGCTTTGTTTGGAATTAGACACCGCGATTCTTTATATGCTTACAGTGGAGTATCCACTTCCAAACAGATTTGCGGTGGCTATGCTTGAGAAGAAGTCGTTAGGTGAAAACAAGGATGATGCATGCTATCGACTTTTGAGGTTAATTGAATCAAAAGCTCAACAAAGACAATATCTTGGCGATATAATGATTAAGTCGGTAGTATTAGTAGTTAGTTCTATTTATGAAAAACATAATAGTTTATTAGAGTTTAGGAAGGCATATATGCAGCGTAGAGATATCTTAGGAAGAGATATCTATATCCTTACACATTTTGTATACTAGGTTTTCCTAAGTGTATAAAGGAACCCTAAAGTATAGTGAAATGAACTTGTACTTAGGCGAATAGAAATATTAATAAAAAGTTTATTAGTGAAATAGTATTTGTGTTCTTCTTGCTTGTTGTTAAGATTCGCATTAACAATCAAGTACTCGTTGTTAAAGAGTTCTTCATATATATAATTAGTTTGGATTTATCCAAGTTTAGTAGATTGTGGTGTTGCACAAGTGTTAATGTGTGTGTTTGTGTGTGCATATCAATGTGACTATAAAAGCCATCACCTACAAACCCACATTTTCATTATGACAAGACAATAAATGCAACAAACTTGACCGGATGGTGTTTAAAGTGAAGAAGCGTGTATTTTGTGTGACTATTGATCATCCAATGGCCACATCAAATTTATGTTTGTGTGGCATTTTCTAACATTTAGTCACACAAAGAATGTTTGTTTTGGGTATTTAGTCACATACAATTAATCATAAAGTTGCTAAAAGTGTTAATAAGTGTGACCATATGGTGTTTCAAGTGAAGAAACGTGTATTTTGAGTGACTATTGATCATCCAATGGCCACATGAATTTTATGTTTGTGTGGCCTTTTCTAACATCTAGTCACACAAAGCATGTTTGTTTTGGGTATTTAGTCACATACAATTAACCATTAAGTGGCTAAAAGTGTTAATAAGTGTGACCATATGGTGTTTAAAGTGAAGAAACGTGTATTTTGAGTGACTGTTGATCATCCAATGGCCACATATTAAGTTACGTGACCATATGTACTGGATTTTGGCTACACTTAAATAATATGTGTGACAAAACGTTTAGTGTGACCATATATGGCTTTTGGTCAGAGTGTTCAAGTGTGTGACATATATTTGTCACTATTTATATGTATATCGTGACTAATGCTTCAAACTTACTTTTTATTTGTCACTCGTTCCAATTTCGGATGTGGCTAAAGAGTTGGAAAACATATCGGTCACCCTTAAATAATGTGTGACAAAACTTGACTCTATGATTTAGACACACAAAAATTACTTCATGTGACTAACGCATCAAGGTTACTTGTATTTGTCACGTTCCAAATTCATATGTGGCTAAATGATCGAAACAAAATCACCAGATATTTTTAGCCACACAATATTCAATTGTGTGCAATCTGATTCTAATGGTCACACAATCAAAATTTTCATGTGTGACTAATTAGTAAATGTTGTCAATTTTCGTACCTTCAGCCACACAAATATGCGAATGTGTGGCTGTTCCATTTCGACCATGTGTGACCAAATCCCATTTTTGTACTACTGTGAGGTTGTGCAGAGTCCAGTTCTGAACAAAGAGAATCAAATAAGAGCCAAGTAGACTCAATTGAAATAGACAAAATCAAAATGTTAGAATGAAGTGTTACCTTTAAGGCATCAACGTCACAATAGAGAAAACATGCTCTTAATAAAGAGCTTAGTTTACGGCATGGAGCAACTATACAACAAACATACATGCTACTACGAACTAATGTCAAATTACTCTCATTAAGAATCACATTAATTAATTAATGCCAAATTATTTTGAACTCTTGAAAAGGAATCATCGGAACAATAGTCTTGGCAACATGCTTTCACATTTTTAAATCAAGACAGATTTAGAACTCAATTTTGTTATCATTTCGATCTTTTCACATTCTATTTTGAATGTTAAACGAAACACTTACCATAATATCACATATCGTTAATTGTCAACCGCTAACTGCCACTCGCTGGACGCGGTCTTCGCTTAGTCTTAAAAATGCCCACTAGGCACCCAATTAGCAAATCTCATTGATAGAAAATGCAATTATATAATAATTATCCAACAGGTTTAGGCAGGTCTAGCGGGTAAAAAGATAAAATTTCCTTCACTTTTTTTCATAATTTACTAAAAAAAAATTGTCAACCCACCTGGCTAGACCCAAGTCACATTGACCCGACTTGGCCACCTATTTTGCCACCACTTCCTCCTACTAATAAGTGACGAAACATCACCCGAAGCAGCACCACGAGCGGAAACACCACTCATGCTCTTTGTTGGGTAAATTTCTTATTTATTTGAACTAATTATGTAGTTTGACTATACGTATAGATGATTGCTAATTTTTAGAAGTTTTTACTGACCTGAATATAATAAGTGCTGATTTTGAAGTATTTTTTCAATTTATTTTTGGGTTTAGATAATTGTTATTGTATTTAGTGATTGGGCGTGGATGTATAAAATGACCAACGCACAAGGGTACTCTAATCAAAACAATGTCCAAAATGTGAAGTTATTTTTGGACTTTGCCTACTAGAATAATGAACATATGTTACCTACTCGATACAAATGACGTTGATGTTGAGGAAGATGAGGAGTTGGAAAACATACTTTCTGATTAGTTAGTACTTTGTATGTATTTATAATTAGTTATCAATTTATATACACACACAGTTACTATAGATATGTATTACTGAATTAGTTAGGCGTGTTTTATCTCATTATTTCCCTTGTTCTTCTTATTATGTGGTGATCATTTGAACTGTCCCAATTAATCAATTATTTGCTGTAGATTATCATCTCAAGTGGACGCATAAAAACTTCTGTTTTGTATTTATTATTCTTATATAGTGGAAAATTTTTGATACTAATACCATGTTGCATTTTTTTCTACTTGGTAGGTTTGATGATCAGAATTATGTTGGACATGCCCCCATAATTCTTGTCGCCAAACATAGCCTATATGGGAAGTGATTGGCACACTCTCAAATTTTATTAAGACACTCTACATTATACATTAGACGGTTGTATTTCTAGTATAAACTGCTTTAGATGCTTTTACCGTAAATGTCCCAATAAAAATTGAAACTTATGGGTAGGTAAAAAAAAGTGATTAATGAGGGTACCAACATCATGTGGTTCAGTTGCCTTCATTATTGACATACAACTTTTGCATATAATTGCTGGGAGACATAAACATGTGGGTTGGTTTGAAATTATTGGGTTGTTTGGAAAAAAACAAAAAATCTTATCTATCTGCTTTTTAGTCAAGATCATATCAGTATTTTTCTTCAACTTCATTCCACTCACATACCTACTTTTTTTTATTACCCTCCTTTTACCTTCCTTTCTTTCCTTTACTGAAACTAGAAAACACAGTCGCAGTTTACCCAATCACCATTAACAATGGCTGAAGGCATGGCTTCCGACCTCGTCAAAGTTGTTTTACAGAAGCTGGCGAATGAAGCCATAAAGCAAGTTGTTCGCGCAAAGGGAATTAGTTCCGAGCTAAAGAACATGGCGAAGACATTATCCCGTATCCAAGATCTCCTTATCGATGCTGCTGACAAGGAAATAAAAGAAGTTTCTGTTCAAAACTGGCTCAACAGTCTCCAACACTTGGCGTATGACATAGATGACATTCTTGATGACTTGGCAACTGATGCTATGCATCGTGAGCTCACTGGAGGCAGCACTAGCAAGATAAGAAAGCTCGTCCCATCTTGTTGCACAAATTTGTTACTAAGCAGTAAGATGAGTCACAGGTTAGATGATATTAACAATAAGTTGCGAGATCTAGAGAAGGAAAAAGTTAGTCTTGGTTTAGAAGTGAAGGATGATAGGTCAAAAGATAGAAATAGACAATACGAGACCTCGTTGCTGGTAGATGCATCTAGTATTGTTGGGCGACAAGGGGATAAGGATGCATTGGTTCTTAAGCTGTTAGGTGGTGAACCATGCAAAGAAAAGTTTAGCGTCGTGCCCATTGTTGGAATGGGTGGCGTAGGTAAGACAACTCTAGCTAGGCTTTTGTATGACGAAAAGCAAGTTAAGGATCATTTCGAACTCAAGGCATGGGTATGTGTCTCAGATGAGTGGGATAGCTTCCAAATAAGTAAAATTATTTTCCAATCTGTGAGTGGGGAAGATAAGAAATTTGAAGATTTCAATCTTCTTCAAGTAGCTCTCAGAGATCAACTTAGGGATAAACGGTTTCTACTAATTTTGGATGACGTTTGGAGTGAAAGCCGTGAGGATTGGGAAGCCTTAGTACGTCCATTTCATGCATGCTCTAGCGGAAGTAAAATTATCATGACAACTCGGAAGGAGCAATTGCTGAAAAAGTTGGGTTATGATAATTTAGACTGTCTGCAACGTTTATCCCAAGATGATGCTGTGTCTTTATTCGCTCGACATGCGTTGGGTGCAAATAATTTTGACTCCCATCCAACATTTAAAGCACATGGTGAAGGCATTGTTAAAAAATGTGATGGTTTGCCTCTGGCTTTAATAACACTTGGAAGGTTAATGAGGACAAAAAAGGATGAGCTAGAATGGAAGGAAATAGTGGATAGTGAGATATGGAGGTCAAAAGAGGGGGATGAAATTATTCCGGCTCTTAGACTAAGCTACCGTGAACTTCCTGCTGATTTGAAGCAGCTCTTTGCATATTGCGCCTTGTTCGCAAAGGACTATGCATTTGACAAGGAAGATTTGGTTCTCCTCTGGATGGCAGAAGGATTTTTGCACCGAGTACGTCTAAGCACGTCAACTGTAGAACGTTTGGGTCACAAATGCTTTGATGAGTTGTTATCACGGTCATTTTTTCAACGCTCACCTAATGACGAGTCTTTGTTTGTTATGCATGATCTTATGAATGATTTGGCCACATCTGTTGCCGGAGATTTCTTTTTCAGGCTAGAGAAGGAAATGGGAAAGAATGTTAGCAAACAAACTTTAGATAAGTGTCGTCATATGTCTTTTGTTTATGAGGAATATGTAGCTTACAAGAAGTTTGAGGGGATCGAAGGAGCTAAAGGTTTGAGAACATTATTGTCCGTAGGGGTGAAAAAATGGTGGCTAGAAAACTACTTGTCGAATAAGGTTTTGGTTGACTTACTCCCTAAGTTGCAATTCTTAAGGGTTTTAAGTCTGAGTGGTTATGAGATAAGCGAGGTTCCAGAGTCCATTGGTAAATTAAAGCATTTACGCTATCTCAATTTATCTCAAACTAAAATCACACATTTTCCAGAAAATGTTTGTGATCTCTATAACTTAGAGACGCTAATCCTTTTTGGCTGTTCTCGTTTAACTAAGTTTCCCGACAACTTCAATAAGCTTAACAGTTTACGGCATCTAGACATTAGAGATACGCCGCTTTTAAAAGACTTGCCAGTAGGGGTCGCTAAGTTGAAAAACCTGCAAACTCTTTCAAAAATCATTATTGGAGGAGAAAATTATTTTTCGATAACCCAACTTAAATATTTTGAGAATCTTCATGGGAAAGTTTCCATTGAGGGCGTGGAAAAAGTAAAAAACGCAACGGAAGCACGAGAAGCAGACTTATCTCAAAAGAGGCTTACTGAGTTAAAGGTTGAATGGAGTGACGTATCATATGCTTCCCGAAAGGAGACTACTGATAACGATGTCCTTGATGCATTGAAGCCATATAATGATTCTTTGAAGACGCTAGGCATTGTGAACTATCTCGGTTTTGAATTTCCCAAATGGTTTGGGGAACCTTCTTTCCATAAGTTGGCTCGTGTGACTATACATGGCTGTAAAAAGTGTACATCTCTACCACCACTCGGGCAACTACCGTCACTTAAGAGTTTATCTATCCAAGACATGGATGATGTGAAAGATGTGGGTTTAGAGTTTCTTGGGACTGGTGGTGCTTTTCCGTTACTTGAAATTCTAGAGTTTAAAAGTATGCCGAGGTGGGAGGTTTGGTCAACATATAGTAGAAGTGGGGTTGGAGATTCTGTGTTTCCATGCCTGAAAGAGCTCTGCATTATAAACTGTCCAAATTTGGTTGAATTCTCATTTGAAGGAGATGAAGTGTTTCCATGCCTGAAAGAGCTCAATATAGAAGGGTGTCCAAATTTGGTTGAAGTCTCACTTAAAGCACCACTATTTTCATTGAGGGATTTGAGAATACATGAATGTGGTGATGGTTTGTTGAGAAGTCTGGTGCACGCAGCTCCATCAGTCACCAAGTTGGAAATAGAATCTATTTCAGGGCTTACTAATGAGGTGTGGAGAGGTGTTATATTGGATCTTAAGGTAGTTGAAGAATTGAATGTCACATGGTGTGATGAAATAAGATACCTGTGGGAATCAAAAGAAGCAGAGGCAAGTAGTAAGGTTCTTGTGAATTTAAGGAAGTTGGAAGTAGGGGAATGTAAAAAGTTGGTGAGTTTAGGGGAGAATGACGAGGAGTACAATTATGGGAGCAACCTCCTAACATCTCTTAGGTCGTTAGAGGTAAGGCGTTGTGAAAATTTCAAGCATTTAAGTTGTCCTGACAACATTGAGACGTTGGGTATCTATTATTGTGATTCAATTACATGTGTCTCCTTCTCAATGGGAATGGGAGGGCAGAAGCTCAAGTCAGTTAGCATTTGGAAGTGTGAAAAACTAATGATAAAGGAGGAGTTGGGAGAGGGAGGAAAGAAGAATATGTTACTTATCAACAGCAAAAGCATGCCAATGCTTGAACTTGTATGGATACAAGATCATCCAAATGTGGCATCGATCATTGATTTTGGGGGTAACTTTATTCACCTCGCGACATTGGTGATAATCAATTGTAAAAGTACGGAGGAGTCGTTATTTGCAGACCTCCAATTGCAGAGTCTCACCTCGTTAACTTCTCTGGAAATAAGCAATTGTCCAAGTATGGATGTTCCAACTGGGCTTTGGCCTCCCAACTTGCGTGACCTTACAATAGGTAAGTTGAAGAAGCCCATCTCAGAATGGGGCCCACTGAAGTTTCCAACCACACTTGTTGGGCTAACCTTATGGGGTTCAAAAGAAAAAGAAGAAGCCACTAATTGGAGTCAATTGCCTCATCTTCATCTTCCTTCATCTCTTACTCGACTTTGGATTGAAAGTTTTGATAAGTTGGAAACAGTTTCCGAGGGACTGCAACACCTCACCTCCCTCCAACATCTCCAAATTAACAAATGCCCAAAGATGAAAGATCTACCAGAAAAGTTGTTGCCTTCACTTTTGAGTTTGAGAATATGGGATTGTCCAGACCTGAAAGAAAGATGCAGTAGAGGAGGCTCCTACTGGCCCAAAATCTCCCATATCCCCTGCATCGGCATATACGGCTAGTCACAAACATAATATGAAGGTATGTTCTCTTTATGCCTTTTAAAGTCTTTTATTTAGGGATAATTATCTCAAAATATATCTAACTTGACACTTTTTATATTTTGTTCATGTACAATGACCAATTTACCCTTCATTGTTAATAGGATAGTAAAACTAAAGTATGGGTAAAATGGTCACAAATACACAAGAAACTACAAATTTAAGACTTTGGTGTTATAATAGCAAGAAAAGAGAGGTAACTACGCAACATTCGAAAATGTGACAAGTTACATTTTGAGATAATTGTCCCAGTAAGTTTATTTTTTAACCAACTAATTAAGTTTTCTTTGATTTAATTACAATAGTTTATTTTGCAATTTCCAAAATAAATGATGAACCAGGATTGCTTGTAGAATTTTGGTTATTTGTTAGAAACTGATTTTTTTTAATACAAGGTGGCTTTGGTTTTTTCATCATATGTTAGACACCACCTTATATGGTGAATGTTATATAGTTTACGTTCCTTAAATATTACTATATTCAGATAATATTTGGCTTGCAGTGTAGTTAAATTATTCTGATAAAGTTGGTTTGCCAATCATGATTTCAGGGAAAACAAGCATTGAGAACGTGAATACATTGCCAGTATTCCAGAGTCAAAAGAGGTCATTATATGTTTATGGTGTTTTGATTGGTAGTTCATTGGTGGAATTGAGTTGGTGTATCATTTATTCATTTGGATGAGGCTGGTGAATCGTGAAAGATGAGACTACTTCGCCTTAACAAATGATATGGCCGAAAGAGTGAACACAAAGCTGTTTGATGCATCAAGTTATTAGACTGGTTTGCTGTTGTTGTTTGATAGTTTTTCAGTTAGCGATTTGAATATTTGTTTGTTTGTTTTAGATTGGTGTTTTTTTTGCTTACTCTTTGTTCTAAAAGGATTCCGAGTTTGGCTATGTAATTTTCTCCTTTAATTTTCAATTAATTGTGACTAAAGAACCTGAGGGATAGCTCATAGCAATGGTAAAACCAGGAATTGGATATGAAAAAATACACACCATTTTGCACAATTATGTCACATAGTCCATGATTACCATTTGATAATGAATGGGTCATCTTTGGTTTTGTTTTGCTTATAGCGGGTTGAATGGGGCAAATAAAAAACTTAGATAAAAAGGAAACGGGTTGGAAGTTTCAATGAATAATGCCTACAATCTCTATAGTTGTTTTATGCGAATATTCTATTTGTAATACAGTTTGTGGAATAAAATTTCACATCAGTTTGACCATAAAGTCAAACACTTCCTAGAATTTGCAACAAGCCATGACTCTTTTTGTCTTCTTTATATGATTCTAGCTTGCAGCGTATATGTATCAGATACATGGCATATCCAAGGGTTAATCCGATGCATATTAAATATTGATTATTGATTATTAGGAAACCCAAGTTAGTTTTAGAGGAACAAGGGATAAACAGAAGTCAAAAGTATACAGATTTACTACTTAGAGGCCATCCGCTTACATGGCGTAACATATGGAGTATTAGTTTAGGACTTTAGGTAGACGCAAAACTGTTTGTGTGCGCCTTTGTGGATAACTGGATAATAATACTACTGACCAACTTTTTCCACACAATTCTAATTATCAAGCTAATAACTTAAAATAGTCCAGTTTGCAGTTGTAAAAGTGATCTTATGATAATGCTCCTTACGGGCAACTGTGCCAATACGTCCGGATATATGTCTTGTTTAAGCTGCCTAGTAGGACCATGTGGAAAACCTATTTTGATCATGAAGTGAATTGCCAATGGACAAGCAAAATATAGTTGACTTGTACAACTAATTTACTTGACAATATTGGAGAAAAGAAGTGTTTTCTCTAGTAAAGAAGTATGTGTTGTTCGTGTACATGCTCTCTTTTTCTGCTTGGACGAGTCTTTTAAAATTCAGTTGTGTTTTCATGTGTTGATGATAAATGTGTTTCTGCAAGTGCGAAATAGCTGACTGCCTTAAATGTTTTTCATTCAGCTGAAGAGATTGAGACTGAATTTGGTGTCAAGACCTTTAAAAACAGCATGTAATATTGGTTTGAAGAGATTCGGTATTCAAATGGATCATCAAGGTCATGTGAGAATGGGAAGGCGTTGTATCTCCATTTTGAAGGCATGCTTGTTGTATTACTGCCACATTGATAATCCGGACTCCAGAAACTTAGGAATCATACATGATATAAATGATTTCTTCATTCGGATGTTATAGCACTTGAAGCTGTAATTCAGCTTTTCAACTTCATGCAAATAAGTGAAATTGCTCTATGTTTACTTGAATCATTAACTTTGTTTGTGACACTTCTAGGTTCATTTTGTTGTAATTTATTCTCATATATTCATTTTAATGTTTTGCAAATAAATTTGTTTAATTTGATTAACGTAGTGCTTGTTGAGTTTATGATATATAAAATATAATAAAACATAAAGACATCAAGAAAGACACAATGGAAGACTTAAAGATCATAACAAATAAATTAATTAGCGAAAGTATGCGTAACGTCTCTCTTGCGAATATCAAACCCCTTGAGCAAAACAAAGAAGTACTAATTTGTGTAAGAATAATGTCTTACAACCACGTTCTTGTACACACGAATTAACCAACGAATCAGCGATTCTAGATCTAACACAAGTCCTCGTTTTAAGAAAAGCGA
Source organism: Chrysanthemum lavandulifolium (assembly GCA_022545495.1). Classification (NCBI taxonomy): domain Eukaryota; kingdom Viridiplantae; phylum Streptophyta; class Magnoliopsida; order Asterales; family Asteraceae; genus Chrysanthemum; species Chrysanthemum lavandulifolium. The sequence goes on along the minus strand of CM040239.1, from coordinate 289,224,113 downwards.
AACCAAACTCCCTTACTTGGGGTGTTCGGCGATTATGGGACAGAGAGAGGAGATGAGATCAGGGTTAATTCGATGCGAGTGTATGAAACCCAAACACAACCTCTTTATATCTTAGTAGGTAGCTTTGGAAACAAGTTAGGTATTGGGTTGAAACCCATTACCCTTTGGCCACCATGTAGACAAGCCCAAAGAGAACCCATAACTTTTTCCAAGTCCTCCATTTCTAGTCCTTTCTTTTTCATTTAACGATCGTTAGTCATTTTTCCGTCAAATACTTAACGATCGTTAACCGGATTTAATGTGTAATAATTAATCGTAAACATAAACATTAATTATTAACTTTAATTCTCATTCGCTAATGTGTGCAATCCGTGGTCACGAGTTCGAATCCGGACATTCACATGTTTGTAAATATATACATTTCCAACGACTCCCACTTGGATATGTTTACAAAGCGTGAAATGACATTGGTTAGCGTCTAGCAACACGCCAATGTCCCCGGTACAACTCGTGTATGGTTTTCGGAGAAAAACCAAGTTTGATGATTCATCATCATATTCATCCTTTGTTTCTAATACCATGTTAATAAGAATATGGATCTCACTCATTTCTTAATTAACTATTCATTTCTCGCTTTATATGATCTATTAAGATTACCAATTCTTACGAGCGAAGACCTTGGGTATGGCCATACAAACATCTTAACAATCCTATGAGGGCCCAGAGTATTATACTTCAAAATAAATTTGAGCGAAACAAATCCCATTTTGACAAGCGGGATTCATAAATTTCGCAACACTTACGAAAACAACCCTTATAACTACCGATTCACGTGTGGCGTTAGATTGCTTCACAAAATGCACTACATCCATGACATATCTCTTGTATCTCAAGTCGAAGATAAATATACATGATATACTTAATGACAAAGATCCATAAAGTATCATCATGTTGGTGGGATAAGTCCTATATTCAATTCATTGAATATCATCGAAATTAGTCATGCTACGCATTAATATACTTTCAAGTATATTCTAACTAATACTCGATTTATCTTAATTCAATATCATTCCATGTTATTGATTGACAACGGACTATTTAGAATAACTTAAGTTATTCAAGGATTTAAACATGCAAATCTACAGGACACAATATTATAAATGAAATTAAGCGTATACCGTACTTTAATTCATTATAAATAATAATTGTTTAACATCCTTTATCCAAATACTAAATAGATCAATGCATGATAATACTAGTTAATGAATTTTGCCACAAGTCATGAGAATCATACTTGTTGACAAGGCATAATTTCAATTAACTTTGATCTATAGGAATTATGAGAATACTTATTTCAAGAATTCAATAAGTGAATTTCTTGTATGTGTTTACACATATCTTGATATTGTCATATCATTCCATAAGGTGCGTGATAACCTGAACCACCCTTTTATGACAATCATCCTTCAAAACTTAAAGTTTAAAGTATTCTTTATTCTTTAATGTATAATGCAACTATGCTCTTAATTGAGCATAACTAGTCAACATGGTCATCACCAACGATACCATGACTAGAATTGAGTGTCATCTCAATTATACCAGCATCATTGTGTACAACAATATGCTCTTTAAACATCCGTAAACTTTGAATATTTATTTGTTTGGTGTCATCCAAACCTCGAGTTTGTTGACTATGACAATTACAACAATTTGTTGTATAGAATCGGGAGCAACTCCTGGGCTCGGAATGCAATTCTAAATCAAACATAAATATTACAATGTTGTTAAATCATCTTGTAATCAAGCATGATACAACAACCTTATACACAACATGATGTTCATGATGAATCTTCAAGTTAGACTTTAAGATTTCATTCATATACTATCTTGTCAAAGATATGTACTCATCATGTTCTATTAGACTCATTTATTTTACCGCATATGTTTATAATAATAAACATATATATTCAAGGTTATATATTTTATTTTCAAATCTTACAAACGAAGTTTCATTCTCACTAAAACTTAATTTAGGTGGAATGTAGTTGCCCATACAACATATAAGATTTTAAAAATAATACTCCCACTAGCTTTCGGGAATACTACGAGCTATCTTATTTTAATTATTAAATCAAACATGGATTTAATTTTAAACATAAGAATCATCTCCTAGATGCATGCATATATCCATTCATGGATTCTTGCGGTTTGTACATATTCAAAGATTTATTTGAATTCATAAAACTCCTTTGCATTACTTATCGTCCTCATAAAGTAATTTCAAAACAAAGAGTTTTGATATTCATTGTCAAAATTTCACATCAATGAAACTAAGTATGACAATTATAATCTTTATACTTCTATTTAATGTATCTAGTAAAGAATATTCAATCATAGTTAATTGCTTAAGTATGATTAATATTATTATCACTAGACATGCATTAAATACGTGTACAATATTGTCCATATGATTTCTACACAAAGATTTAAACCACTAGGGTTTTCATCCTTTGAAGAAAATCATCTTCATTAAGATAAACCAAGTATCTTTATGGACATCATCTCTACATTCATAGTATGATTGATTTACCACAACTTAACATTTGGTAAATTCATCATTATGATTAACAGGCTTACCATGATCCTGTAACTCATATTCCTCAGCATATTAAATATCTGAGATATCCTTGTGGATCTATGAATGATAATTCCATCATATTGAGGTCTATCATATACATGTTTAGCCTCATCATGATATTTGCTAGTGCATTTTAGAAGATTATGTATTTTGTAATTCAATCTTTCAAGATCTAACCAAAACTCCCACTTGCCTTTAACAATTTAAAGATTATCTTTAAATAGTTTAGCAAATAGAGCAACAATACATTGTTCTCTTTTGGGATATTACAAAACACATTGATAGTTCCTGACATCAGTTTGTTACAACTCATTATACAAGTAGTTTAACAAATTCAGAACTTCATTATAAGACTTAATGTGATTCATCACATTCCATAAACAAATGGTGTCTTATCAATCTTCTAGGTTGGAGTCTTATTGAGTATATTCAATCTATACTCAATCTACTAACCTTGATAACATGTGGAAGAAACTATAGTTGTCTTGAATCAAACAATGCCAACAGATTTTGATTCTTCTAACTGAACATACCACAAAACTATGGTATTTCCTTAGAATTAATATTGTAAGATAATCTAACAATATTTAAGATAACCATCTACTCTTTGGCTTACCTATTTACCAACAAAGTAAAACTTAATGGTACAATAGAATTACCAAGTCAATTGCATGCATTATAAAACAAGTATTCTTGACCAAGTCAAAAGACATACTAGTTATAATCCCACTATACGTTATAAGTCATTGATCAACTCATTGACTTCATGCATATGTCTTAAAACATAGCAAGTTAACGTCTTACTTTATATTATAAGTCTTGTATTAAAAGACTTCATGTTTGTGACTTTCCAAAATCATAAACATTTATAATTAAAGTAATTATGAACACCACCTCAGGTTTCAATTAATATTTCAAGTTAATATTTACTACATATATTTAAGTCATTCAACGAATACTTAAATTCAAAGTAGTATTAGATTACTTCATTTAATTATGTCATTCCATGAAAAGTTCAACGTAAGAAACTGCAAAATCATCCATGCTCGTTCTCACGACACATGGATATTTTACATTGGGCTACAATCTAGTTCACGTTTTCACGTAACATAAATTGTAACTACAAGTGTTTCTTAAATATTGAATGACATAAATATTTAAAGTAGTTTTTGTTATCATCTTGACACATGTTGTTAATAAGGCAATTACACATTTAAATGTATAATTCCTATTAGAACGTTACTCTCTTACCTTGCGGTCAAGAGAATCCATTTAAATCATATTAATATGTGTTGTACCTTGCACACAATAAAGATTTCTCCCACTTGTGCACGGAACAACATCATGTAGCAGATAAACAACACGATACACGTTCGTTTATTTGATTAATAGGATTTGTGTCGTAGATATAACAAGTAGATGTAGGACTATATTGATTAGTAAGGAAACGCACATGACTCTCCTTAAAAAACATAAGTTCCTACAATTGGAAAGTAATTATCTTTTAAGATAATCTGGGTTACTACGGAAATAAGGCTTGTAGCTCCACTGAATTAGAAATCAATAGAACCACTTCTTATTCAAGAATGCAACACAAATGCTCCCACCTGAATCGACAACATTGTAAGTGTTGCATAACCATGAAAACAACTTGCTTGCTTTTTACTTTCCTACACCTTTAAAGAACCATACGTAATCATTACTAAGGTACTAAAGGTGTATTCTACTCTATGAATGATGGGTTATCCATCAACGTTATTAACTTGAAAATTTTGGTATGCAATTTCTTCCTTAACAGGCCTACCATTCCCATACTGGTATGTAGTACCTTTAAAGGCTAAAGCAAAACAACTAGATAAAATATGCTAGTTTTCCTTTTACCAATTTTCGCGGTAATTAGTCTAGCTTCTAATCAAGTAACTCATATACATGTTTTCTAGTTAACCAACATTCATGTTGTTACAAAGGATTCATTCACCAAATGAGGGTAATGAAATCTTTATGGAAAATAAGATGTGCAATTCATTGCTAAGAGTTACATTAGAATTTAGACAATTCAAATGTTCCTATTATACCTTTCTCATTCATGAAAAGGAATAGGATTGAGTCTCATGCTTCTCCCATGGAAAAGAGACTTCGTTTGTCTTATCGATAAATTATTCTCGATCAAACATTTGTTTGAAAGCGAGAATGGAGCAATTCTCGATCAAAGACTAAACTTCGTTTACGGTTAAATGTTGCAATTATACATTCAAAAAGAATTACAAAATTCAATTTTAGTATTTTCGATAATTAACCTTTTCAAGAAAATTAAACACCCATGGTTCATAAACATATAACCATTTAATTTTCACTGAAAACTATGATCCAAATTGTCATAATCTCATCACGTCAGTTGATCTGCTAGTAATGAACCTTATACAAAGTGGTAGAGCTTTTGCTCAATTGCCAATTTCAATTGCAATTCCTAGATTTATGGGATTTACATATAGCCAATTTCAATTGCCATGTAAACATGTTTTATCCCATCTTATGCCTTGAGTTGTCAGTTCTCACTACAAAACTCAATTAAGTTGTCCAACTTAAGAAACTGAAAAATCGTCCATGCCCGTTCTCACGACACGTGGACATTTTACCCTTTGATTAAGATCTAAGTCACGTTCTCACGCAAATAGAAAGTAATCTTAGGTGTTTCCGTTTTGTTGGATGGCATATAACTTAAATTAAAGGGTAATAGTTTTGATGTTAAATCAAATATGTACAAAAATGTCATGCATTCATCTTTGTAGCATAGTTTTTATTAAAACATTTATATCTTGTTTTAATGTATAAGCTTTTCATCATCAAACTTTAATTGAGGTATTGGTTTCACCAATCAAGGAATTTAGTATTAATTATCATCCATTATACCGTACTTTTGCATAAGTGTAAACACTTAGTGTTTCGGATAATTACCACCAAAGTAGCGCATGGAATTAAAACTAATTTGCCCTTAAGATGAGCTTGCACATTTAATGGCTTACTAAGTAGCTCCACTCGAACTTCACAGGGGGAGAGGACTGTGCTGCGCTAAAGCACAACCTTAGACATCCTTTCGGTGTGTTGTGCTCACTTCTTTAAACCCCTTTTATTAGTTCATTCTCATGGGTGAGCCTTTCGACCATTTGTACCAAAGTCATCAATCAATTAAACGATTATGATTACTATGCTTATAAAATACATGTTTCACCATTGTTTAGGTCGGTTTATTTTCTTGTAAAAATACCCTTGTTACAAAACACAAACAAGCAAGTATTTATAAAATAAACAAATAAACAATGAATGCATAACAAATAAAAGTCATGCATATCAAATAGCCACATGCAAACGGTTTTGATAAATCCTATTAATAACCAATTCTATATCGTCAATATGCATATATTTAATTAAGACTTCCACCGTTTTCATCTATGTACAAGGTGAACCACATGCATCGATTCATCGATTGCGTAAGTCAAAACTAAAATATACCACATAGCACATAATTGATTAAATTAATAATTATTGAGGTCTTCCCAATTTAAGATATATCATAATTTAATGTATATCACTTAAAACATGAAAGACATACAATAAAAAAGCAGATCCATGATAAAACATGCGATAATTATCATGGATATAAATTACACTTAACAATTAATGCAATTAAGCGAGTTACGCATAAACACATAAAGTTGCATGCATCTTGGGTTTCTAATCCAATTAAAACAATAGTTTACAAAACCCCTAATTAGGGCATCAACGCCCCCCACCAAAATTAGGGTTTAGGTTTTGCAAACCCTAGATCTATACATACAAATAATAACACATTCATGTTTATTTTAATTTGTGTTTGATAATTAATTACTTGTTATACAAGGCTCTGAAACCACTTTGTTGAGTTTATGATATATAAAATATAATAAAACATAAAGACATCAAGAGTACACAATGGAAGACTTAAAGATCATAACAAATAAATTAATTAAGCGAAAGTATGCGTAACGCACTCTCTGCGAATATCAAACCCTTGATTCAAACAAAAAGTACTAATTTTGTAAGAATAATGTCTTACAACCACGTTCTTACACACGAATTAACCAACGAATCAAGCGATTGCTAGATCTAACACAAGTCCTCGTTTTAAGAAAAACGAAACCAAACTCCCTTACTTGGGGTGTTCGGCGATTATGGGACAAGAGAGAGGAGATGAGAGATCTAGGGTTAATTCAATGCACAAGTGTATGAAACCCTAGAACCTAACCCTCTTTATATACTAGTAGGTAAACTTTGGGAACAAGTTAGGTATTGGGTTGAAACCCATTACCCTTTGGCCGGCCATGTAGACAAGCCCAAAGAGAACCCATAACTTTTTTCCAAGTCCTCCATTTCTAGTCCTTCTCTTTTTCATTTAACGGTCGTTAGTCATTTTTCCGTCAAATACTTAACGATCGTTAACCGGACTTAATGTGTAATAATTAATCGTAAACATAAACATTAATTATTGACTTTAATTCTCATTCGCTAATGTGTGCAATCCCGTGGTCTCGAGTTCGAATCCGGACATTCACATGTTTGTAAATATATACATTTCCAACAGTGCTAACATAGTTTTGAGAAAATTGTCAAGTCACTTCATATCATGTTTAGTTTGATGATAAAAACAACTCGTTACAAAGATGATCCATTCGGTGGAGTGAAGGGTAAAATTGTCACAATATAATTTGTTTTTAGTGAAATAAGTTAAATTGGCGAAATATGAAATGTTTCTTTAGATATATATATGATATATACAAGATCAATTGGGTATATATGAAATTAATTGTGTTTTTTAGGGGATATATGAAATTCACCCAAAAATAAAAAATAAAAGGGTATACTAGAGAAGTTACAGGGTTTTGTTTAAAAAGAAAATAAATATAAATAAAATATTTAGATAAATAAAGTTATATAAACGATATAAGAGTGTCGGGTGTGGTAACGCCGAGTTCAGCGTTGAGCCTAGCTGGCACCGGCGTTGTCGGCGTTACCATATCGGCATACTCAAAAACCAACGGCGTTGGGTGCCGTGGGGCGTTAATCCACCAACGCGATTTGATTTTCTTTTTCTTTTTCTCGATTAAAATGGGTGTTTGTGTATGTGTTTTGTGCGTATCGCATTGTTTGTGATGGTGTGTGCTTTCTTCTTTTAAGTGGGCATTATAGTTAAGAGTTGTGGACTATTGGTAAAATATGCATTAGTGAGCGGTTGGACCAAATAAAAGTTGGTTTTTTTTTTTTTTTTTTTTTTTTTGTACTTTTTTAATGTTATTTGTATTTTTATTTAGTGTATGAAAATTAGTTTGTTTGAGAAATTAGTTGGTCCCAAAAGGATAAAAGGGTGGTGTTAATAGTGTTTTTGGGGAGTTCGGTATGGGAGTGTTGTTGGTCCACCATAAGCACATACGATGCATGAATGGCATGTTGTGATGTACCGTGGATCGTGTTGTTGGATAGCCATTCACCACATCAAGCACTCTAAGTGAGAGTATTTTGGGAGGAGCTCCTCTCAAGTTTAAATACACAACATTAGTCAAGTTGTGTGATTGTCAGCCATTGGATTTGATCCAATGGCTCAAATCAAAAGAGTGGATGGCTCGCAATCTATAACTTGACTCAAGTAATGGGAGAGGATCCTCACCTGAATATTTTAAGGTATTGGTGTTAAAAGTTTGAATGATGATGTGACGCTGATGTAGCGGCACTTTTTGATGTTAACGTACGCCAGAGCTCTAAGTGTAACTTTACATATGAGAGAGCCAACAAAACATAAGTTCAAGAAATGACGTCCACGAGCTCATATGGAACAATTAATTATTTCGTCTACCAAGCTCCTAGAGATAGGTGGAGTTACAAGATTATTGTCAAGGTGGTAAAATAAACCACCCTACTAGTTACACAATCCGTCGCAAAATAGAATTGCCCATTTTTACAAGTTTTAAAATCCGTCACATCTAAATCAATTTCTTGGTTAGACCATGTTATAATCATTGTGGTATTAAATATTAATCGTTGTATGTATGCTAGAGGTTTTAATTTTATACCTATTTGTAGGGGTGTCAAAAATCCGACCCGACCCGAACCTGATTAAGTTTATTCGGGTCGGGTTACTCGGGTCAATAGTTTTATTTGGGTCAATTCGGTTCAACCCGACTAACCCGAGTTCTAAATAGGGTCAGGTTCGGGTATGTTTTTTTTTTAGCCTCAATCCAAATTGACATGAACCCAACCAACCCTACTCGACTAACACATTTACAAGGTAAACATATTGAAGCACGCAATTTTTTAAATCATTTTACTTGTAATCGGGTTGACCCGAACCCGACAAACCCGAAATCTAAATAAGGTCGGTCCTGCTATGTTTTTTAGCCTCAACCCAAATTGACCCGAACCCGACCGGGTCAACCCGACTAACACACCTATGTTATTTATGGGTCATACTGGATAATATTTAGGAGATGTTATATTTCGGATGGGTCTAATGAGTATTTGATATAAGCTCTATTTGTAAAACAATTAACTAACAGACTAGGGCGGGTCTAACGGGTCAAAAAAATTGAACACTTATTTTAAAATTTTGACATTCATTAAAACAAATTGTGAAATCCCGACAGGTTAACCTGATGAGTTAACCCGACTTGTAATTCATTTGACCGAGGCCCTAGTCCTAAAGGACCCTGTAGACCCATACTCATCTAGATCCGTGACATGACCCAACCAACACACATTTTGCCACTTATTGAGGGATGGCAAGATTAGCAATAGTAAGACCAGCACTACATCTGAACGACAAAGTGTAGAATTGTAATTACTAGCCCGCTCAAGTTCGATGATTTTTATCAGTAAGTGTTAATGGTCACCTTTACCTGACTTTGACCGTTTTTAAATTGCACAAGTTCAGTCTGGCTTCATCAAGATATTTGGAATACACATTGTTTTGGACTCTTTATTTGTCTACACTTCTACTACGTACATGTTTGTCCGTTGAAGTGTTCCAAGATACCTTTATGGCATCAAAGTCACAATAGAGAAAAAATGCTCTTAATACAGAATTTTGTTTATGGCATGGAGCAACTATACAACAAACATACTTGTTACTACAAACTAATGTCAAATTACTCTCATTAAGAATCACATTAATTAATGCCGAATAATTTTGAACTCTTGAAAAGGAATCATCGGAACAATAGTCTTGGCAACATGCTCTCACATTTTAAATCAAGACAGATTTAGAACTAACTCAATTTTGTTATCATTCTGATTCTTGTTTTGTCGGAGAAGGTCCAAGACAATCAGGAATATGACCGGAAGTTTCAAAGGTTGGTTCGTGCTTTCCTCTTTAATTGCCCTTGCTAATGTATAACCCAATGCAGTTGATACAGCGAACGAAACAGCGTTTCCCACCTGTAAATACCTGAAACCAAAATAAAAAACAAATACACATTAAAAAACAACATATTAAGCCATTTCAAAGCTTATAAAGCAATCCAAAACAGACTATATTGAGAAATATTTATCTGCTTATTTCTTTATAAAATAAACACTTAAATGAGCAAATTCTTAAACTTTCTTTATTTTATCATTTAGTCTCTTCAAACTCAAGAACACGGCCAATGGGTTAAAAGAAAACATATAACTCAATAATTCAAAGTACCACATATCAACTTGATAAATTGCTATAAACTATTATTTTTTTGCCGTAACATTACCTCTCTTTAACTGGACCACAAAGTCTGTAGTGATCAGGAAACCCTTGTAAGCGCGCATTTTCTCTTATTGTTAGCACCCTGTCTTGGTTTGGATGCAGCAGTGCCTATCAAAAGAACATACAAGAACTTAATGTTGGGTCTCTTAATCAGATTTGGCATTTATGATGGGTGAAAAATGGACCTGATTGTGTGGCTCAGCTCTACCCACTACAGTTTTGACAACAGAGTCCATGCCCAATCGACCAAACGGTCTGCATTTTAAGGTTTAAACATGTTAGGTATTTAGACAGACTGTTTTTACTATTTATGCATAACCACATAAAAAATGGAAGAAAACATACTTCTTAGATGTTCCACGCACAAAGGTCATGCAATAGTTTGGAACCTGTACCATTAGATAACGTGATATGAGAAAAACTGACATAATAGTATTGGAAATTCATAACTGAAACACATTTTCTAACAATCAGAAAGATTTGTTGTAAGTATAGTACCAGTTGTTTTCCAGAGGGTAGTTTGACTTTTGGAACGTTTGTATCCCAATACACTTTGTCTTTCTCATCAACTAGCACCCCTGCTAGATTTCTAAAGTTTGCTCCCTGTATGCGTCAATAACGTTAGTGTCTAACACAACCTCACTATAGTCATAGATGTTATGATCATCTACTTAGGGAACATTTTTTGAAAGAAACTATAACTGATTGTGAACAAAGCCACTATTTTAGTCTGAAATGTAAGTGATACCGCATGTTTGGTCTTTGAGTGGCGAGTAATCCAAAAATTTCAGCTAAAATGGTGTTTTGTGTTGTTTTATAAAATTGATTATCTTATTTGAATTATTCATCACATGATCACTTTAATAACACAACCTCACTATAGTCATATATGTTATGATCATCTTTTGTGTTATTATAGATTTTGCAAATAAAATTTTCAGGAGATAAAACTTGAAGTAGAAATTGAAAATGTGGTACCTTAAACTTGGGAATTAGACAAACTCGGGCATAATCATCTTCATTTAACTCTAACGGCCTATGATCATAAAGAATCATTATTTTCGATGAACCTGTGATGATAAAACTTGATATGATTACTAAACAAATATAACTAAATAAGTCTAATTTTCAATTGCTAAAGTGGTGTATACCTTGCTTTCTCATTCTTATGAACTTCTGAAAACTTGTACGTGGAGCACCTCCATACTCCATTTCATCCGCCCCATTGTAATTTGTTACCTAAACATTAATCAAACAAAAATATCTATTAACAACTGAATATTCCAGCTTCAAGTAAACAATAGTACAATAACATAACAATTGTAATTATCAATTATCATACCACGGGCAAGTCTGAAATTGCATCACCAAGAAATATGCTTTTCTCTAGTTTGTATGACCCGTCATTATCAGAACCAAGAACACAATCCTGACATCAAATAAAGAGCTTTTAAAAACTAACAAAAAGATATAAACACAGATTTTTATATGTATATTTGTTTATTGTACACACCTTAAACTCCACAGGGACAACACCTTTTCCTACAACCTCATGTGTTGGTAAAGGAAACTGAGGCAAATTCTGCTGGATCAAAAAAAGTCAAGTAAGTGCCAAAGATAGTAGCATAAACTGCAATCATTAGAGGTGACAGTTAATGATATTTTACTTAGGGTGTGTTTGTAATTAGGCATTGGAATATGGGATTACGCTTCAAACTTAAAGAAAATGTTTTATCTATACTAATTACAAACACAACAAAGTTTTTAATAATCACATCTTTTATATGTACTGCTTTTCTTACCCTATACCATAAGTCTGGTAAATGAACCACTTACAACCCATGCCCATTTTGATTTGTTACTAAACCAGCCCTTAGAATACAAGAAAAACTAATAATATACAAATTTAAAGACACATACCATCATGGTGCTAGCACCCCATAAAAACACTCGGTATCGGCACTGAGACACTCCGTAAGATCCAGCTGCCATAATACCAAGTCGCGTTTGATAGTTCATTGCTACCAGACGCCCAACAGCATGATATCCTAGAATACCATTTGCAAATTTGATGATATCAACAACATTTTCCATTAAAACAAACTTTGGTTTTAAGAAATCTATGATGTCCATGTAGACGACTAGCTGGTGATTCTTTTCATCTTCAAGAAGATTTTCGTAATTCCTGAAGCGATTATGGCCACTGATTCCTTGGCACGGAGGACCTCCACAAATGAAATCAACATCACCCTATGGTAAAAATAGACAAATCACATTTAGCGTCAACATATAAAGCAATTAGACATAAATGATTGTGAAACAGAAAAGAGGGGTAATCTTACACGAAGAGGTAGCATTCTTGAATGGTACCCTCTGATCACGAATTCCTTAATAGCCTCCTTACAGTTGCACTCACTGTTACACACAAAAAACAGTTCATGTAATGATTAAAACTTGGTAAAAGGTTTATGGTTTAGTAAAATGACTAACTAACCTGAGACTATCGTATGGCTCCCAAGTGTCATGCTTAGAACTATAGCCTTTCCATTGTACCTATAAATTGCAAATGTAATTAAATAACAGAAAGCTAAAGCAAAAATTGATCAAATATATTAACCAATAAATAAAATTTTATGTATTCCGTAAAAAGAAAAACTTGTTTTCAAAAGCCTACCAGTCACAACTCACAACTTACTGCCCACAATCAAAAGCCCATTTTTCTTAGTGCTAAAACTTTAATTTATGCTGCTGCCTATTAAAAAATCACATTAGCATTTTGGTTACTGACTTGAAGTCAGTTTTCTATTGCTACAAGTCAATTCAGTTAACTACAGAAATGGCATTTAAAATCGCATAATTTAGATGCAAAACTTACTCTAACTAAAACAACTTACAATCTTTATGAGCCAAAACTATGGCAACCCAAAATCTGCTTAACCAACCCGGTTCAACCCAAACTCGACTCATTCAGACCCAAAACCCAACAACCAGGCCAAATTGAACCCTTATTGCATTACCCGTGTGTAAAGTAGTTACCGACTCACATGATATGATAAGGCTCGTGTACTACAAAAGTGTGACTGAAACTATTACTTAATAGCATTGAGCAAAACTAAATACCTTGAAATGCAGCTTTTTGTTCCCAGTTTTGTTAGGGTCACCAAAACAAACTGCTAAAAAGTTCCCCACTTCAAATTCCTCATCATCATGTGATTTTTTTTCATCAAACTCTTCAGAATCTGATTCTTCAGAATTAGCATTTGAATCTTCATCGCGTTGTGTGCCAATCAAACCAAACTCGACACATAGTTTTTCCCATTCTTTTAGCATTGTGAAAAAGTCCTCGGCAGATTCATTCCTCACCTACATAAATAAAGTAATATTGTCAATGATTAGTAGACAATGAATTCATTTTGTTTGAAAGTAGAAGGTCAATACGGGTTAAAACTAATAACCTCTGTTTCAGGATGATTAATCTTGAGACTTTCACATGCATGCTTATTCATGTCAACTACCCATTTCTGCATAATTTGTATAAACATGTCAAAAAAAATTTATATGGTTGACACAAACATGGAAACAAATGTATGTAATAACAATCTCATTTACAATATTGATTACTTGACTTACCGTCTCAAGTTTTACTCCAGAAAACCTGTTCCATAACAAAGCCCAGTAGACATAGCTCCACAACCCGCATACAGATCCAGCAGCGTCAATGCAGGACCTTCATTTTATCACTCTCGGTGTTCTCTACTTCACCAGCTGAGCTTGAATCTTCTGGAACTAATGGCGACTCCTTCTTTAGAGTGACACGCTCTGAAAGTTAAAGCTTCATAAATTAACTACTATAGTTTAAATTGTGGACAAATTTACATGACAAATAATGATACGAAAAAGGTGCTAATCACTTGAAAATGTATTGACCTGTGTGTAGGGTAGTAAAGGTAACCGGCTTGAGTATTGCATGTCATAATAATAATCAAATAACTTAAGTGACTTTTCTTTTTTGGCAGGGTCAACCTGTTATAAAAAGTGCATTACATTATACAATTAACAAACAAAATGCTACTGTAATAGAAATAAAAATCTACATATACAGTAAAAAGTAAGATATAAACATACATCTGGAGGAAGTTGTATAATCGTGACTTTTGAGAGAATACTATTTAACGGATTATCATCTTTCATTTCAGAATAAAACACTCTTTGTGGGTCAATAAGGTGAGCTTGACTTTTTATGACCTGCAAAAAAATATAAATGCAATCATTGGTCACCATATTAGCAAAGACGCAATGCATATCACAATAGATAACATAAAACAATAACTCAATAGGGCCAATGAGAAGTAAAACTCACAGTGTCTGCTGCTCTAAAAAACCATTGAGCCGAAAAGTACAATTGTTTATCAACTGTTTCAAACAACTCCACAATCCTAGCTATGTAATCTGGTTGACCTTCTTCAGCCTACAAAAAATAAGTAAACCAGATATCCAAATGAGTTTGATGACCAAGATTTAAGCTTTTGAGGTTGTATTATGATACATTAATCATTTGGCGTATATTAGTCCTTAAAATGTGATGCAAGTTCATTCAGTTTAATATATGAACTAACTGAAAATGATGAAAGTTCATTCAGTTTAATACATTATGCTTTACTTAGTTTCTCCCCAGGTTGTTTAAAACTAATTTTCACAGCAACAAGTTCTTAAATATGTACCCATATTGCAGCTTATAATTTAAAGTCATTATGTAAGTGTCGTCATTCCATAGTGCAATGGGTAAGCAAAAAGTTTTAGTGTGCAAAAACTTTCAGAAAATTGTTCTTTTAAATGACTAACGTTGCAAACGATCGTTTGGTTAATGGACTAACGTTGCCACTTTAGAGTGAGAGCTAACGGAGAAGATAACGACGTTAGTGCTCAGGGATGATTAGTGTCGATAATTTATGGACTTAGGGATGATTAATGCCAAAGGTTTGAGATAGGGATGATACTTTCCAAAAACCACAAACCACATGGATGATTTTTGTAGTTTACTCTTAGTAATATGATGATAGTTAACAATATAATTGGACAAAAAGTGTTTCGGGTCAAGCATACCAAAAATTACCCGTTTTGAACTGTTTTGTTGCCCGCCCTACAAATTTTGCCACCGCTACTTTGATTTAAATACTTCAAACTCCTACATTGAACTTCTTGACAAGAACTGCAAATCAAACATGCAGTTGAAGTAGCAAAACCTTCATCATCTAGTGACTTGAAAAGTAGTTAGTTTGACTGTATAGTCAAATACTTCCTAGAACTTGCAACTAGGCATGACTTTTTTTTTTTGTTTTGTTTTTTTTTTTTTTTTTTTTGTTTTTGTCTTCATTATATGATTCTAGCTTGCAGTGTCTGTGTATCAGATACATGACATATGCAATGTAGGTCACTGCATATTTAATGCATCACACATGCCATATCCAAGGGTTAATCTGATGCATATTAATTATTGTTTATTGATTATCAGGAAACCCAAATTAGTTTTAGGGGAATAAGGTATGAACAGAAATCAAAAGTATACCAATTTACTACTTAGGGGCCATCCACTTACGTGTTGTAACATACGGAGTATTAGTTTAGGTAGATGCAAAACTGTTTGTATGCGCCTTTGTGGATAACTGCGTAATAATACTATTGACCAACTTTTTCGCACAATTCTTATTATCAAGCTAATAACTTAAAATAGCCCAGTTTACAGCTGTAAAGTGATCTTTTTAAGGCTCCTTACGGGCAACTGTGCCAATATGTCCGGATATATGTCTTGTTTAAGGCCTAGTAGGATCATGTGGAAGACCAATTTTCATCTTGAAGTGAATTACCAATGGACAAGCAAGATACAGTTGACTTGTACAACTAATTTACTTGACGATATTGGAGACAAGAAGTGTTTTCTCTTGTAAAGAAGTATGTGTTGTTCGTGTACATGCTCTCTTTTTCTGCTTCGACTAGTCTTTTAAAAGTCAGTTGTATTTTCATGTCTTGATGATAAATGTGTTTTTGCAAGTGCGAAATAGCTGACTGCTTTAAATGTTTTTCATTCAGCGGAAAAGATTGAGACTGAATTTGGTGTGAAGACCTGCATGTAATATTGGTTTGAAGAGATTCGGTATTCAAATAGATCATCAAGTTCATGTGAGAATGGGAAGGCGTGGTATCTCCATTTTGAAGGCATGCAGCATGCTTGTTGCATTACTGCCACATTGGTCATCCGGACTACAGACACTTATGAATCATACATGATATAAATGATTTCTTCATTCGGATATTATAGCACTTGAAGCTATGTAAGCTTTTCAACCTCATGCAAAATAACTGCACTTAATATTTAACAGTAGATCAAATACATTCATGTAGTAAATAAGTGAAATTGCTCCGTGTTTATTTGAATCATTAACTTTGTTTGTGACACTTGTAGGTTCATTTTGTTGTAATTTATTCTCATATATTCATTTTAATGTTTTGCAAATAAATTTGTTTAATTTGATTAACTTAGTGCTAACATAGTGTTAGGAAAATTGTCAAGTCACTTCATATCACGTTTAGTTTGATGATAAAAATAACTCGTTACAAAGATGATCCATTCGATTGGAGTGAATGGTAGAATTGTCACAATACAATTTGTTTTAGAGAAATAAGTTAAATTGGGAAATATGAAATATGAAATGTTTCTTTGGATATATATGATATTTACAAGTTCAATTGGGTATATATGAAATTAATTGTGTTTTTTAGGGGTATATGAAATTCACCCAAAAAAATAAAAGGGTATACTAGAGAAATTACAGGTTTTTGTTTAAAAAGTAAATAGATATACATATAATGTTTAGATAAATAAACTTATATAAACGATATAAGAGCGTCGGGTGAGGTAACGCCGAGCTCGGCGTTGGGTGCCGTGGGGCGTTAATCCACCAACGCACATTGGATTTGCTTTTCTTTTTCTTTTTCTTTTTCTCGATTAAAATGGGAGTTTGTGTGTGTTTTTTGTGCGTATTGCATTATGCGTGATGGTGTGTGCTTTTTTTTTAAGTGGGCATTAAAAGTTAAGAGTTATGGACTATTGGCAAAATATGCATTAGTGAACGGTTGGACCAATTAAAAGTTAAGTTTATTTTTTTGTTAGTTTTGCAATTTTTTTAAATGTTATTCCCAAAAGGGTAAAATGGTGGTGTTGAATTGTTAATGGTGTTATGGGAGTGTTGTTGGTCCGCCATAAGCACGAACAATGCATGAATGGCAGGTTGTGAGGTATCGTGCATCGTGTTGTTGGTGTGCCATTCACCACACCAAGCACTCTAAGTGAGAGAGTATTTTAGGGCATTGGTGTTAAAAGTGTGGATAGTGGTGTGACACTCATGTAGCAACATTTTTTTCATGTTAACGGTGTTACTACACCGGTGCTCTAAGTGTAACTTTACATATGAGAGAGCCAGCAAAACATAAGTTCAAGAAATGACGTCCACGAGCTCATATGGAACCATTTATTGTTTCGTCTACCAAGCTCCTGGAGATAGGTGGAGTTACAAGATTATTGTCGGGGGGTAAAATAAACCACCTTACTAGTTACACAGTCCATCACAAAATGGAATTACCCATTTTTACAAGTTACAACATCCGTCACATCTAAATCAATTTCTTGGTTATAGGGGGGAAAGATGAGGAGGAGTACAATTATGGGACCAATCTCGTAACATCTCTTCGCTCATTAGCTCATTAGTGGTAGGGCGTTGTGAAAATTTCAAGCATTTACGTAGTCCTGACAACATTGAGACGTTGAAAATCCTTTATTGTGATTACTTACATGTATCTCCTTCTCAATGGGAATGGGAGGGCAGAAACTCAAGTCAGTTGACATTAGTGTAAAAACTAATGATAAAGGAGGAGTTTGGAGAAGGAGGAAAGAAGATCATGTTACTTATCAACAGCAAAAGCATGTCAATGCTTGAAAGTGTATGGATAACTTTATTCACCTCATGACAATGGTAATACAATATTGTAAAAGTACGGAGAGTCGTTTGTTGCGGACCTTCAATTGCGAGTCTCTCCTCGTTAACTAATCTTTTATATAATAAAATAATTACATCATTTCAGAGTGATTTTGACAATGGATTCTTACTAGAAAAAAAAATTTTGAAATAGTTAGATTGCTCTTTGTTGACACGTGTCAAAATAGAGAAATATGATTGACCAATAAAAGTCAAAATTGACTATAGTTTTTGGTCAAACATTATCAATTTTCGTTTCCATAGCAAAACTCGTATAAAAAACAATGTGTCGATTTTGAGAAAAGAAAAAGCTTTGAAAAGGCGGCCGTGATTTTTAAACGTTTTGGGGTTAATTATGAAAATAGATTTACACACAACCAAAACTTGGGTAAAACTCAATCGATTTGTAAAAGTTTCTGCTCCAACTATCAATTGATCAACGCTTAGACCAAAATCCATAGAATTAATCAATAGTTTTAGTTCACTTACTCATCAATCACATATAAATGTTCAACGAATTAAAGGTAATGTTAATGTTTTTTTTTAATTTTTATTTAATTAGTCAATTTATCAAATCAACGTGTTATTTGGGGGACAATTTTAGTGCTTTACTCTGATTTCATTGATTGTATTGAACAAGCCCTAATCTTGGTTTACATCATATAACGACGGCATTTGGGATTTAGGTATTCAATTCGTTTATCTACTTTTGTGTCATTGTATGTGTGAAATAAGTGTCTTTGATAAAGAAGTGTAAGTGGCTTATTCACTGAGGGTCCATTTGGTTTGTAGGTGGGTTTAGAATTATGATTTAGATTTGGATTAGGATTAGGATATGAATTTAATGTAAGAGAGAAAAAAAAATATTTAAAATTGTATTATATTTAAAAAAAATGATTTATATTAAATGTGAGAGAAGAGAGATAGAGAGAAAATGAAGTGACTCTTATTTTTTATCTTAAAACCTACCACTTCCCCCTACTTTAACACACTCCTTATTATTTGGTATTAAGTCCAAACCCAAATGCTACCAAACACTTAAAAATAAGGTGGGTCCACTTTTCTAACCCAAACCTAATCTAATCCCACAAACCAAAAGGGCCCTGAATGTATGAAAAATTCTAACTTTCTGTGTATTATTGGTTTGTTCTCTAGTGCCTTAGACACAAAGTACAACTCTCTGAATTATCCAATTGAGGATTTCGTGATGCCCGAGACATATATGGTCGAAAACTTCAATATGAAAGTGATATCTACACGATTCATGAAATATATCTGATATTGATTATTACTATCACACACACCCAAAATTCCAACAACCTTAAGTCCTTAAGTGTACCAACAAATGATATCGGAAGAACTAATCAAAGTTTATACAAATAATGGTAGCGGATCATTTAAAAAGTGAGAATATTTTACAAAGTCTAAAAAGCATTTACAAACGTCAGATCATAATACAATATTTGATCAAATTAAAAAGAAACATATACACATATAGGGGCCATCTGGTCATTCCACCTTTCTTTTCCCAGTATTCTCCTAACCACCATTCATTATCAGATCAACGTAACACATCCCCATCCCCTTTCATCCCATCCAACCTCTCTCCAACACATAACTCTGGTAATCTTCATCACCCTTCATCACCGGACCATTTCATCGTCACAGCACCGTCTCCATCACCATCATCGTCTTCACGCCGTCACCATCAGGTTCCAACTGATAAAACTCTTTTTAGCACTCTTCAACTTCATGATAAGCGGGTAAACATAAAGGATTTGTTGTTGAAGTGTGATATGTATAATGATGCACACCAAATGCTCGATGAAATGCTTCAACTGGATTTTGAGGTTTTAGTTAATGAAATGAAGTTTTTAAGTTTTTATTTTCATGAATTTTGGTTAGTATGATTTTTTTTTTCAGGAAAAGGAAAATATTCTTGCTTTGAATTTAAGGTACCGGATTTTTTAGAAAGTGGATAATTTTGCAAAGTTTAAAAAGTAATGTAGACCGTCAGATCAAAATACAAGATGGATCAAATTAAAAAGCTACATATACACATAGGGACATAATGGTCATTCTATTTTTTATTTCCCATCTTCTTTCCCCTCTTTATTTCTCATTGAATACACACTAATATTTGATTTGATTTCCATCTAGATCATTTATTTAATTTTTCTAGTCCAGTTATATCATTTATCTACCTCATTGTTTAATAAAGATTTCCGATCCAAGAAATTTTTGTTGTGTTGTTGTTTATTCTACCGGCGACCACCGTCCACACATCCCCACCTTAACAACTGTTTCGGCGACCACCGTTAGTGTTATCCGGCGCCTTCAACACTCCGATCCGTCATCCAGCGCCTTCAAAATCTAGATCTGTTGTCTGATTCATCTAGGATTTGGCAAAATTTTGGGTGGTGTTTCTTTTTTATGTGGTGAGAACCAGTCTTTGCTTTGAAAGTAGTCATGATTTTAAATAATGAAGATGAAGGATAATGTTTCTTGATGTTAAATTTCGGTTTTGTTGATGTAGATTGTGATGAATAATTTTTTTGGATTTGAAGATTTGCTTGTATGTTATCATTTGAAGATATGATTTGAATAAATAAATTAAAATATGCTCTTGTTTAAGTTTGCTGGACAAAAAATTAGAATGCTTGTGTTTAGATAAGTTGGAGAAATATCAATATTCATCAATTTTGTAATAGAAAAGTATCGTTCATCAATAAAAGGTGTTGTTCATCGATAAAATTAGTTTTTCATTTGTTCATCAATAAAAGTATTGTTCATCAAAAAAAATTGTTCATCAGTTGTCTAAAAGAAATCACAATGTGCATCTGTTAAAGTCACAGTGTTCATCAGTTCATCAATTAGGTTTTTTTTTTATGTTACATTATAATGTTCATCAGTTTTCTTTGATGTGTCATTATAATGTTCTAATAAATACAATGTTTATCGATTCATTAGTTATTTTTATATTGTTCATCGATTATTTTTATAACGTTCATGATTATTTTTGTAATGTTCACGGTTTTCAAAAACAACGTTCATCGGTTATTTTGGATATTGTTCATCAATTATTTTGATAACGTTCATGATTATTTTTATAACGTTCATCGGTTTTCAAAAAAATAGCGTTTATTAGTTATTTTTATGTTGTTCACCGTTATATTTTATAACGTTCATCAATTATATTTGATAGCGTTCATCGCTTATTTTTATAACGTTCATGATTATTTTGATAACGTTCATCGTTATTGTTCATCTTTAACGTTCAATCTCTCACTCCTATCATATTAGATTTGAGTGATTCAAATTTCTGGGTAAAGAATGGTCAAAAGCCTACAATTTTATGATTTAAGTTTTGTAAAATTCGGCTTTTAAACTAGTCAAAATTAGAGTCGAAAATGCCAAAAATTTCAAGAAAATCAACACCCACTTAAAAAGAAGGGAAAAAAAGTTGAGATTCATATATCATAATGCATACCAAATTAAAGAGAATTAAATTTTAAAAAATATGGTGAAATCGGTTTTTCATAAAAGTTCGTCGTTTAAAAGTTATTTACGTTTGAAGTTTTAGGGTGAATAAAAAAATGAGTTAAAAAGACTAAAATGCCCCCTAACCGAATTTAATATGAAAAAAAGGAGAGATTGGATGGGGACACATGGCACTCAATGATAGGCTTTCTACACTTTTTAATTTTTTTCACTTTGCAATTTAATAATGTTTTTTTGGTTAGTATGATGTTTTAACGTAGCTTATCACTTGTTACTTCAGCAATGTAAATTGAAAAATGATGTTGAATCAAGATAAAAATTTACTTTGATATATCACGATATTTTTAAAAATGCATTTATTTTTTATGAAAAGTCTGTGAGTTTTTATTATTATTTTATTTTATTTTATATTATAAAAATGTGTGATTTTTTGTTAAAAAGTGACTGTATAACTTTGTATTTGATCCGCTTATTTTTTATAATGTTTAGCAGTTCGTTAGTTAGTTTTGGTCATCGGTTAATTTTGTTCATTAGTTATTTTTGATAATGTTCATCATTTCAAGTTAGTATTGTTCATCAGTTCATCAATTTTTCTAATAAAAACACAATGTTTATCAGTTCATAGGTTATTTTTTATTTTGTTCATCAGTTATTTTTTATCTTGAAGTTTTGTGTTTTTTATCTTGAAGTTTTGTGTGTGTCAATTTGTTCACATATTTAAGGTTAATAATTGTTAATTTGTTCGCATATTTAAGGTTAATAGTTCATCAGTTATTTTTTATATTGTTCATCAGTTATTATTGATAACGTTCATCAATTATTTTTTATAGTGTTTAGCAGTTTTAGAAAAAATAACATTCATAAGTTATTTTTGATATTGTTCATAAGTTATTTTTGATAACGTTCATCAGTTATATGTTCAACAGTTTTCGAAAAAATAACGTTCATCAGTTAACTTTTATATTGTTCATCAGTTCATCAGTTATTTTTTATAATTTTTTGGATTTGGTTTTTAATTGTTTTGTTGATTTCTTGGGATTTGATTTTTGGTTGTGAGTGTTTGGTTTGTGTGCATCAATTAAGTAGTCATGAATTGATAATTAAAGTGATTTTTAGAAGAAATAGCAATGTTAAGTCAATGATGTAACAAAAGGTATCGTTAAATGATAAAGGTGTTGTTCATCAATAAAAATAGTTGTTCATTTGTTCATCAATAAAAGTATTGTTCATCAATAAAAATTTGTTCAATAGTTGTCTAAAAGAAATCATGATGTTCATCCGTTGAAGTCACAATGTTTATCGATTCGTGATTAGTTTTCTTTGATGTTACATTATAATGTTCATCAGTTTTCTTTGATGTTACATTATAATGTTCATCAATTACATCACTTGTTCCTCAATTTTTTTAAACAAATAGTGTTGTTCATCAGTTTTCCGAATAAAAAAAATCACGTTGTTCATCAGTTAGGTCACAATCAGTCTTGTTCATTAGTTAGTCTTTTTATCAGTATTCAAAAAAAATAGTAATGTTCATTAGTTCATCAGTTATTTTTGATATTATTCATCAGTTATTTTTTATAACGTTGATCAGGTTTTTTTATAATGTTCAAGAGTTTTCGAAAAAATAACGTTCATCAGTTATTTTTGATATTGTTCATCATTGTCTAAAATAAATCGCAATGTTCATCTGTTAGTTGTTCATCGATTCATCGATTAATCTTATTCATCGATTAGTATTGTTCATCAATAAAAAAAAAAAAAAAAGTTATTCATCGATTCTCTTAAATTTTGTTCATTGATTTATCGGTATTCAAAAAAAATCATAATGTTCATGATTATGGTCATGATGTTCATCAGTTTATCATTTGGTTGTTCATCAGTTAAAAATAAACCAAAAATAATAAAAGATGTATTTTGGTATACCAATTAGTGCATTTGAATGTACTTTTATAAGAAAAATCTTTGTTAGAATTTTTATTTTTTTCTGATCTCAACTCAACAAATAATACCGGGAATAATATACGGTCTATATTTTACACAGTCATATCTTTTTCAAGAGAGATGATATATACTCTAGGCGGAGCTTTTGCACTTATGGTTATGTAACTTATGTTTATTGATTATTTATGTAATTATACTATATGTATGGGTAAGTAACCTTTTTTACAGTAGATGATTAATGAGGGTACTAACATTATGTGGTCAAGTTTGTAAAGACGTGGCTCACTTGCCTTCGTTGACATACAACTTTACAATTGGCGGGAATATTACTTTTGCAACTAATTGGTGGGGAATATTGTTAGGATCGGACACACATACAAACACAATAAACTGCCACAATATAAGAACACAAGGATATAAGGTGGTTCGTATGTCGACCCACGTCCACCGTCGGTAACTAGGAGTATTTTATTTCTGCGTGTTGTGTTATGTTTTACAAATCTGAGCTATCTCTTAAATAGAGATTGGAATGATAACTGTTCAAAACACGCTATCAATTACTACCGTCCATTACGGTACGCCAATTACGGTTGTCAATTACGGCCGCCCATCAATCACGTGGAACATGGTCGGTTGAAAAACTTGGCTTCTGCTTTTCTAGCACTTCCTTTTGACCGACCTAATAAGTGGCTTCACACTCAATCTCCCACTGAAGCCACGGAACAATCTTCACCTGTGCTTCAACTGTGTATCAGTATTTACGCAAAACTTTAGCTCATTCCTAGTTACCCTTGCCTTCTCTTCAATTAACCTGAAGGCCAGTTGAAGCTATGCAAAGCTTCAACTTTTCTAAGTGACAACCTTAGTTAGCATATCGGTGAATTTTGAGTTCCTTTGATCTTCTTCAACTTGAGTGTCATCATTAATCTTTTCTCGATGAAGTGATATCTCATTGTATGTGCTTTGTCTTGAATGGAAGAGGATTCTTTGCAAGATGTATTGCACTTTGATTATCACAAAACAATTGCACAATCACCTTGTTCTTTGCCAAGTTCTTCGAGAAAGTTCTTGACCATATAAGCTCTTTGCTTGCTTCAAGCGCCATATACTCGCTTACGTGGTTGAAAGGGCAACACTTTTACGGAGTTTAGACATCCAACTCGCTGCGGTGCCTCGGCTGTAAAGACATACCTGTGGTGCTTTTGTATGAATCTTTACAACCACCAAGATGCGCATCGCATAACCCTCGAATGATATCTTTCCCTTAAAATGTAATGCCATCTTTGAAGTTCCTTCAAGTATCTCAACAACCATTTAACGCTTCCCAATGTTCTCTCCCGGATTGGACATAAACGACTAACAACCCCGACAAGGCATGAGCTATATCCGGTCTCGCATACCATTGCATACATGAGGCTACCAACTGCAGATGCATAAGGAACTTTAGCCATTTTCTTCTTGTCTTCATCTAATTTGGGTGGTGATCTTTAGAAAGCTTAAAGTGACTTCCCAAAGGTGTGCTTGATCTTGGCATCTTTAAGGTTGAACTTCTAACACTTTCCCAATGTATTTCTCTTGAGATAGTGTCAAAGAACCATCTTTGTTTCGAAAATACTCATCCCGGTATTTGGTTTGCGACTCTAAGTCTTTCATTTGAACTCTTCGACATCTGTCTCTTCAACTTCTTGATCTCGACATGTCCGAGCCAAGAATCAACATATCATCTACATAGAGTAGTAGAATGATATAAGAACCATAAACTTCTTGATGTAACAACAATGGTCGTTGTCACATCTCCGTAACCAACCCTACCCATAAAGTTATCAAACTTCAAGTACCATTGTCCGGCGCTTGTTTGAGACCATACAAACTCTTCTTCAGTTTACATACCAAGTTTTCTTTGCCTTTAACCTGAAAACCCTCCGGCTGTGTCATGTAAATGTCTTCATCTAGGTCACAGTGTAGAAAAGGCGTCTTGACATCTAGTCGCTCTAGATGCAAGCCTTCTTGCTATAATCATCGAGAACAAGCACGATGGTAGTCATCTTCACCACTGGAGAGAAAATTTCATTGAAATCAATTCCTCTTTCATTGATACCCCTTGACTACTAATCTGGCTTTGTACCGTTTAGTACCATCATGTTCATCTTTGACCCTGAAAACCCATTTGTTCTGAAGAGCCTTCTTCCCAGATGGAAGCTTCGTTAGAAACCAGGTCTTGTTCTTTTCAAGCGACTTCATTTCATCTTTCATTGCTAGCTCCCACTGCAATGAATTTTTCAACCTCTTAGCTTCAGAGTAACACTCGGGTTCACCATTTTCTGTCAAGAGAATGTAGTTGACAGATGGTGAGTATCTTGCTGGTGGTCTAGTGACTCTGGAAGATCTTCTTGGTTGAACTTGAGGTGTGACTGGGGATTCTGGAATTGGAGGATTGGTTTCTTCATCTTCAGAATCATTACTGGAATTACTCCCTGAGCTCCCACTGTCGGTTGAATCATCCCCAGTTGAGGATTTTCGACTGAAGCTTCTTTCTTCTTTTCACCATCTTCAAATTCAACATACTTCTTTTGAACTTCGGACTTTTGTTGTTTCGTCTTTGTACAACTCGACCGTTAAAGGTGACATTCTTGCTCGGATTAACTTCATTTCACTATCCCAAAGCTTGTATCCCATTTCGTCGACCCATAACCAATGAATGTGCACTTCTTGGACTTTGAGTCAAGTTTATCCCTGTCACCATCATTTAACAAACTGTAAGCACTACAACCAAAGACTATCAGGTGTTCGAGACTTACTTCCTTCCCTTGCCACATTTCTTCTGGCAATTTAAAATCCAAGGGAGTACATGGTGAACGGTTGATCAAGTAGGCTGCAGTGTTAACTGCATCGGCCCAGAATGTCTTAGGCAAACCGGCATTCAATCTCATGCTTCTAGCCCTTTCATTCAGAGTTCTATTCATTCTCTCAGCTACACCATTCTGCTGAGGAGTACCTGGAACCGTCTTGATCATCTTTATCCCTTGCTTGGCACAATAGTCAACAAACTCCTTGCTTATGTATTCACCACCATTATCCGACTTCAGGCACTTTACCTTCAAATCAGTTTCATTTTCAACAGTAGATTTCCATATCTTAAAAGCATCAAATACATCAGATTTGTTTTTAAGAAAATAAACCCATACCTTGCGCGTTGAATCATCGATAAAGGTTACATAGTAGTTTTGCCTCCAAGAGATGAAAGTGGTGTTGGTCCAAATACATCTGAGTGAACAAGCTCCAACTTCTGAGCTTTCGGTGTCTTCCCCGTCTTCACAAAAGTAACACGCTTTTGTTTCCGAGAACACATGATTCACAAAATTCGGTTTCAACTTTCTTCAAGTCTGAAACTTCCTTTCGAGCCAACATCTTGATCCCTTATCGCTCGCGTGTCAGAGTCGTTGGTGCCATAAATTAGATGGACTCGGTTGTGGTTACTGACATGAACACCATCATCGGTGTCTCTACCATGTATAGAGTGCCTTTCTTCTTTCCTTTGGCAATCACCGAGTTGCCTTTGATCACTTTCAATATCCACCCCAAAGTGAACATTAAGCCCTTCATCATCCAACTTACCAACCGAAATCAACTTCCTCCTCAAGTTTGGGATAACCCGACATCTTTCAATGTCAAGGTGGTTCCCATGGAGGTCTTCAATCTCGTCTCCAATACACGTAATATCAAGCACTTGATCATCGGCCAAACGAACTTTGCCATGATTACCTTTTCGTAGGTTCTTGACCATATCGGGCATGAGGCGACATGGAAAAGCACACGAATCCATAATCCGAGATTCCTCTCGAATTCTCAACACAACAAATGAGAAAATCTCCGATTCTTGAGAGGATACATTGTTTACTTCTTTCTTTTCGACATGGTTTTGGGCATTGGCTTCAAAGTGACCTTTTTCTTTGCGGTTCGGCATTCAATATCCTTCGGTTCTTGGGCGCCCCTTTTCTAGACCTTGACCCGCCTCGATTTTGTCTTCTATCGTTCCTTCTTCCTCTACTTTACGTATGTAACAAAGAACTTGAATCGGAAGATTCTCCATTACTTCTTCTTCTAATGTCTTCATTTAAAATCAAGTCACGAATGCTATCAAACGTTAGCTTAGTAGTACCGGATGCACTACTAACTATTTGTGTTGTGCTCGACCGGTTGTCGGGCAAAGGCGATAAAAGGAGAAGAGCTTGTACTTCATCTTCAAACTTTATTTCAACAGAGGTTAAGCGAGAGATAATCGAGTTGAATTCGTTATGTGAGCGGCAATGAAATACCTTCCTTCATCTTGGTGTTAACCAATTGTCGGATGAAACACTTTGTTTGAAGCGGATGGTTTTTCATACATGTTGGACAAAGCTTTGAATACACCGTACGTAGTTGTTTCATTGACAATGTTGTACGCAACACTTTTTGCCAAAGAAAGCCTAACCACACCCAAAGCTTGTCTGTCCAGCAACTTCCAATCTTCATCGTACATGTCATCCGGTTGTACGCCCAACATAGGTAAATGCAATTCTTTCTGATACAACAAATCTTCAATTTGCATTTTCCAAAATCCATAATCACTGCCATCAAACTTGTCAATCTTGATCTTACCATCATCTGCCATTTTAACAAACAAATTACCAAATTGCTACAAACCAAACTGGTTCGTACTGCTAAATGATAATTATACGAGCGGAAGCAATAAAATAGAAACACGAGACTTATCTGTTTCAAATATTAAATGGCGAAGAACTTGTGCAGAGACTTCTTTTGTCAAAGTCAAAACTTGTGACCACCTTTAAAAAAAAAAATACTTTTTTTTTTTTAATATCACGCCACCTGCATGGGCCCCCAAAAAAAAAGATGATATCCTTGTTTTTTTCTTTGTCTTCCACCAACAAAAAAAGTGAGGTCTTTCTATCCTCCAAAAAAAAAACTAGTGCTCTTTTGTCTTCAAAAAACAAATCAGCTCCTTCTTTCTTTAAAAAAAGCCACGCCTGGTACTATCCTTAAAAAAAAATCACCTTCCCTTTTTCTTTATATTTCACGCATGTTCTTCTTCACCCAAGAAATCACCACGCCTAATTTTTTTTTTTCTTTAAAAGAAGACCACGCTTGTCTTTAAAAAAAAACGATCGGTTCACCGGCTTCTCCGGCGATCGGTGTTAATGACTTGGCTTCTGTCTCTGATCGGTGGTGCTGGCGGCTGGCTGAGATGAGCAGCCCTAGCAAGCGGTGACCAAAAAAAAACTGATCGGTCCTACTGTGGAGGTGGCGGGTGGTGAACGAGCTACGGTTGCTACTGATGGAACTGATGGTGATGACGACCAACCCTTGGTCTCGTTATCGATATCTTCCAACAGGTAAACTTCCTTCACCTTCTCGGATCGTATGTGTCAATCAAGAGCCAAAGCTCTGATACCAGTTGTTAGGATCGGACACACATACAAACACAATAAACTGCCACAATATAAGAACACAAGGATATAAGGTGGTTCGGTATCTGACCTACGTCCACCGTCGGTAACTAGGAGTATTTTATTTCTGCTGTGTTGTGTTATGTTTTACAAATACAGAGCTATCTCTTAAATAGAGATTGGAATGATAACTGTTCAAAAACACGCTATCAATTACGGCTGTCCATTACGGCTGCCAATTACGGCTGTCAATTACGGCCGCCCATCAATCACGTGGAACATGGTCGGTTGAAAAACTTGGCTTCCTGTTTTTCTAGCACTTCCTTTTTGACCAGCCTAATAAGTGGCTTCACACTCAACAAATATAACTTTTGCATTGGTGGGAGACATTAGTACGTAGGTGGGAATATAACTTTGCACATAATTAAACAAAGAATCTTAATTATCTATCCGCATTTAGGTTAAGATCATATCAATATTTTTCTTCAACTTCATTCCACTCGCATACCTAGCATTTATTCAAATTTAGAGAACTCCCAGTTTACCCAATTAATCACCACTAACAATGGCTGAAGGCATGGCTTCCGACCTCGTCAAAGTTGTTTTACAGAAGCTGGCGAATGAAGCCATAAAGCAAGTTGTTCGCGCAAAGGGAATTAGTTCCGAGCTGAAGAACATGGCGAAGACATTATCGCGTATCCAAGATCTCCTTGTCGATGCTGCTGACAAGGAAATAAAAGAAGTTTCTGTTCAAAATTGGCTCAACGGTCTCCAACACTTGGCGTATGACATAGATGACATTCTTGATGACTTGGCAACTGAGGCTATGCATCGTGAGCTCACTGGAGGCAGCACTAGCAAGATAAGAAAGCTCGTCCCATCTTGTTGCACAAATTTGTTACTAAGCAGTAAGATGAGTCACAGGTTAGATGATATTAACAATAAGTTGCGAGATCTAGAGAAGGAAAAAGTTAGTCTTGGTTTAGAAGTGAAGGATGATAGGTCAAGAGATAGAAATAGACAATACGAGACCTCGTTGCTGGTGGATGCATCTAGTATTGTTGGACGACAAGGTGATAAGGATGCGTTGGTTCAAAGGCTATTGGCGGATGAACCACGCAAAGAAAAGTTTAGCGTCGTGCCCATTGTTGGTATGGGTGGCGTAGGTAAGACAACTCTAGCTAGGCTTTTGTATGACGAAAAGCAAGTTAAGGATCATTTCGATCTCAAGGCATGGGTATGTGTTTCAGATGAGTGGGACACCTTCCAAATAAGTAAAATTATTTTCCAATCTGTGAGTGAGGAAGATAAGAAATTTGAAGATTTAAATCTTCTTCAAGTAGCTCTCAGAGATCAACTTAGGGAGAAACGGTTTCTACTAATTTTAGATGACGTTTGGAGTGAAAGCCGTGAGGATTGGGAAAACTTAGTACGTCCATTTCATGCATGCTCTGGCGGAAGTAAAATTATCATGACAACTCGGAAGGAGCAATTGCTGAAAAAGTTGGGTTATGATAATTTAGACTGTCTGCAACGTTTGTCACAAGATGATGGTGTGTCTTTATTCGCTCAACATGCGTTGGGTGCAAATAATTTTGACTCCCATCCAACATTTAAAGCGCATGGTGAAGGCATTGTTAAAAATGTGATGGTTTGCCTCGGCTTTAATAACACTTGGAAGGTTAATGAGGACAAAAAGGATGAGCTAGAATGGAAGGAAATAGTGGATAGTGAGATATGGAGGTTAAAGGGGATGAAATTATTCGGCTCTTAGACTAAGCTACCGTGAACTTCCTGCCGATTTGAAGCGACTCTTTGCATATTGCTCCTTGTTCGCAAAGGACTATGCATTTGACAAGGAAGATTTGGTTCGCTCTCGGATGGCGAAGGATTTTTGCACCGAAGTACGTCGAAGCAAGTCCACTGTAGAACGTTTGGGTCAAGAATGTTTTGATGAGTTGTTATCACGGTCATTTTTCAACACTCACCTAATGACGAGTCTTTGTTTGTTATGCATGATCTTATGAATGATTTGGCCACATCATCTTGGGAGATTTCTTTTCGAGCTAGAGAAGGAAATGGGAAAGAATGTTAGCAAACAAACTTTAGATAAGTGTCGTCATATGTCTTTTGTTTGTGAGGAATATGTAGCTTACAAGAAGTTTGAGGGGATAGAAGGAGCTAAAGGTTTGAGAACATTATTGTCCGTAGGGGTGAAAGAATGGTCATGGCAACAAAACTACTTGTCGAATAAGGTTTTGGCTGACTTACTCCCTGAGTTGCCATTCTTAAGGGTTTTAAGTTTGAGTGGTTATGAGATAAGCGAGGTTCCAGAGTCCATTGGTAAACTAAAGCATTTACGCTATCTCAATTTATCTCAAACTAAAATCACACATTTTCCAGAAAATGTTTGCGATCTCTATAACTTAGAGACGCTAATCCTTTTTGGTTGTTCTCTTTTAACTAAGTTACCCAACAACATCATAAAGCTTAAAAATTTGCGGCATCTTGACATTAGAGATACTCCGCTTTTAAAAGACTTTCC
This sequence comes from Chrysanthemum lavandulifolium, assembly GCA_022545495.1. Classification (NCBI taxonomy): domain Eukaryota; kingdom Viridiplantae; phylum Streptophyta; class Magnoliopsida; order Asterales; family Asteraceae; genus Chrysanthemum; species Chrysanthemum lavandulifolium. The sequence goes on along the minus strand of CM040239.1, from coordinate 289,192,252 downwards.
TGTAGGGGTCGGTAAGTTGAAAAGGCTGCAAACTCTTTCAAAAATCATTATTGGAGGAGAAAATGATTTTTCTATAACCCAACTTAAAGATTTTGAGAATCTTCATGGAAAGTTTCCATTGAGGGCTGGAAAAGTAAAAAGCATAGCGGAAGCACGAGAAGCGGACTTATCACAAAAGAGGCTTACCGAGTTAGAGGTCGAATGGAGTGACGTGTCATATGCTTCCCGAAAGGATACTACTGATAACGATGTCCTTAATGCATTGAAGCCATATAATGATTCTTTGAAGAGGCTAAGCATTGTGAACTATCTGGGTATAGAATTTCCCACATGGGTTGGGGAACCCTCTTTCCGTAAGTTGGCTCGTGTGTCTATACATGGCTGTAAAAAGTGTACATCTCTACCACCACTCGGGCAACTACCGTCACTGAAGAGGTTATCTATCCAAGACATGGACGATGTGAAAGATGTGGGTTTAGAATTTCTTGGGACTGGTGCTGCATTTCCTTCACTTGAAATTCTAGAGTTTAATGGTATGCCGAAGTGGGAGGTTTGGTCAACATACAGTAGAAGTGGGGTTGGAGATTATGTGTTTTCATGCCTGAAAGAGCTCAGTATTAGAAAGTGTCCAAATTTGGTTGAAGTCTCACTTAAAGCACCACTACTTTCATTGAGGGATTTGAGAATAAATGAATGTGGTGTTGGTTTGTTGAGAAGTCTGGTGCACGCAGCTCCATCAGTCACCACGTTGGAAATAGAATCTATTTCAGGGCTTACTAATGAGGTGTGGAGAGGTGTTATATTGGATCTTAAGGCAGTTGAAATTTTGATTGTTGAAAAATGTGATGAAATAAGATACTTGTGGGAATCAAAAGAAGCAGAGGCAAGTAGTAAGGTTCTCATGAATTTAAGGATTTTGTATGTACGGGAATGTAAAAAGTTGGTGAGTTTAGGGGAGAAAGATGAGGAGTGCAATTATGGGAGCAACCTCCTAACATCTCTTAGCTCGCTAGACATAAATGGTTGTGAAAATTTCAAGCATTTAAGTTGTCCTGACAACATTGAGATGCTGTGTATCTATAATTGTGATTCAATTACATGTGTCTGCTTCTCAATGGGTATGGGAGGGCAGAAGCTCAAGTATGTTGACATTCAAAAGTGTGAAAAACTAATGATAAAGGAGGAGTTGGGAGAAGGAGGAAAGAAGAATATGTTACTTATCAACAGCAAAATCATGCCAATGCTTGAATATGTATTGATATCAGATCCAAATGTGGCATCGATCATTGATTTTGGGGGTAACTTTATTCACCTCACGACATTGATTATACGAGATTGTACGGAGGAGTCGTTATTTGCAGACCTCCAATTGCAGAGTCTCACCTCGTTAACTTATCTGTCAATATGCAATTGTCCAAGTATTGATGTTCCAACTGGGCTTTGGCCTCCCAACTTGCGTGGGCTTACAATAGGTGAGTTGAAGAAGCCCATCTCAGAATGGGGCCCACTGACGTTTCCAACCTCACTAGTTAACCTAACCTTACAGGGTTCAAAAGAAAAAGAAGAAGCCACTAATTGGAGTCAATTGTCTCATCTTCATCTTCCTTCATCTCTAACTCGACTTTGCATTAGAAGTTTTGATAAGTTGGAAACAGTTTCCGAGGGACTCCAACACCTCACCTCCCTCCAACATCTCCATATTTGGGAATGCCCAAAGATGAAAGATCTACCAGAAAAGTTGTTGCCTTCACTTTTGAGTTTGGAAATATGGACGGATGTCCAGATCTGAAAGAAAGATGCAGTAGAGGAGGCTCCTTCTGGCCCAAAATCGCCCATATCCCCTGCATCAAAATAGACTTCAAGTCACAAACATAATATGATGGTATGTTCTCTCTATGCCGTTTAACTTCTTTTATTTTGGATAATTATTTGAAAATATATCTACTTTGACACTTTTTATATTTTGTTCATGTACAATGACCAATTTACCCTTCATTGTTTATAGGGTAGTTAAACTAAAGTATGGGTAAAATGGTCACAAATACACAAAAAAACTACAAATTTAAAACTTTGGTGTTATAATAGCAAAAAAAGAGTTAACTACGCAACATTCGAAAATGTGACAAGTTAGTTACATTTTCGGATAATCATCCCACTAAGTATATTTTTTAACCAACTAATTAACTTCTATTTGATTTAGTTATAATAGTTTATTTTTACAATTTCCAAAATAAATGACGAACTAGGATTGCTTGTAGAATTTTGGTTATTTGTTAGAAACTCACAAATTTTTAATACGAGGTGGCTTTGGTGTTTTCATCATATGTTAAACTTATATGGTGAATGTTATATAGCCTCAAATATTATATATTCATATAATATTTGATTTAAAATTACGCTTTTCGTAACAATCTCAGATGTCTCTCTCTTTCTAACGTTCATTCGAATACAGTTTTGAATATCTGATTTGCAATGCCCCAATTGGCTTGCAGTGTAGTTAAATATTCTGATAAAGTTGGTTTGCCAATCATGATTTCAGGGAAAACAAGCAATGGGAACGTGAATGGAACAAAAGATCTTACTGCATCGTCTTTGTAGTTTGCGTGTCAGAACATGTAAAATGGAGTGTTGATAAGTGTTTAATTGCTAGATCAGATCATGATAGAATCTCTAATGTTTGGTTTGCTGTTGCTGTTTGATAGTTTTTCTGTTAGCGATTTGAATATTTGTTTGTTTGTTTTAGATTGTTGTTTTTTGCTACTCTTTGTTCTAAAAGGAAATGTCTATAGGATTTCCAGCTTGGCTATGTAATTTGCTCCTTTAATTTTCACTAAATTGTGGCCAAAAGAGTGAAGACAAAGTATGTTTAGACTGGTTTGCTGTTAGTTTTAGATTGATGTTTGTTTTGCTTACTCTTTGTGACTAAAGAACCTGAGGGATAGCAATGGTAAAACAAGTCCTCTTCAAACACAACCACCTCTCTTAACTCCCCTCAAAGCTCAGTTGGGATCAGTTTTAGCTCAGTTTATCTCTATTTTTGATTTTTCAGTGTTAACAAAAGTTTTCACATAAGAATGATTAGTATTAACAGCTTGAGCCTTTTTTCCAATTTTCCCAGTATCAATAGCATCATTCATTAGTCTCACTACTAAGCTCACAAATTCACCATTAGGCACTTTTCCCCACCATCATCATCCCCATTTCTGACGTCGTCATTATTAAGCTCGCATACTTCATCCCCATATTTCTAAGGAACCTTCACTTCTCTCTTCGAAGCGTAATGAGATAGCATTCAAAAATTCAAAATTGACAACTAAAACTATATCAGAATGTGTAGAATTGAAATTTAGAATCGAACTATCGGTTTAGAATTGTAAAATTCGTTTAAAAAAAATAATGAAGAATTGAGGCTTTTATTGGTTTTTAAATGGAGGGATTTTGGCGGGAAAATTGTTCGAGGAGAGAAAGGATTTGTTATTGATGTATGCTTTTGTCACACTTATAATTGTGCACCATTATAATCTCCTTTTGCGGTTATAATTTGGCTAACAGTTCCAGAGGTGGGAGATTTTCAACTCATTGATGATGAATGGGTCATCTTTTGTTTTGTTTTGCTTATAGCGGGTAAATGGGCCAAATCGAAAAACTTAGCTAAAAAGGAAACGGGTTGGAAGTTTCAATGAATTATTAATGCCTACAATCTCTTAAGTTGTTTTATGCAAATATTCTATTTGTAATATAGTTTGTGGAATAAAATTTCACATTATTAATATGATGATATTTAACAATACAATTGGACAAAAAGTGTTTCGGGTCAACCATACCAAAAATTGCCCGTTTTGAATTCTTTCTATTGCCCACCCTACCAATTTTACCACCGCTACTTTGATATAAATACTTCAAACTCCTACATTGAACTTCAAGACAAGAACTGCAAATGCAACATGTAGTTGAAGTAGCAAAACCTTCATCATCTAGTGACTTGAAAAGGCATGACTTTTTTTTTTCTTTTTCTTTTTGTCTCTTTTATAGGATTCTAGCTTGCATTGTATGTGTATCAGAATGGCACATATGCAACGTAGGTCACTGCATATTTAATACATCATACATGCCATATCCAAGGGTTAATCCGATGCATATTAAATATTGATTACTGATTATTAGGAAACCCAAATCAGTTTTAGGGGGACAACGGATGAACAAAAGTCAAAACTTTTTGTGTGCGCCTTTGTGGATAACTAGATAATAATACTATTGACCAACTTTTTCCGCACAATTCTTATTATCAAGCTAATAACTTAAAATAGTCCAGTTTGCAGTTGTAAAAGTGATATTATGTAAATGCTCCTTACGGGCAAGGCCGATACGTCCGGATATATGTCTTGTTTAAGCTGCCAATGGACAAGCAAGATATAGTTGACTTGTACAACTAATTTACTTGACGATATTGGAGACAAGAAGTGTTTTCTCTTGTAAAGAAGTATGTGTTGTTCGTGTACATGCTCTCTTTTTCTGCTTGGATGAGTCTTTTAAAAGTCAGTTGTATTTTCATGTCTTGATGATAAATGTGTTTTTCATTTAAGCTGAAGAGATTGAGACTGAATTTAAATATTTTTCATTCAGCTGAAGAGATTGAGACTGAATTTAGTGTCAAGACCTTTAAAAACATCATGTAATATTGGTTTGAAGAGATTCGGTATTCAAATGGATCATCAAGGACATGTGAGATTGGGAAGGCATGATATCTCTATTTTGAAGGCATGCTTGTTGTATTACTGCCACATTGATCATCCGAACTCCAGAAACTTATGAATCATACATGATGTAAGTGATTTCTTCATTCGGATGTTATAGCACTTGAAGCTATGTAATTCAGCTTTTCAACCTCATGCAAATAAGTGAAATTGCTCCATGTTTACTTGAATCATTAACTTTGTTTGTGACACTTCTAGGTTCATTTTGTTGTAATTTATTCTCATATATTCATTTTAATGTTTTGCAAATAAATTTGTTTAATTTGATTAACTTAGTGCTAACATAGCGTTGAGAAAATTGTCAATTCACTTCATATCATGTCTAGTTTGATGATAAAAACAACTCATTACAAAGATGATCCATTCGGTGGAGTGAAGGGTAGAATTGTCACAATATTATTTGTTTTTAGTGAAATAAGTTAAATTGGGGAAATATGAAATTCGAAATGTTTCTTTGGATATATATATATGATATTTACAAGTTCAATTGGGTATATATGAAATTAATTGTGTTTTTTAGGGGATATATGAAATTCACCCAAAAAAAATAAAAGGATATACTAGAAAAATTAGAGAGTTTTATTTAAAAAGAAAATAAATATAAATAAAATATTTAAATAAATAAACTTATATAAACGATATAAGAGCGTCGGGTGTGGTAACGCCGAACTCGGCGTTGGGTGTCGTGGGGCGTTAATCCACCAACGCACGTTGGATTTCTTTTTATTTTTCTGTTTTTTTTTCTCGATTTTTTGTGTGTTTTGTGCGTATTGCATTGTGTGTGATGGTGTGTGCTTTTTTTTTTTAAGTGGGCATTAAAAGTTAAGAGTTGTGGACTATTGGTAAAATATGCATTAGTGAGCGGTTGGACCAATTAAAAGTTAAGTTTTTTGTTAGTTTTGTAATTTTTTTAAATGTTATTTGTATTTTTATTCAGTGTATGAAAAATTAGTTTGTTTGAGGAAATGGAAAATAAAATAAATATAGTTAGTCCCAAAAGGGTAAAAGGGTGGTGTTAAATAGTTAATGGTGTTATTGGTCGGTGTAGGAGTGTTGTTGGTCCGCCATAAGCACGAACAATGCATGAATGGCAGGTTGTGATGTACCGTGCATCGTGTTGTTGGTCCGCCATTCACCACACCAAGCACTCTAAGTAAGAGAGTATTTTAGGGTATTGGTGTTAAAAGTGTGGATAGTGATGTGACGCAGATGTAGCAGCATTTTTTTTAATGTTAACGGTGTTACTACATCGGTGCTCCAAGTGTAACTTTACATATGAGAGAGCCAACAAAACATAAGTTCAAGAAATGACGTCCACGAGCTCATATGGAACCATTAATTGTTTCGTCTACGTCTACCAAGCTCCTGGAGATAGGTGGAGTTACAAGATTATTGTCGATGGGGTAAAATAAACCACCATACTAGTTACACAATCCGTCGCAAAATGGAATTACCCATTTTACAAGTTACAAAATCCGTCACATCTAAATCAATTTCTTGGTTAGACCATGTTATAATCATTGTGGTATTATTCATTTTTTATACCTATTTGTAGGGGTGTCAAAAATCCGACCCGACCTGAACCCGATTAAGCCTATTTGGGTCGGGTTACTCGGTCAATAGTTTTATTCAGGTCAATTCGGTTCAACCCGACTAACGCGAGTTCAAAATAGGATCGGGTTCGGGTATTATATTTTTTAGCCTTAACCCGAATTGACATGAACCCGACCAACCCTACTCGACTAACACATTTACAAGGTAAACATATTGAAGCAAGCAATTTTTTAAATCATTTTACTTGTAATCGGGTTAACCCGAACCCGACAAACCTGAAATCTTAATAAGGTCGGTCCGACTATGTTTTTTAGCCTCAACCCAAATTGATCCGAACCCGACCAAGTCAACCCGACTAACACACCTATGTTATTTATGGGTCGTATTGGGTAATATTTAGGAGATGTTTTATTTCGGATGGGTCTAATTGCCACTTATTGAGGGATGGCAAGATTAGCAATAGTAAGACCAGCAACTACATCTGAGCGACAAAATGTAGAATTGTAATTACTAGCCCGCTCAAGTTCGATGATTTTATCAGTAAGTGTTAATGGTCATCTTGACCTGACTTTGACCGTTTTGAAATTGCACAAGTTCAGTCTGGCTTCATCAAGATATTTGGAATACACATTGTTTTGGACTCTTTATTTGTCTACACTTATACTACGTACATGTTTGTTCATTGATAAGGAACACCACTACACCAGTATAAGATAATGGCATTGTAATGCTGCGCATCCATTTATTTGGCATTCATATTCTTTGATTAGTAACTATGATCAAACTCCGACTCATGTTAACCTGTGTTTATTGAAACTTAACCTGTATGAATTAGTAATGATCAGCAAGGATAGATTGAAAACATACATGTTTGAGGTAAACTAGCTTTTGTTACAAGTTACAAATTTCAAATATGTCTCCCATCATAAGGTTCGTCGCAAACCCCAAACAACAATTTAAATACAAGCAGTTCAGGCTGTGCAGAGTCCAGTTGTGAACAAAGAGAATCAAATAGGAGCCATATAGACTCAATTGAAATAGACAAAATCAAAATGTTAGAATGATGTGTTCCAAGATACCTTTATGGCATCAACGTCACAATAGAGAAAACATGTTCTTAATAAAGAACTTGGTTTACGGCATGGAGCAACTATACAACAAACATACCTGTTACTACAAACTAATGTCAAATTACTCTCAATAAGAATCACATTAATTAATGCCGAATTATTTTGAACTCTTGAAAAGGAATCATCGGAACAATAGTCTTGGCAACATGCTTTCACATTTTAAATCAAGACAGATTTAGAACTAACTCAATTTTGTTATCATTCTGATTCTTGTTTTGCGGAGAAGGTCCAAGACAATCAGGAATATGACCGGAAGTTTCAAAGGTTGGCTCATGCTTTCCCTTTAATTGCCCTTGCTAATGTATAACCCAATGCAGTTGATACAGCAAACGAAACAGCGTTTCCCACTTGTAAATACCTGAAACCAAAATAAAAAACAAATACACATTAAAAACAACATATTAAGCCATTTCAAAGCTTATAAAGCAATCCAAAACAGCCTATATTGAGAAATATTTATCTGCTTATTTCTTTTTAAAATAAACACTTGAGCAAATTCTTAAACTTTATTTATTTTATCATTTAGTCTCTTCAAACTCAAGAACACAGCCAATACGTTAAAAGAAAACATATAACACAATAATTCAAAGTACCACATATCAACTTGATAAATTGCTATAAATTTTTATTTTTTTGCCGTAACATTACCTCTCTTTAACTGGACCACAAAGTCTGTAGTGATCAGGAAACCCTTGTAAACGCGCATTTTCTCTTATTGTTAGCACCCTGTCTTGGTTTGGATGCAGCAGTGCCTATCAAAAGAACATACAAGAACTTAATGTTGGGTCTCTTAATCAGATTTGGCATTTATGATGGGTGAAAAATGGACCTGATTGTGTGGCTCAGCTCTACCCACTACAGTTTTGACAACAGAGTCCATGCCCAATCGACCAAACGGTCTGCATTTTAAGGTTTAAACATGTTAGTAACCTAAGCAACCAACGTCTCACAACAAAAGGTAATAAGAGTAAGAGGGTTATTCCATAGGTATTTAGACAGACTGTTTTTACTATTTATGCATAACCACATAAAAAATGGAAGAAAACATACTTCTTAGATGTTCCACGCACAAAGGTCATGCAATAGTTTGGAACCTGTACCATTAGATAACGTAATATGAGAAACATTGACATAATATTATTGGAAATTCATAACTGAAACTCATTTTCTAATAATCAGAAAGATTTGTTGTAAGTATAGTACCAGTTGTTTTCCAGAGGGTAGTTTGACTTTTGGAACGCTTGTATCCCAATACACTTTGTCTTTCTCATCAACTAGCACCCCTGCTAGATTTCTAAAGTTTGCTCCCTATATGTGTCAATAACGTTAGTGTCTAACACAACCTCACTATAGTAGTATAGTCATAGATGTTATGATCATCTACTTAGGGAACATTTTTTGAAAGAAACTATAGCTGATTGAACAAAGCCACTTTTTAGTCTGAAATGTAAGTGATGCCGCATGTTTGGTCTTTGAGTGGCCAGTAATCCAAAAATTTCAGCTAAAATGGTGTTTGTGTTGTTTTATAAAAGTGATTATCTGATTTAAATTATTCATCACATGATCACTTTAATAACACAACCTCACTATAGTCATATATGTTATGATAATCTTTTGTGTTATTATAGATTTTGCAAATAAAATTTAGGAGATAAAACTTGAAGTAGAAAACGGAAAAGTGGTACCTTAAACTTGGGAATTAGACAAACTCGGGCATAATCATCTTCATTTAACTCCAACGGTCTATGATCATAAAGAATCATTTTTTTCGATGAACCTGTGATGATAAAACTTGATATGATTACTAAGCAACTATAAATAAATAAGTCTAATTTTCAATTGCTAAAGTGGTGTATACCTTGCTTTCTCATTCTTATGAACTTCTGAAAACTTGTACGTGGAGCACCTCCATACTCCATTTCATCCGCCCCATTGTAATTTGTAACCTAAACATTAATCAAACAAAAATATCTATTAACAACTGAATATTCCAGCTTCAAATAAACAATAGTACAATAACATGACAATTGTAATTATTAATTATCATACCGCGGGCAAGTCTGAAATTGCATCACCAAGAAATATGCTTTTCTCTAGTTTGTATGACCCGTCATTATCAGAACCAAGAACACAATCCTGACATCAAATAAAGAGCTTTTAAAAACTAACAAAAAGATATAAACACAGATTTTTATATGTATATTTGTTTATTGTACACACCTTAAACTCCACAGGGACAACACCTTTTCCTACAACCTCATGTGTTGGTAAAGGAAACTGAGGCAAATTCTGTTGGATCAAAAAAAGTCAAGTAAGTGCCAAAGATAGTAGCATAAACTGCAATCATTAGAGGTGACAATTTATGATATTTTACTTAGGGTGTGTTTGTAATTAGGTATTGGAATATGGGATTACGCTTCAAACTTAAAGAAAATGTTTTATCTATACTAATTACAAACACAACAAAGTTTTTAATAATCACATCTTTTATATGTACTGCTTTTCTTACCCTATACCATAAGTCTGGTAAATGAACCACTTACAACCCATGCCCATTTTGATTTGTTACTAAACCAGCCCTTAGAATACAAGAAAAACTAATAATATGCAAATTTAAAGACACATACCATCATGGTGCTAGCACCCCATAAAAACACTCGGTATCGGCACTGAGACACTCCGTAAGATCCAGCTGCCATAATACCAAGTCGCGTTTGATAGTTCATTGCTACCAGACGCCCAACAGCATGATATCCTAGAATACCATTTGCAAATTTGATGATATCAACAACATTTTCCATTAAAACAAACTTTGGTTTTAAGAAATCTATGATGTCCATGTAGACGACTAGCTGGTGATTCTTTTCATCTTCAAGAGGATTTTCGTAATTCCTGAAGCGATTATGGCCACTGATTCCTTGGCACGGAGGACCTCCACAAATGAAATCAACATCTCCCTATGGTAACAAAAAACAATTCACATTCAGTATTCACATATAAAGCAAGTACACATAAATGATTGTGAAACTGAAAAGAGGGTAATCTTACACGAAGAGGTAGCATTCTTGAATGGTACCCTCTGATCTAAATTCCTTAATAGCCTCCTTACAGTTGCACTCACTGTTACACACAAAAACAGTTCATGTAATGATTAAAACTTGGTAAAGGTTCATGGTTTAGTAAAATGACTAACTAACCTCCCAAGCAAGGAGACTATCTTAATGTATATCATGTATTGTCTTAGTGTAAAAAATCTTAATTATGGCTCCCAAGTGTCATGCTTAGAACTATAGCCTTTCCATCGTACCTATAAATTGCAAATGTAATTAAATAACAGAAAGCTAAAGCAAAATTGATCAAATATATTAATCAATAAATAAAAATTTATGTATTCCGTAAAAAGAAAAACTTATTTTCAAAAGCCTACCAGTCACAACCCACAACTTACTGCCCACAATCAAAAGCCCAATTTTTCTTACTGCTAAAACTTTAATTTATGCTGCTGCCTATTATAAAATCATAAGAGGGAGGGTTCTTGAAGACACGGCAACCTCTGGCCGAACTTCGTTAATAAATCATAGGAAATAGGTCTGACGTTAGAGAATGATTGGTTCGTAGAAACACCAAAGTCAACGAAAGTACTTTAAAAAAATTCGAATGGAGAAGAGCATGTTTTTGCAAATAGTGGCCAACATTGAGCGAGATACCCATATTTTCGAGAAGGCTACGGACGCGTTCAAAAAAAGTTTCACGTGAAACAAAAATCACTTGGTAGTCGAGCGCTTCATGACCGGTAATCCCCGATGAGTATGATGAATATTTATGCATGGTCGCAAGAACGTCACGTGAAACTCTTGATTATTTTGTGAGGCCATCGTTCAATTATGCGGTCGAGAAATCTACGTGGTAAACGACACGACCTTGCTCGCATTTACCATGCCCGTGAGCGAAGCATCCTCCCAGGATCTTGGTAGCATCGTCTGTACGTCGGATTATGTTATGTTATTTTTTTAAGTATTATGTTATGTTTTTTTAAGTATTATGTAATGTGTTTTTATTTATTTAATGAAATGGTATGTTTTATTTTAAATATTGTATGTGATTTTATGTATGAAAAAAAAAAAAAAAAAAAAAAAAAAAAACCGGGTAGTGTGGGTGACCACTCCTCCACTTAGGGTATGGTTAGGGTAAAATGGGTCTTTTGATGTGTAAGGTTTTATTAGATGGAGGTGAGGTGGCACACAGGGTATTGAGTGACCAACACTCACCTCTAATAGTATTTTGGTTACTAACTGAAGTCAGTATTGCTACAAGTCAATTCAGTTAACTACAAGTGGGCCAGTAAATGGCATTTAAAATCACATAATATAGATGTGAACCTTACTCTAATTAAGACAACTTACAATCTTTAGAGTGAATTACATAATCGTCGCTTGTGGTTTGGTCGAAATATGATTTTGTCACTATCTTTTTTTCGGTGCGTTTCGTCGCATGGTTTACAAATCTTACGGATTTTGTCCCACGTCCAAAAATGTCGGTTAAGTGTTTTTTGTTGTTAGTCCTTCGTTAGTGTAGTTAGTTAAGTGTTTTGCCGTTAGTCCTTATTTTTAAAATGTAATTTTCCCAATTAGTCCTCCGTTAATAATAGTTATCGCCCGATTTTTACGTTTTGTCCGTTTTATGCGTTTTCATTCGTTTTATCCGTTTCCCCGTTTTTCGTTTTAAATCCAGTTTTTACGTTTTATCCCTTTTCATCTGTTTTATATGCTTTAAATCGGTTTTACGCTTTTGTCCGTTTTATCCGTTTTATCATTTTTATCCGATTCGACCGTTTTTATATTTTATTCGTTTTCATGCTTTTTACGTTTTTATCGGTTTTTCGTTTTGCCGTTGTCCTTTTTTCGTTTCGCCGTGCGTTTTATCGAGTTTTGGTATGTTTTGTCCGTTTCAAAAAATTGAATAAAAAATATTTTCAAATATGTTTTTATTTTTAAATATGTCCGTTTTTTCAAAATATTTGAAAACAAATATTTTGTTCAATTTTTTGAAATTTTTATTCAACTTATTTTTTAGTTTGATATTTTTTTCAATTTTTTTGAATATTTTTTCCAATTTTTTTTGAAAAATTTTAAAAGCGAAAGAAAAGCGGACAAAATGTAAGAAAAACAAAAGAAAAGCGTAAAACAACGGGCGGCGGAAGAAAGCGTAAAAGCGCGGCGAATAAAATGTAAAAGCGGTCGAAATTTGATAAAAAGAGAAAACGGACAAAAGCGAAAAAGCGACGAAGCATATAAAAGCGATTAAAAGGGATAAAGCGTAAAAGCGACTAAAACGAAAAAACGGTGAAGCGGATAAAACGAATGAAACGGATAAGCGGACAAAAACGTAAAAAATCGGCGATAACTATTATTAACTAGGACTAATGAAAACTACATTTTAAAAATAATGACTAACGATTGCAAAACACTTAACGGCTGCACTAACGAAGGACTAATGAAAGAAAAACTTAACGACATTTTGGACGAGGACAAATCCGTAGATTTATAAACCACGTGGACGAAACGCACCAAAAAAATATAGGGACAAAATCGTTATTTTGACTAAACCGCGACGATTTATAATTCACTCAATCTTATGAGCCAAAACTATGGCACCCAAAATCGGCAACAAACCGGTTCAGCCAAACTCGACTCATTCGGACCCAAAACCCAACAACCAGGCGATTGAACCCTTATTGCATTACCCGTGTGTAAAGTAGTTACCGACTCACATGATATGATAAGGCTTGTGTACTACAAAAGTGTGACTAAAGCTATTACTTAATAGCATTGAGCAAAACTAAATACCTTGAAATGTAGCTTTTTGTTCCCAGTTTTGTTTGGGTCACCAAAACAAACTGCTAAAAATTTCCCCACTTCAAATTCCTCATCATCATGTGATTAATTATTTTATAATTAATTAGTGTGTTTTAAAATTAGATTAATTAGTGTGTTTAATTATTTTATATTTATGATTATGTTGCAGCTTGTTTAAATAGTACATTGTGAACATTTTATTGTACTTTTTAGTAAGTATTATTTTAATTGGTTGTTTTTAATTTGGTATATATGCTTTTAATTGGTTGTACAATGTGAATAAATTATTGTATTTTTAAGTAATGGGGTGTTTTAATAAGAGTATTAGTTACACAAATACATTTCTCTCACCTTTGACTTTCAGTTTTCACTTTTCAAGGTTTGATCGTTTTTCTATTATATATAGTATAGATATAGATTGAGATAGTTAGTTGTCGTTTTATAAAACTGTTCACATAATCTTGTACAATCATATATACCATATTTATTAATGTTTATAGTAATTAATTTTTATTTATTCAGGCATGTATAGAAAGACATAATTATGTTTTTGCAACCATCTTAAAAATAATATATGATTTAAAAATATCATTTCAAAAAGTGATAATAATTTATGTAGGATTAAATTGTTAGGGATGGGGGCTGGGCCACAAAATACATACAGATAATGAGGGAAAATGTTTTTAGGGGCAAGTTATTCACACTCTCTCATAGAGAGGGTTTGCAATGATTGAACGCATTGTCGGATTGTACTATGTGGACAACCTTGTCATGTGATAATATAGAGATGGTTCTTATATCACAACCCAACCCATGTTGTTATTGGATTTGTTGGATCACATATCCAATCTCCTCATGCACACGTGGACTTATCGACAACTGCCACCTCACATGATTCGCAATGAGTTTCTATTCTCGCTTCTCGGCCATAAGTTGAGATTGTCTAGTTGGAAGGACGTGTGGTGGCCATGTTGGTCTTTTCTGCTACATTTGTGCGGTCAAAATTACTACTTACAAAGATATGTAAATATTTTACTATATTTCAAGTACTTGGATTACTACCGAATTAGGCCCATTACATGTGTCTCAAGGTCAGGCCCTTGTATTTTAAACTTACTAACTTAGTTATGATGAAAAAAAATAAAGCAAACTTGTTTTAGGTATGTTTAACAAAGTTTGATTTAGCCTAAACTACTTGGGCTTATTTTATTGTTGGTTATGAGAAAAAAGGAAAAGAGCTTACCATGTGAAATGGGAGTAAGCAATGGCGGAGCTAGAAAGGTTTTTGTGAAAGGGCTAAAAGAACTCGAAGTCTTTTATGAGAGGGTTAAATCTTAAAAACAAAATTTTTACATATGAAAAACAAATAAATGTCCAAAGTCTAGGGAGGCCACCACCCTCCGTCCCTTCATGGTTCCGTCAATGGGAGTAAGGGGTAAGGTAGCTTAAACAACTTGTGCTTATTTAGCAAAACATAATGTAAGAGACAACTTTTGCACGTTGTTATAGCTTAATCTTTTATATAATAAAGAAATTACATCATTTCGGAGTTATTTTATCAATTCATTCTTAATGAAAAAACAATTGGATCAATAGGAGAGCTCGATTTCGCCATGTAAGCAAAATCGTGTAATGTGATTGGTTAATAAAAGTCGAATTAAAATTGATTTTTAAACTTTAATAAATTTGTTGAAGAAATTTAGTTAATAAAAAACACATAAAAATATAGGTGTCAATTTGTGAAAGCAAAACTTAAAAATAGATGAATTAATAAAACTTTAGTGGTTGAATTTTAAAAATTATATAGAGTTAAGTGTAATATTATAGCGTCATGTTTTAATAACTTTGGATTATAAACAAATATCCTCTTATACTTTAGAGTAATGCTATTTAGACCTACTAATCGTTGCTAAATCATGCCTAATCATAAATCACTTGTATAATTGTATTATGTCTTTCTCTCCAAATTTCCACCAATCGTTTTTTAAATCAACCAATCAAATCATTAGAGTACGTTTGTAGCTTCGTTAGTAAAGCACAATAATCGTTTTCTATCTTTATACCCTTTATACTTTATATCTTAAAAAATGTATATGTTGTTTTAAAATAGCAACATATAAATTTGCATAAATTAAAAGTATCAATTTTTTCTTATATCTTGATAAGGACTCATTTATTTCGTTTTAAAAGTTTAACCTATGTGGATACGAGTTTACATTTTAAATCTGGCTAAATTCTTGAAACGGAATATAATTATCAAATTATAAGCACAGGTTGCTTTAATATAAAAATAAATATCTGCGATTTTCTTATATGATAGTACGTATAATTCTTATTTATTTATATAAGGATATCTAGAAAAACATATGAGAGAGCCAACGAAACAAAAGTTCAAGAAATGACACGTCCACGAGCTCAT
Organism: Chrysanthemum lavandulifolium; assembly: GCA_022545495.1. Lineage (NCBI taxonomy): Eukaryota > Viridiplantae > Streptophyta > Magnoliopsida > Asterales > Asteraceae > Chrysanthemum > Chrysanthemum lavandulifolium. The sequence continues at coordinate 289,176,540 of CM040239.1, read as the reverse complement.
ATGGAACCATTAATTGTTTCGTCTACCAAGCTCCTGGAGATAGGTGGGGGTTACAAGATTATTGTCGAGGGGGTAAAATAAACCACCATACTAGTTACACAATCCGTCGCAAAATGGAATTACCCATTTTTACAAGTTACAAAATCCGTCACATCTAAATCAATTTCTTGGTTAGACCATGTTATAATCATTGTATGTATACTAGAGGTGTCAATTTGGGTTGGGTTACTCGGATCAGTAGTTTTATTCGGTTCAACCCGACTAACCCGAACCCGATTAAGCTTAACATGAATACAGTATCTTTCTCAATTCTTACTTTGATTAGTAACAATTGTCAAACTTTTATTCATGTTAACCTGAACTGCTTAATTGAAACTTAACATGTATGAATAAGTAAAGATAAGCAACAATAAATTAAAAGCATACAGGTTTTAGGTTAATGTACTTTCCTCAACGCATTGTTATAGTACGTTAACTAGTTTTTGTTATACCTTACCTATTTCAAATTTGCAGTTCAGGCTGTGAACTACAGTTGTGAACAAACAAGAAACATATAAGGGATCAATGTCACAACTCACAATAGAGGAAACATACTCAGTTGAAATTGAAATAGACAAATTTAAAATGTTAGAATGATATTGTTTCAAGATACCAATATGGCATCAATGTCACAATAGAGCAAACATACTCTTAATACGGAACATTGTTTATGGCATGAAGCAACTTTACAGCATACCTATTACTACAAACTAATGTCAACTTACTCTCAATCAGAATCACATTAATATTTATGCCGCATTATTAGAACTCTTCAAAAGCAATCATTGGAACATGCTTTCACTCTAATTCTTGTTTCGCTGGAGAAAGTCCAAGACAGTCAGGGAATTTGACCGGAAGTATCAACGGGTTGCTTGTGCTTTCCCCTTTAATTGCTCTTGCTAAAGAATAGCCCAATGCAGTTGATACAGCAAATGAAACAGCATTTCCTACTTGCAAATATCTAAAATCAAAAACAAATGCACATTATATGTCAAAATATTGTGTCGTTTCAAAGCTTCAAAAGCAATCCAAAATACTTAAATAAGTAATAAATAAGCAGATTATTAGAGTTTCTTCATTCTCTCATTTATTCTTTTCAAAAGAAAAAACACAGCCACGGGTTAAAAGGAAACTTATAACAAAAAAATTCAAAATACCAAATTTCAACTTGATAATTTTCAGTTTTTAAGTAACGTTACCGCTCTTTAACTGGGCCACAAAGTCTATAGTGATCAGGAAACCCTTGTAACCGGGCATTTTCTCTTATCGTTAAGACCCTGTCTTGGTTCGGATGCAGCAGTGCCTATCAAAAGAACATAAAAATAACTTAACGTTGGGTCTCTTGATCAGATCTGGCATTTGCAATGGGTGAAAAAAGGACCTGATTGTGTGGCTCAGCTCTGCCCACTACAGTTTTGACAACAGAGTCCATGCCCAAACGACCAAACGGCCTGCATTTTAAGGTTTAAGCACGTTAATAACCAAAGAAAACCAACGTCACAGTACAAGATTTATACCATAAAAGGTAACATAGCTTTAGTCTGAATTCTATTTTGGGAGCTCTGCTTGTTTTTACAGAGTTAAAACTTAAAACACACATTGTTACCCAAGAAAGGCATTTAGACAAACTGTGTTAGCTGTTTATGCATAAACACAACAGAAATGGAAAAAAGCATACTTCTTTGATGATCCACGCACAAAGGTCATGCAATAGTTTGGAACCTGTACCATTAGACAACATAATATGAGAAACATTGACATAATAGTATTGGAAATTCATAACTGAAACTTATTTTCTAATAATCAGAAAGATTTGTTGTAAGTATAGTACCAGTTGTTTTCCAGACGGTAATTTAACTCTTGGAACGTTTAAATCCCAATAAACTTTGCCCTTCTCATCAACTAGCACCCCTGGCAGATTCCTGAAGTTTGCTCCCTGTATGTGTCAATAACATTGGTAACCAATCAGCCCTCAAAGACCAGCCATTATCAATTCAAGGAAAAAAATGGCTACTTACGGCACATTTTTGGAAAGAAACTATAACTAACCGTGAACAAATAAACAAAGCCACTATTTTAGTCTGAAATTCAAATGATAAGACATGTTTGGTCTTTGAGTGGCCGGTAATCAAAAGATTTCAGCTAAAATGGTGTTTGGTGTTATTTTATCTGATTTGGAGTATTCATCACATGATCAATTTTATAACACAATGCTTAGCCCCTCAATATGGTCAAAAGATGTTATGATAAACTTGTGTTATTATCGGTTTTGCAATTAAAATTTTCAAGAGATAAAACTTGAGAGCAAAAAATAGAAAAGTGGTACCTTAAACTTGGGAATTAGACAAACTCGGGCATAATCATCTTCATTCAATTCCAACGGCCTATGATCATAAAGAATCATTTTTTTCGATGAACCTGTGAAGATAAAACTTGATAATGATTAGTATTAAGCAAATACAAAGGAATAAATCTAATTTTCATTTGCTAAAGTGGTGTACCTTGCTTTCTCATTCTTATGAACTTCTGAAAACTTGTACGTGGAGCACCTCCATACTCCATTTCATCCGCCCCATTGTAATTTGTAACCTAACATTAATCAAACAAAAATATCTATTAACAACTGAATATTCCAGCTTCAAATAAACAATAGTACAATAAAATGACAAAAGTAATTATCAACTATCATACCGCAGGCAAGTCTGAAATTGCATCACCAAGAAATATGCTTTTCTCCGGTTTGTATGACCCGTCATTATCAGAACCAAGAACACAATCCTGACATCAAATAAAAAGCTTTTAAAAACTAACAAAAAGATATAAACACAAATTTTTATATGTATATTTGTTTATTGTACACACCTTAAACTCCACAGGGACAACACCTTTTCCAACAACCTCATGTGTTGGTAAAGGAAACTGAGGCAAATTCTGTTGGATCAAAAAAAGTCAAGTAAGTGCCAAAGATAGTAACTGACAATTTATGATATTTTACTTAGGGTGTGTTTGTGATTAGGTATTGGAATATGGGATTACACTTCAAAGTTAAAGCAAATGTTGTCTATACTAATTACAAACACAATCTAGTTTTTAATAATCGCATCTTTTATCTGTACTGCTTTTCTTACCTTATACCATAAGTCTGGTAAATGTACCACTTACAACCCATGCCCATTTTGATTTGTTACTAAACCAGCCCTTAAAATACAGGAAAAACTAATAATACGCAAATTTAAAGATACATACCATCATCGTACTAGCACCCCATAAAAACACTCGGTATCGGCACTGAGACACTCCGTAAGATCCAGCAGCCATAATACCGAGCCGCGTTTGATAATTCATTGCTACCAGACGCCCAACAGCATGATATCCTAGAATACCATTTGCAAATTTGATGATATCAACAACGTTCTCCATTAAAACAAACTTTGGTTTTAAGAAATCTATGATGTCCATGTAGACGACTAGCTGGTGATTCTTTTCATCTTCAAGAGGATTTTCATAATTCCTGAAGCGATTATGGCCACTGATTCCTTGGCACGGAGGACCTCCACAAATGAAATCAACATCACCCTATGGTAAAAATAGACAAATCACATTTAGTGTTACATATAAAGCAAGTACACATAAATGATTGTGAAACAGAAAAGAGGGGTAATCTTACACGAAGAGGTAGCATTCTTGAATGGTACCCTCTGATCACAAATTCCTTAATAGCCTCCTTACAGTTGCACTCACTGTTACACACAAAAACCAGTTCATGTAATGATTAAAACTTGGTAAAAGGTTCATGGTTTAGTAAAATGACTAACTAACCTGAGACTATCGTATGGCTCCCAAGTGTCATGCTTAGAACTATAGCCTTTCCATCGTACCTATAAATTGCAAATGTAATTAAATAACATAAAGCTAAAGCAAAAATTGATCAAATATATTAATCAATAAATAAAATTTTATGTATTCTGCAAAAAGAAAAACTTATAATAACAACTCACAGCTTACTGCTAAAACTTTAACTTATGCTGCTGCCTATTGAAAAATCACATTAGTATTTTGGTTACTGACTTGAAGTCAGTTTTCTATTGCTACAAGTCACATAATTTAAATGCAAACCTTGCTCTAACTAAAACAACTTACAATCTTTATGAGCCAAAACTATGGCAACCCAAAATCTGCTTAACCAACCCGGTTCAACCCAAACTCGACTCATTCAGACCCAACAACCAGGCCAAATTGAACCCTTATTACATTACCCATGTGTAAAGTAGTTACCGACTCACATGATATGATAAGGCTCGTGAACTACAAAAGTGTGAGTAAAACTATTACTTAATAGCATTGAGCAAAACTATATACCTTAAAATGAAGCTTTTTGTTCCCAGTTTTGTTTGGGTCACCAAAACAAACTGCTAAAAATTTCCCCACTTCAAATTCCTCATCATCATGTGATTTCTTTTCATCAAGCTCTTCAGAATCTGATTCTTCATAATTAGCATTTGAATCTTCATTGCGTTGTGTGCCAATCAAACCAAACTCAATACATAGTTTTTCCCATTCTTTTAGCATTGTGAAAAAGTCCTCGGCAGATTCATTCCTCACCTACATAAATAAAGTAATATTGTCAATGATTAGTAGACAATGAATTCAGACCATTTTGTTTGAAAGTAGAAGGTCAATATGGGTTAAAACTAATAACCTCTGTTTCAGGATGATTAATCTTAAGACTTTCGCAGGCATGCTTATTCATGTCAACCGCCCATTTCTGCATAATTTGTATAAACATGTCAAAAAGTTTTTATACGGTTGGCACAAACATGGAAACAAAGTTATGTAATAACAATCTCATTTACAATATTTATTACTTGACTTACCGTCTCAAGTTTTACTCCAGAAAACCCAATACCATAACAAAGCCCAGTAGACATAGCTCCACAACCCGCATACAGGTCCAACAGCGTCAATGCAGGGCCTTCATTTTTATCACTCTTGGTGTTCTCTACTTCACCAGCTGAGCTTAAATCTTCTGGAACTAATGATGACTCCTTCTTTGGAGTGACATGCTCTGAAAGTTAAAGCTTCATAAATTAACTACTATAGTTTAAACTATGGACAAATATGCATGACAAATAATGATACAAAAAAAGGTGTGGATCACTTGAAAATGTATTGACCTGTGTGTAGGGTAGTAAAGGTAACCGGCTTGGAGTATTGCATGTCATAATAATAATCAAATACCTTGAGTGACTTTTCTTTTTTGGCAGGGTCAACCTGTTATAAAAAGTGCATTACGTTATACAATAAACAAACAAAATGATAAAAATAAAAATCTACATATACAGTAAAAAGTAAATAAACATACATCTGGAGGAAGTTGTATAATCGTGACTTTTGAGACAATACTATTTAACGGATTATCATCTTTCATTTCAGAATAAAACACTCTTTGTGGGTCAATAAGGTGAGCTTGACTTTTTATGACCTGCAAAAAAAATATATAAATGCAAATATGCAATCATTGGTCACCAATGCATATCACAATAGATAGACCTAACATAAAACAATAACTCAATAGGGCCAACAAGAAGTAAAACTCACAGTATCTGCTGCTCTGAAAAACCATTGAGCCGAAAAGTAGAATTGTTTATCAACTGTTTCAAACAACTCCACAATCCTAGCTATGTAATCTGGTTGACCTTCTTCAGCCTACAAAAATAAGTAAACCAGATATCCAAATGAGTTTGATGACCAAGATTTAATCTTTTGAGGTTGTATTTTGATACATTAATCATTTGGCATATATTATTCAGTTTAATATATGAACTAACTGAAAATGATGAAAGTTCATTCGGTTTAATACATTATGCTTTACTTAGTTTCTCCCTGTTTGTTTAAAACTATTTTTCACAGCAACAAGTTCTTAAATATGTACCCATATTGCAGCTTATAATTTAAAGTCATTATGTAAGTGTCGGCATTCCATAGTGCAATGGGTAAGCAAAAAGTTTTAGCGTGCTAAAACTTTCAGAAAATTGTTCTTTTAAATTCTGAAAGACAACATGGCTTGATCAATCTTGAGTCCTTAATGAGACAGCCAATAACCATTTGTGCCTACTTATACGGACAGTGGAATTTAAATAGAGCAATAAACATCAGAATGAAAACTATTTATTGTCGATTTTGCATAGTTAGTACCAAAGCAATATGACACCCGACCAGTGGAATTTAAATAGAGCAATAAACATCAGAATGAAATTTATTGTTGATTTTGCATAGTTAGTACCAAAGCAATATGACAACCGACCAATTCCCACATCAGTATATTCTGACTTTCTTAAATATGCATATTGTATAGAAACTTTGAAACGCATAATTAGGTAAGTATGAAAACAAAGAAGCTTACTTTGACATAAGCGTGTTCATTAAGCTTAAATTCAACACCATCAACAACTGCTTTTGTATAGTGACACCTAGCTTGATATATCTCCTTTTCATCTTCACTGCAGAATTATAAGATAAAACATACATATAACATCGATACAAATCAGTTACATAATGTAAATGACGTGTTTATAATAAGTTCATAAGCTACCAAAAAATATCTATTTTTGAGCTTAATCTCTTTTAGGCTGAAAACTACACGAGAAATGATGTAACACTTTTGGCTTGAACATCACTATTGGTGTGTTTATATAGCTTATATAGCTTTTTACTACCATAAAAACTTCTAGACAACTGAAGTCCACAAGTTAATCCAAACACCAATGCTTACATAAACGAAGACTCTTTTGGGCTTATATTGTTTTGGAACAAAAATAAACAATAAGCCACAAAAAGAAGTTAATCCAAACGCCAATGCTTGTCCATTAGAATTCAGATTACAATATTTCTTTTTTCCAATCTTCAATGTTTCCTTGATATATGCCAAAACCAAACACCCTCTTTAAACATATTTTGTTGATTTAAATAGCACCAGGGTGTTTGTATTAGCTTATTTACAGTGACTTGAGTAAATTTCGACAGCCCAAACTAAAATTCCCCACAAATAAGTCCATAAGCCCTAAAATAAGCTCTATTTTGTGAGCTAGCTTATCTCTACTAACTTTTTTGGGGATTATTGTTTATTTCAAAGCCAATTAAGCCATATAACCAACAAAGGGTAAAAACATGATAAATATCTCACAAAGACATCAACTGTTGCAAACAATATTTTTCTAAAAATCAGTAAAAAGTTGGGTAAATCACACATAAAAGTACTAAACATAAGCTAACCCAAACACCAAATTAAGGGGGGTTGTGGATTACCTTATTATTTGGGCTTATAGTCTTATTTTAATTTTAAAAAGCTCATAAGCTCATTTTTTCATATATGAGCTTATTTAATTCAGCTTATGTACTTAAATAAGTACATTAGCTCAGCTCGATAAACCCATAAGCCAGAAAATTGAGCTTACAAGGTTTTCCAACTTCAAATAAGCCTATAAACCCCAAAAAATAAGCTAATCCAAAAACCCCCTAAACACTTTTAACCTCATATTCTAAATTTAGTAATAAGTATGCCTTAAAAGTGAGCTAACCCAATCACCCAATTAAATTATAATTATCATAAAGTACTAAACAATAAGATAAACCAAACACCCCATTAAATCATCATCACCATAAATAATACAAAAACAAACAACTCACGTATTGGTTGCCGGTAAAATCTTCACGCGCGCCTACAAAACCAACAACAACAACAACAACAAAAACAAAAAATTAATTAAACATTAACCAATCACATACTTAAACATCAAAACAGTATAGTAAACTAATTTCAGCTTATACAGCCAGCTTATAGCTTATTTGATTTTAAGATTATGTCTCATAAGCTCACTTTTTGTGGCTTATTTTGAAACTTTTACATAACTTTATTATGGCATAATAAACTTATATAAGCCAAAAAGTTTCAAAATAAGCCACAAAAAAGCAAGCTTATGATACATAAACCCGAAACCAAATAAGCCATAAGCCGGCTATATAAGCCGAAACAAACACCCCTAATATTCATAAACTAGCATACTTTCGTCTCGTAACGATGCGGCCACCTAACGCGCGCCTCGTCAGCCGGTACCGCCTTCCCTACAAACCTCGCATCCTCATCCTCATCCTCATCCTCATCTACTGCATTCACATTCCGTAACTCCACTTGATCCTTATTATCGGTCTCGTGACTCTCCTCAACCTTTTGGCTCGTTTCGCGGTGGTTTCGGGTTCTGTTGGACTGGAATCAGACGGTGGAGATGAGTTGATTGTTTCGGGAGTGGTTTCGGGTTTACGAGAACGTTTTGCTTGTTTCGCCATGGTTTTTTGAGAGGTTTTGATTGTTGTGAATGTGAATTAGGGTTTTGGAATGTGGGAGTGAGTGTTTGGGGGTGGGGGGTTAAAAGGGGGAAAATTGGGCGGATTTTTTTGGGTTTTGAAATGATTTGGGATTTCGGATGGGCGGGAGATAAGGGAGGGATTTTTTTTACTTTTTTAAGGGATTTGGTGTAAATGGGTTAACCGTTGTAAATACGTGTGGCCCATTCAGTAAATGAGTTAAAAAAAAAATCTACTAGTACATGACTAGGTCAAAATTACTTTATTTGCTAAGGCAATCGAATTCGTTATCGTTACATTAGTGTTACATTAATTTATTTTTTTACATCCAATTTCACTCTATCAATTTAATCTAATAAGTCAACTAAGAGTGTTGGGTATGGTAAATAGCAAAGGCATGTTAACCTGTAACATTGTTGCGTTAAGCCATGTTAACTACATCAGTTTTAACATTTCACCTTAACTCAACAAAAAACCACTATTTATCATTACTCAACCTTAACTTATTTTAACACTACATTTTAGGGCCCACTTTTTTTTTTTTCCTTTTCCATTTATAAAATACAAACAAAACATTTTATTTAAAGTTACAAAACTAAAATTTGCAACAACTTTTAAAAAAAAAAAAAAAAACCCACAAGGACTGAAACTGTTAAACACCAAAACTTTCTTTCTTCCACCTTAAAAACCTGCAACTTTTACACACAAGGACTGAAACGTGCAACCTTTAAAACACGCACATACTGCAACTTTTAAAACCAAAATACCCACCAAATTAACCACCAAAACCCATTTAAATTGAAAAAAAAAGTGTTTAACTCAGCGTTAAGGGGTTAACGTGGCACCGTTAAGGCGGATTTGACATTGGATCCGGTGTGGTTAACGCCCCTTAACGCTACGGCGTTAAAGGTTAACATGGTTGTGAGGGTTACCATACCAATTGCTATTATTTCAACACCTTACCTCACATTTTTTTTCATAAGTCAATGCCAAAGCCATTGTAGATGGCATTAGAGAGCTATGTGAGTCCATGTTTCTTTTTACTTTTAGCTAAGGATGTGGGTTCATACATAAATTTAATAGTATTTTTTAAGTAGGACCCATTTATTTCCACTACTCCTCTATATCCACAAGGCAAAGAAATCATGGTCCTCCCCATCCAAACACACTAACAGCCATGGGTCCCAGATGGCTCCCACACATCTCTTAGCAAACACAAAAAATAAACACCCCCTGAGTAGTTTTAGGCGCCGGTTATAAGCATTGTCACGTCAATTTTACTCTAAAAACATTTCTATGACACAAAATATGAAAACACTCTTAAATAACATTCCATTGATAAAAATTAATAATAAACAATAAAATAAAATAAAATAAATTCTCACTCATTCCACTCTTACACTTAAAAAGAAAAATATCGGTAAAGCCCGTTACCACAACAACGTGACGCCTATAATGTACGAAGCAGTGCAACTATTGGCATCATTATAAGGCTAAGTGACAAAGGCGTGAAATGCCTAAGGTGACCCAAATTCTCACAAAGTGACCCCATGCCATTCGTTCAAAGTCACGTGTGACTTTCGACTCCCTAGGTGCAATATAGTGACTTGTTCACCTTAAGGCCAATGCTAATGGATAAGTCACCTCCCTAACTAACCGAATAGGCAACCACATTTCTACCACTGGCTCAACCGAATTGGTGACCGGTCACCCTTAATCTTTCAATTGTTTCCTGTTGGATAGGCAACCATAACATTCAATTGTTTTGTGTGTGTAGGTTTTTTTTCTTTTTTTTTTGTGGGGTACATTTTTTTTTGTGGTTGTGATCGCCTTATTAGCAAATTGTGGTTGGGTGAGAGAGAAAGCTGATGTGCCAAGGGGTAACCACAACATCTGTAGTTGACATTAGAGCACACACATTCATAACGCATCAACGGCGTTAATCCACAAATCAAGCCACATAACGGCGTTATGGCGTTATACCCGATGGAGTGCATCGGTCACGCGTTGGTCCACAGGCGTTAAGGGACTAACAGCGTTAAATATTAAAAAAATCATTTTACCCCTAAACCATTTCAAATAAATTTTCACTTACACCCCTCAACCTATTCAAATTCAAATTTAAATTGTCTTTGGTCGATTCGGTGGGATAAATTCAAATTCAAATTTGAAATTTTAAAATCAAATCTGACGGGATTTATTCAAACTCAAAATCAACTCTGCTTATATATATAACTCTACGAGTTGTTTAGAACACACAACACACAAGTTACACACACAACTCACACACACAAAATGTCTCATGCAAAGATTTTTCTCGGCAATTCCCGACCCGGAAAAGTTGTCCGAAACCGACTTTCCAATTCCAAATCACTTGCCGGAATCGCCTTTCCAACTCTGCGAACATGATGTTTATCTACACCACCGAAAATGTCTTTCGGTGGGGTTTGAAAACATCCGTACCTCCCAATTGTTTCTACTCCACATGTGAACAACCCGGGTGGATTTTCAAACCACCGAGCGGGTTAAGTGAGGCTTCCTCCAAAGAATTGGAGCGAGATGAAGAAACCGTAAGGAGATTATGGAAGAAGCGAGCGCGTGAAGAGGTCGCTCGCCGTGAGCAGAAGCACGAAGCTCGGTACCTCAAGACAACTATTTCGACATAATGGAGAGTCGATACTTCAATGGGAGTTTTATTCTCCGCCAACCGATTCGATGGTTGGGACTCGGATGATTCGTTTTTAAGTTTTAGTAGTTTTATTTTCGTCGATTTGAACTTATTTTTTTCGTTGTTTTTTTTTTTTTTTTTTAATCTCGTATTGTAATATGTTTTAGTTTTAATGAAATGTTTGTTGTAGTTTAATAAATGAAGTGTTTGTTTTAGTTTAGGGGTTGAAATTGAAAATATGAAATATTATTGGTGTTATGGTGTTATTGGGATGTTATGGATGGGAGTGTTTTTGGGATGTTAATGTTAAATGTTAAAAGCGATGTGGTGGCGTGGGCGGTGTTATTGGTGTTATGGTGTTATGGATGGGAGTGCTCTTAGCATTGGTCTAAATGTATTTGTGTGAAGTGGGTCCCTTTTTCATGTTTTATTATTGTTTTTTGTTTGTGAGTATGTGTGAAATATTTAGTGACGTATATTTGTATAAAGTGAATAGTTTAATGAAATGCGAAGTTAAGGTGATTGATAACATCAAATAGTCCTGAATATTAAGTGTCAATTTCCCCCGATAATGCTTGTAATTTATATCATTTATATGGATTTACGCTTGTTTTCCATTGTTTTCCACTTCGGGTAAATTACGAGCATTGTAGCTAAATAGGCGCGGGCGGAGAATTATCTAAAGATTTATCACGGTATGCTATTTTTAAGAATTCTGGCGTAACTCGCCTCTCACATTACGCCAGTAACTATTGCGTGACTCGTAAAGCCAACTTATCATAAGGTTCTGGCGTAACTCTTCCCAAAGGTTCTGACGTAACGACATTAGGTCAAATGAGGTTCCACGTCACGATACTTACGCCGTAACTACTACATCAACTACGACGTAACCGAGCTTATTGAAGACTACGGCATAACCACTCATTAGGTTCGCCGTAACCAAACAAATCTAGTGCATTATTCGAAGAAATAGAAGGTTACGGCGTAACTCCTATATTAGTTCGCCAGTAACCCAACCGCCTATAAATACCCCACGAATTCCAACATTTCTATTCATTCCATTCCACGCACAACACTCTGAGAACGTGGGAAAAAGCTCAAGGCATGTCTAGAGGAGCATACGGAGTTGTCTCCAAGGGAGAAATCACTCCACTACGATAAGCATTAGCGTTTTATATTTCTTTTACTTTCAATTCATGTATTTCGTACCCTTAAATATTGAATTGATTTGCATGATTAATATGGGCGGCTAAGCACCTTTTGGTGCTAGCCTAGTTATGATTCCTTAATTGTTTTTTCTGCGTTTACTTTACTTTCTTACAATTATTTCTAAGTGTATGCATGCATAGTTTATTGGTAGCCACCCTTGGTTCGGTAGTTGTGAATGGCGATAGAGGCCAATTGCCTAGGAGATATGACCAACTGACCCTAGGTGAGCAGACTAAGACGGGAAGGGTAAGATATGACCAACTAACGACCCTTTCTATTTGTGCAATTTGACCAACTGATCACCTATCGTTTGGATGAACTTAAGAATTAGGGGGTGCGTGTCTAAGTTCCTAACGGCCGGAATTCACTATTATAAATCTAGCATGTAGCGGTACTTAATGACTTGGCTTAGGGACCGGGAACAACAGGACTTATGACGGTCTTTGATTTCTCTTGTGGTGGCATCTTTCTTTGATAGGTTAGGCGAATTGACCAAATGTTGTCCTCTCGAATTTAACCCCACCAAGTAATTGGAAGTAAGTAGGCGTAGACATAACTAGCTAGGAGGATTAACTAGGTTAGCACCACTCTCCTCCATTGATTTCCGTTTATCCTTTATTTGCTTTTATCTGCTTTTATTTGCTTTAGTAGTTTAATTAATTAAATCCCTATCGAAACCTTTATTAATCGTGACACTAGACTTAGTAATAATCCATCACACATAGCTCTTGGGACGACCTCGACTTACCGATTACTACACTACACATTATTGGGTACATTTGCCCGTTAGTGCACTAGAGTAGACCATAGGTATAACGAGACACTATAAATTTAAGACACAGTCGGTAAAACACGCATCAAGTTTTTGCGCCATTCCGCCGAGGAGCTATTTTAGGATTTTTATTAAGTCATTTTTAATTTTCTTTCTTATTATGTCGGGATATAAGACTCGCACCGAGGCCTTTTCGGCCACTCCATTCGACGATCCGGAGAAGCAATTTCAAAGAAGAAAAGTTTACTCTCCGGTCCTATTCACAACATCTTCTCATTTTACTGAATCGACCGGTCTAACGAGAGCCTAAGTCATCAATGAAAATAATATCGATGACCTAACTATGGAGCGATTTGGAGCGACCAAATGAGAAGCGCCAGCTAAGTTTCACATAGGATTCTCACGCGAAAAATACTCTATTCCGGATCATATTATTCGAGAGTTACATGAGATGAAGATGAGGACGTTCAGGATCACGTAGAAGAAGTTCTCCACTTATCCTTTCTTTTCAACGTTAGAGGTACTCTTAGCTATTCAGTCATTGCAAGGATTTTCCCTATGACTCTTTCTGGGATAGTAAAAAGATGGTATAACAAACTCCCTAACGATTGTAAAGGAGCATGGGATAAACTTAGAAAATAATTCGTCCTGCAATTTTGCCCTCCTTAAAAAATGGCCAAGCTTCTTGGAAAAATCTATCAATTCGTTGGAGAAGAAACGCTTTACCAAGCACGGGAAATATTTAATGAGCTACTCAACCGATGCCCTACCCATGATTTAAACAACACACCAGATCGTCTACGTCTTCTATCGTGGGATTAATGCGCGAACACGAGAACTTCTCGATTCACCAAGACCTATTCCTAGCATGACTCCTGACCAGGCCCTGGATTGTATTCAGCGGATTTCTGAACATTGCTACAAGTGGCACATGGATACAGGGTACGGACCGAGAGACATTTTCAATCATAAGGTAATGAAGACGATAATAAAGCAAGAATACAATTATGGGGAAATGTTTGAAAAACGAAGGTTAGAAAGAGAAGCTGAAGCATGCAGGGTTGAGATGGTTAAGAGCGCGTTTGGGACCAAAATCGGGAGCGATCTTGAGAGAAAAATTCTTGACCACATCGGGAATCAAGAGAACGAGATGATAGGATTGAAAAATTGATGAGGACATTCGTGGATAATCTGATCTCTTCTCTCTAAATTCATGATGAAAGGATTAAGAGATTGGAGAAGAGTGTTAGTTCATGTTCAGAAGCTATCTCTGAGTATCTAGCAGCTCGGGAGGAGGAATTTGTCCACACTGTAGAAACTATCCTTGAAGAACCTTTGACCTTTTCGGAAAAAATTAAGCGACGAATCAACATGGAATTAAGTATTTATGAGACAATTCACCTCAACGAAAGATGTTCAGCGGTTTTGAGGAACGAGCTACCGCATAAGGAAAAAGATCCAGGATGTTTCACTCTCCCTTGATTTATCGGAAGTCAACATGTGTAATGCCCTAGCTGATCTTGGAGCAAGTATTAGCATGATGCCTCGTTCGATGTTTTTGCGATGGGGATTGGTAACTTAAAGCCGGCCAAGATGAAGATTGAAATGGCTGATCGATCTATGCAATCACCATTGGGCATCGTTGAGAATGTGTTAGTAAAGATTAAGAAATTCCTTTTCCCGGTGGATTTTGTGATTCTTGACATTCCGGAAGACAACAGAATACCAGTCATTTTAGGTAGGCCTATGTTTGCCACTGCCCATACTAAAGTGGATGTCTTTGCTGGGAAGTTGACTCTTGAAGCTAATGGAGAAATTGCTACTGTCAGACCTAATGAACATTTGTCTACCCTTGAAAAGGTATGTGCAATTGACCCTGTAGGAAATTTTGGTGAAGCTTTAGAAAAATTTCTTAGTGACCCCCAGATCCTGGAGAGGTTGACTCGGGGATAGATTTTGATGTTTTCGTCAATTTTGAGGAAGAGGATAACCTAGGATTAAGTGTTAAAGACCTCTCAAGTGACGTCGAGATGACCCATTGGCAAGATAACTCTGTTAAGACTTTCTCGCAACCCAATCAACCTATATTCCATGAGGTAGGAACTCGCATACATCATAGAAACCCCTATTATCTCAAGATCTCATGCAAAATCGAGTTCATCGACTTCCACCCATTTATTGACACTACTTCCCCAGTCAATATCATGTCAAAAGAATGCTACAACCTAGTTATGAAAAAAGAGCTGGAATATAAGGGGAATAACTTGCTTGGGTTTGCAACTAACATACATGTCTTCGTTGGAGCTCATTCATTTTTGGTGGACTTTATGGTTCTAGACGACGTAAGTGAATTTGTAGAGGATGGACTTGCGGGAGTAATTTTAGGGAGACCTTTTCAGGAAATGTCGGGTTTAGATAAAAATGAAAAAGAAGGGTTAGTTTGGTTGAAGATTAACAATGATAAGACTATTTTTAAAATGCCGAGAACGATCAAGAACTTTAAAATCTTGACCAAGAGGCGGTTAAGCCAAGCTCAACCACCGCCGATATCGATTGAGGAGGACAAAGAAAAGGTATTGAACACCCTTACTAGAAAATCAAGAGTTTCTACTAAAATTTGTTTAGAATTGTGAAATGACTACAAACGGGATGAGAATTTGGTAAGTTGGATCCAGCGTGGAGATTGCCATATCCACGAAATGACCAACAAGCATTGGTAGCCCCACAGCTCTGAGTCTAACTTAAAGACTCATAAATAAAGAAAAATGCTCTTTCGGGAGACAACCCGAATTATCCCTTTCTTTTATTTTGTTTCCATTTCTGTTGGGTTTTGTGTTTTCTAACTATTGTTGCAAGAAACGAGGAACTAATTGTTGTTGCACTTGCTGATCTGAATAGAGTTACGGCGTAACTCATCTTGGTGATTACGCCGTAACCAACCTTTTAGCAGCAGAATTCTTGACGCATTACCAATTACGGCGTAATACCATCTTTGTGGTTACGCCGTAACCACTCACTTTGCAGCTTATGTCAGGTTTTGCTAGTTACGGCGTAACTCCCTCAAAAGAGTTACGACGTAATGATCCGTGCCAAACCGTCAAGTTTTATCACTCAAGCCGGCCACTTGTGAATGGCCGACCGTAACAAACTTAAAACGGTTCAAGCACGAATGCAATGAAGATCTGGGGAGTATAGTGTTTCCCCGGGTCGTTATGTCCCAGCGAGTTGTGCAATGGATTATCAAACGTATAGTGATTGAGGCATTTGAACAGGAAAGGAGAATTTGGATTATTATAACTACAGGAAAAAGCCAACAAATTAAAACGGCTTAAATGCAAATTAAAGAGGATTTAAAAAGATAAAAAATATTAAATAAACGCTATCACTATTTTTAAAATGATGTTTTCATTGATTTTATAAAACAAAATAACTTAAATAAACTATTTTAACTAAAACGTAAACTTAAATTATCTAAAAGCGTAACTTAAAAGCAACGTCGTTATTTATAAAAATTCTGTTGGGCGCAAGATAAACGTAAAATTTATGAAATAAAAGGCCTACGAATGTGAAAACAATTTTTACTTAATATATGACAAAAGAAAATTTTGAAAAAGAATCATATTTTTTGAGTTTTATTTATTTATTATGAATTAAAAGCTAAAACTAAGAAATTAATTATTAAAATAGTAAAACAATTTGGAAAAATACGAAATTTTACAGAAAAATACTTTTGGGTAAACTAAATCTAAGAAAAATAAGTGACTTGAAAAATCAGCAACTATTAAGAAGAAAATAAGCTAAATCCTTATTAAGTACTAAAAGTAAAAATGTATATAAAAGAATTAAGTATGCAATGGATGACAAGAAAGACCCAAGGGCACTAGTGGTATTGGTGGTGTGGTGTGGAGCGTGGGAATGGGGGGCAGGAGGTCTTGGGTTCGAATCCCACCTCCTGCGTTGTTTCTTTTATTTTTCTTTTTTTGTTTTTATGCTTTAGCACACTAACTAATAAACAAAAATAAGATTCTTAATTGAAACAAAACTTAAAAAAAAAACTGAGATAAGCTGTCTCACAGCCTAAAAATTGCAGCAGCAGAGGCTAAAACAAAAGCTAATGGGCTGTTTGGGACAGCAGCAGTTAACGCAACAAAGCTTATCAAAAAGCTTGTAAAGAAGCTAAAACGAGTAATACTAAGAAGACTAATAAGCAAAAAAGAAAAGGGCAACTTTAAATAAGAAAATAAGAACATTAATAAAAAAATGGATAGCAAGCTTCACTTAAGTTATAATCTAATGGGCTATTGAGTTATCCTATCTAAACTACTACTAAGAACATAAAATGAACAAAGATAAAAAGCTAATAAGCTATAAACTACTCACACAGGCTACTGTTGATCAAGGGGTTTTTAAGGAATTTCGACACCAAACGAGGCTTCTAAGAAGCTTCAAATAAGCTTATGACCAAAGAGCGAACACCTAACTTATCTAAGACACTAAATGGAAATTTGAATAAGCAATAAGCAAGATGAGAGAAGCAAAAAAAAACTAACCAAAAGGGGCTCTCAAGGCTGCAAAGAAGCTGTTGTGTCTGAAGCAGTCCCAAAACAGCCCCCAAATGGCTTTAAAAGCTTGTAAACAAGCCACTAGATGGCTTCCAAAATACAAAATAAGCAAAGAGATTTACTGTTCTTACATCTAACTTAAGGTAGCAACTAAAATTACCTCCTAAAGCTAATCCTATCCTATTCAAATCTACGCTAAAAAGGTGCTATAGTGCTTTGTTGAAATTGCGATAACGATGGGTTGGAGACGATTTTGAAGCAATTTTAAGCTAAACTAAACTAATCTAAGTTCAAACAAGCTCTGCTATGTTGAGAGGGTATGTGGAGATGTGAGAAAAACTATTTGGAAAAGATTTTGACCACAAATAAGCTAGGAAAAGTGTGTTCCAAGCAATGACCTAGCTATGGTCTTTGTTTGACAATAAACAGCGAAATGAGCTTTTTTTTTTTTTTTGTTTATAGACCAAACTTGCAACACTTGTAATCTAAACTAAACACCACTTTAAAACTTACTCAAACCTAGAACCACTTTGACCTTGAGAGTCAAAGTGGATACTTGATTTTGACCCAAAATAAGCTTAAACCAAACACTCCTTTACAAGACCAAAATGCATTAAAACTACAAAACCTAATGAGATTATGTCTAAAAGCGATATTAAGCTTACTCAAACAACAATTTTAAAGCAGAAAGTGAACCCAACTGATTTGACTCTCAAATTTTACCCGTTTGACTTATGTTGACTTTTATTCAAAGTTACTTGAAAATGAGCGTAAGCTTATAAAAGCTATAAAGGAGTTTAAACAAGCTTATTAAAGCTTCAAATAAGCTACTAACAACTTGGACCATGGAATTGAAACCGAGAAATTTCAACATAAACACAATAATGAGAATTTTAACTAAACATTGAATTTGATCCTCAAAAGTACAATAAAATCTTGTTTTAACTTAAAAGAGATACAATTAAACTGAAATTACAACACTTGATTAAAACTAAGACATTTTAAAGAAAAATCGACATTAAAGAAAAAAATATGAAAAACTAGCTACTACCTGGTTCTTCTCTCTTCAACCTTCTTTTATATGCAAAAGACTTTTACCACTTGCTCTGAGTGAATCCCACCAATAATGTGGACCTTTGGATGGCTTGGAGTGCATTATGGCCGTTGATGCATTTTGGCGGGAAACATGGTTTTGACAGATGGAGGGATTGAGTGTGGGAGTAGGGATGTAATTAATGATTTTTGTTGTGTTAGGGATGTGTAGGGGACATGGAGGGTGATGTGGAGAGGAGGGGGGATGGATATGTGGAGCTAGTTGCAGAGCAGGTGAAGAGGGTGGAGACTTTGGCGGGTTTTTGTTTGTTTGACCAAAAGGGTTGACCGGGGTGTTAATTATTAGACTTGGCAGGGGGTCAAAAGGCAAAGGGGTCCAAGGGTCAAGTGGAGGGTTCAAGGGTCCAAAATGATTTGTAGCTTATAATAACATAAGGACCATATGTGCAACTTCTGAAATTTGGAGGACCTAAACTGCCAATTCTTCAAACTTGTTCCAAGGACTGATAATGACAAGCTTCAAAAGTATAAGGACTAAAATTGCCATTTTGCAATTTTCCAGGGGCCATTTCTGCCAATTTTCAAACTTGGAGGACTAATTTGCAATTTTCTCAAACTTTTTACATTTTTCACCAAAGGACTAAATTTGACAAGTTTTGATTTAAAAAGGACCTTTGGTGACTTTACTTTTGAAATTATGTGCTCGAGGACTGCTTTTGACAATTTTGGAAACTTGGGGACTAAAGCGCAATGTTTGCAAATTTGATATGTTTTCATCGATTTTGATATTTTGCATTTAAAACACATAAAACACTTGTTTGTGATATTTTGATCATTTTGATGCGTTTTTGAGTGTTTTCGGATGATTTTGCGAGACTAAATGGTATAAAATGATGAGTATTTAGAGACTCATCACGTAACTTTCCTCTACTTTAATTCTTTCATTTTAAAACACAATAACCTTGTATTAGTACATTAAATGAACTTTGTGGGTGTGTTCACAAACCCTCACGAGACTTCACTCGTTCACTGGGACACCAAGTGGTTCAAAACTTCTTTGCATTCGCTAAATGCAACCGTGATTCCTCTGAAAGTGAGTTAGGTTTGTTTTCATTTTTATTTTTAGAATTATGCTTGTCGGTAGTGTGGTTTCGGGATTGAAGTTTGTTCATGATGCTTATCTGACACGTCTCTTTTCGTGGGCCTTCCTTCTTTATGGAGCAAATTTCGGGGAAGTTCTCGCCTAATTATACCTTTCTCTTCACCTTTACTTAATGCCTAGTACAAAAGGGACTTTGTACAATTCAAGTGGGGGGACGGGAGTAGAATTATCTCTTGAACTTTATTTCGCCCTCATTTTTCTAGTTTATTTTGAAAAATTATGCCATTTTAAACTTTTGACATGTTTTTCTTAACCTAACTATATTAGACCTTAGCCGAGCACATACAACCCTTGATATTATATGGTGAGATTAGCCTTATCTGTTTCCAATATTTTACCCCAAATCCACCAAATTATGAGTGTGCCAGTAGCTTGTAAACTTTAGAACTTGGCCTTTGCAGCATTTCAAGACCATAGACGAGGTATGTTGAGTTAGCTCAATGTATTTGGACTTTTCAGTTTTAGAAGGCAATATTATAGGATTATCACCCAAACAGCATACCTTTGTGTGTCTATCGATTAGTCACCTCGAATTTTCGACCCTCATGTGAAACCCTTTTGTTGCACTCATCTTTAGTGCAAGATACCCCTAGATACACCCTTCTAAGCCATTCCTTTCATTTTGTTTACCCAATATATTGTTTCGATACACCTATATACCTTAGCCTACCCTGTAGTCTTTATTTGTAATTGGCAAGTCATCATTTGCCTAATTTCAAGGTTCGGAAATCACGCTTTCACCGACAACATTTCTGAAGATCATTGAAGACCCCCCGATTTCCCATTGTTCATCTCAAGTGGGGGGAATATTATGTTATGGTTATGTTATTGTAAATTGCGATGTTATAAGCACTGTAGTATGAGCTTTATTGATTTAGTATCCAGGAGGCCACCTCGGTCACATTTGAAGATTGGAGTTGGTAGTTATGCCAACAGTTGGAGAAAAGGTAGTGTGCCCATCACGACGTCCTCTAATGACACATCTACCTTGCATTTCATGATCCGGTTTCTTGACTTCAAAGCTTGAACTTTAGGCAGACGGTAAGTGGTGATGACTTGGTTATAGATTTAGACTACCTGTTTGTTTTTTATTTTATACCAATTATATATCCCATGTCTTATCCTACCCTTTAGTCATGAAGCGGGTCTAGGTGATGCAGCGAGCAATCTTTGGTGTCTTGGCCATGGATTTGGTCATGTATCATTGATTTTGTCCACTTCGCCGTGACATGTTAGTAATGACGAGTCACCCCTTAACCTTTGTCGTGTCTACCCATATTGCCTTGAGAATTGTTTAGCCCTTAACTCTAGTGGTGGAGATTTGTGTAACCGCCAAGCTTATGATAGAATACATGCTATGGTATGCGATTGAGTAATCACTCCGAAATTGACACTTAGAATAGTTGAGAGATTTGAGTGTTTGTTCCCTTTCGTGAGGTGTTCGGCTTTGTTTTATTCTAGCATAGGGATTTGCAAACTCATATTTTCGGGTTATGGGAGATATCTTTTAGGAATCTTTCTAATAAGGACTACTTGAGGCAAGTAGAGTTCAAGTGGGGATATTTGATAACATCAAATAGTCACGAATATTAAGTGTCAATTTCCCAGATAATGCTTGTAATTTATATCATTTATATGAATTCGTTTGTTTTCCATTGTTTTCCACTTTCGGGTAAATTACGAGCATTGGAGCTAAAGAGATGCGGGCGGAGAATTATCTAACGATTTATCACGGTATGCTATTTTGAAGAGATTCTGACGTAACTCTTCTCTCACATTACGCCGTAACTATTGCGTGACTCAGAAAGCCAACTTATCATAAGGTTACGGCGTAACTCTTCCCAAAGGTTACGACGTAACGACATTAGTTCAAATGAGGTTCCAAGCCGCTGATACTTACACCGTAACTACTACATCATCTACGACGTAACCGAGCTTATTGAGGACTACGGCGTAACCACTCATTAGGTTAAGCCGTAACCAATGATCTAGTGCATTATTCGAAGAAATAGAAGGTTCTTGATAACTCCTATATTGGTTACGCGTAACCCGATCCGCCTATAAATACCCACAATTATAGCATTTCTATTCATTCCATTCCACACACAACACTCTGAGAACGTGGGAAAAAGCTCAAGGCAGGTCTAGAGGAGCATACGGAGCTGTCTCCAAGGGAGAAATCACTCCCCTACGATAAGCATTAGCGTTTTATATTTCTTTTACTTTCAATTCATGTATTTCGTACCCTTGAATATTGAATTGATTTGCATGATTAATATGAGCGGCTAAGCACCTTTTGGTGCTAGCCTAGTTATGATTCCTTAATTGTTTTGTTTGCGTTTACTTTACTTCCGTACAATTATTTCTAAGTGTATGCATGCATAGTTTATTGGTAGCCACCCTTGGTTCGGTAGTTTTGAATGGCGATAGAGGCCAATTGCCTAGGAGATATGACCAATCGACCCTAGGTGAGCGGACTAAGATGGGAAGGGTAAGATATGACCAACCGACGACCCTTTCTACTTGTGCGATTTGACCAACTAATCACCTATCGTTTGGATGAACTTAAGAATTAGGGGTGCGTGTCTAAGTTCCTAACGGCCAGACATTCACTATTATAAATCTAGCATGTAGCGGTACTTAATGACTTGGCTTAGGGGACCAGGAACAACAAGACTTATGACGGTGCGCCTGATTTCTCCTGTGGTGGCATCTTTGCTGCTAGGTTAGAGCGAATTGACCAAATGTTGTCCTCTCGAATTTGACCCCACCTGAAGTAATTGGAAGTAAGTAGACATAGACATAACTAGCTAGGAGGATTAACTAGGTTAGCACCACTTTCCTCCATTGATTTCCGTTTATCCTTTATTTGCTTTTATCTGCTTTTATTTGCTTTAGTAGTTTAATTAATTAAAACTCTATTGATAAGGATTTAAAAGGTACCTTTTTGAGGGGTCATTTAAGCCCTTATTCGATCACTTTTGTATCCGTTATTGCTTAATATCGTTCCTTTTCACTTTTTAGGTCTCTTGAAGGCAAAATCTTTGGAATGATGCTTATTTGGACGAAAAGCGCGAATATCTGAAGAAAATGGTCAAAGTCGAATCGAGACACTCAAAGTCATTGAAACACAAGGCGGCGTCATCTTGCATATCTGCGACGCCGTCGTGGAGGAATTTTGTGACGACTCGAGCGAATTGCATGTTTTCAAGGGGCGTCCAGTTATAAAGGAGTAGGCCGTCGCTACTCGGACGGCCTAGATTTGATCCAGACGGCGTCATAGATTGAAGGGACGGCGTCACACGAATAAGGTGACGCCGTCACAAGCTAATCAAGTCACGACATCGCCAAGTAGGCGACATTGTTTTGGCCATAACTTTTGCATACGAACTCGGATTTAGGTGATTCAAAGCCCACGCGACCGAGCAGAAAATCTACAACCGGTGAAAAAGATGTCGCGACGCCGTCACTCTTTAGGTGTGGCGCCGTCACTCTTGCCGACGTAAAATCGCCTATAAATATAACATTATAACTTCACTTTTGTAAGCCCTAAACCCTAAGTCCGATTCGTGGTTTAGGTGGGTGTTTTTCCAACAACTTAAAGGGTTTCAACCACTCCATAAACATCTTGTAATGGTTTGTTTGTTTATCCAATCCTATGGTATGTCTTCAATTATCACAATTGTTGCTTGCTCCTCATTAATTATGCTTGGCTAATTCACCTTGTGTTTGCTTATGATTGTGTGAAACTTGTATATAATTAATTAGATCTTATTGATTTCTTAGTGATGCTTGTGTCTATCTTCATCATTAGGTGTGACAACTTCAATGAATCTAATTGGTTTAGTTTATAATTCTTGCATCCTCATCTCTTGTTTGATTGGTTGTTTCTTATCTTAATTGTAATTAGCTTAGGATGCGACTAGGCTATCGTTGTGTTTAATACTTGATAAATCTTTGATAGTTTATGAATGACTTGGTGGATTTCGTTTACTAAACCAAAGATAACCTTAAAGTTAGTTTATGAATGATTTAGTGGATTTTGTTTACTACACTTAAAGGTGAATTCAAAGAGTTAGGGAGAAACGATACCCTACAACCTTAGACACACAACGCAACTAGGAATAAGGACGTGACAATTCAACCATCAATAGGACGTGACAATTCAAAGAGGTAGAATTGGATAGCTAGCAAGGAGTAATACATCATAAGTAGATACGCTTCTAGTTCTTGGTAGATCCCTTAGTTAGTTAGTATCTTTTGGAATAGTTGACTAGCAACTAATTCCACCCTCCTCCAAACCCCGAGATTCGTACCTTTCCATTCCATAAAATATAAAAATACAAAATAATCATCCTCACCTTTAGACTTAAATCGACATGCAATTCAAACCCTAACGACACTATTCCCCAGAGAACGATATCAATACCCGTGGCTTACCCTAATTACTACACTACAACGATTAGGTTCAACGCCTAGGGTGTTATAAAACTTGCTCAAGAAAAGGAAGTTCCTTTGACCCCGAGCAGACGTGTGGCGTTATCAAGTTTTGGCGCCATTGCGGGAATAGTTATTTTTAGGCTTGATTTCTATCTCGTTTAGGTCTACTCACAAGATTCCTATCAAGTGAGATTTTTTCTTTTATTAGCTTCCTTGTAGTCTATCCCCTTCTTTGTGTCTTTGTTCAGTAAAACTTGTCCATTAACTCTTCCGTTCACCATTATGGAGAACGCGAATCCACTATATTCGCGATTAGGTTTTTTCATAAGAAATTATGATATTACTAAAGCGGATTATTCAAGATGGTGGGAAGAAAGTAACCAAATCCATAAACCTTTTGAGGGTTTCACTATTCCATCAAGCCCACAAAGTACCTCATCTAGTGCAACCGATGCTCGTTTGAGCCTTCACCTAGGATAGACTTCGTGAACAACCTCCATGTTTAGAAACTATTGTTAGTAAGGCCCTTAGGAGAACTGACCAAATTTGTGAAAATATTATGGAAAGCAACCAAGCTTTAAACCATAAGTTGGATCAATTACTAAGTTTGGTTTCATCACGACCTAAGGAAATATTACATGACGAGCAAATAGATGATGTAGATGTGATTGAGGATAAGGTGAAAAGTCTAGACCCACAAGGTATCCCACAAGTTCCACCATCATTTAAGGCATACACACCGCACGTGACTTACCCGGAAGTAGTAGAAGAGACTTTAGGAATCCCAATGGAGGTAGAACATTTGAACCAAATGCAACTGGAGAATATAGGTTTGAATACTTGTAGTCTCAGTCTTACTCTTAGTTCTAGGGAATTTCATAGTGTTGATGAACCGAACCTCAATCTTTACTTCCATCCTTAAATAAGCGAGGAACCGACCACCCATCAACCAATTTAGTCCGGGTAGTTTTAGGATGAAGGAAGCCATTCACACACCCCTTCACCTCACGTGGCATATTTCCACCCTAAGGGTGTGTATCGCTACTATCACCCGCACTTGAACTTAAGTGTAGGAAAACTTCCCTTTATCCATTAAATAAGGGTAGAGTCGCTCGTGACTCGAACAAAAACAAGCGCTTCTTGGGAGGCAACCCATGTATATTTGTTTTCATTTTCATTTGTGTGTCGATATCTTTCATTGATTGTTTATTCTCATGTTTAAATTTGTAAAAATGCTTTATTTTGTTTTAACCTCGCCTTAATTACATATAAAGGTATTTTACATAAGGGATAAGTGTAGGGAGGATTACACGTTTTCAAAAGAAACGTGAACATGAGAATTACAATTATTTAAAAGATATACATGTGTGTTTGTTCGAGTCAAATGCTTGTATCGAGTCATAATGGATGTTATTGCAGAAATTTTTCCATTTTAAAGATAAAAATTTTCCGAAATTTTTCGAGAAAATCGCGAGACCGGTTTCATCATGATAACTCGACGGCGTCGAGTCGCAACTCGACGTCGGGAGGAGTAGAAACAACTTCTAACTTTTCTCGTTTTACGTACTACTTGTAAATTTCGAATTTTCTGGGTCTTAATTTTCTAGAAAATCGCAAACATCCATTCCACAAGCATTATATCTTATCTAAGTCCGGAATTACATCTTGTTGTGATTTTTCTTTGTTCGGTTTGATGCGTTGGGTTGTTTGTTTTCTTCAAGTGTGCGGGTTTTGTTTAACAAGAAGAAGATACATAAGTTTGGAAGGAGCTTTTCACTAATAATTCTTCTTGGAAAGATTTAACCACCACTTTTCACGGATCCTACCGAGCTAATCGGGGAGTATTAGTTTCTTTCGCTTTTAATTACCTTCCATTATCATAACTTTGATACTTTCGGGAACATTGGGGACAATGTTCGGTTTAATGTAGGGAGGGAAAATAAAGCGGAACTTTGAAACTATGCTTATCCTTGACTATTTGCTTTGTCCAAGTGTAAATGTGTAATAAACCATGAGAAAATGTAGGTTAGGGTAATTTTAGCCAAATTTAAAATTTTTTCATGACACATAGGAGTGGGCCATTAGTCTTAACAAAAGCGTCTCATGGATAGGAAGTTGCATGACTAGCACAAAAACCCTTTACCACCTAAATTCCACCCAAAATGTGAGGATCGCCCTTAGATTAGTAGGAATTAAAGCATTCATCTTTAATGCTTAGAGTGTGAACCGTAGTATATTAGATTCTAGAACTTGTTTTGTGATGCATTCCGAGATCGCTAGTGAGACTACACTTGTGTAGTTAGGAATAACTAAATGATAAGAGGCATTAGGATAAACCCTTGTTTGATACCCGTAATATAATTACTTCTTCCACCCGGTTGAGTAATTCCCCACACCCTTTGCGTTGTACTCATCTTTAGTACACGATACCCTAGTTAACCCTCGAGCCTATCCTTTTCGCGGTTCTCGTGATGTTTCGGTTTTCCGAATATCAATGAAGAGCATTGTTTACACCCCACCCCAAATATACACCCAAATCGCCTTAGCCTACCTTTATTGCACTCACTTTAGTGCAATTTTTGTTATCACCCAAAACCCTTAGTTCAATTATCTCGTTGCTTGCATGAGTTGCTAAGTCGAGTCATATCCTTTGTATCTGAGCTTTGGGACGATTGGGATTCATGGGAAAAGTTAAAGTTTATGAAATATAGGGAAGAGAACGTTAAACTCAAATTCCTTTGTTTATGTAATAATGTACCCCAAGTGTTTTGATCTTTTCAATTCGGGTCAAATTAGTGTTAGAGTAATAAAACTCAAGTGTAGGGATGTGTCTATAAATCCCTATTATTTTGATGTACCGTAGAGGATGGTAGAGTAAAAGTGTATGATTAAAAAAAAAAAAAAAAAAAAAAAAAAAAAAAAGAAAAAAAAAAAAAAAAAAAAAAAAAAAAAAAACATACGGGCTACCATCCTACATCTATCTTTTAAATTTATGTTTGTTTATTTTCGTTGCCTAGAGTTTTAGAGTGTCGAGTCTTGGCTTAGCAACGCCATTCTTCGTATACTTGCAACATAGAGATTTTTGACTATCCACCACTAAATAGCCTATCCCACCAAACCCTTCATTTCCCTACCGTAAGCCTAACGTTACAACCCTTTAAAAGACCTCTTTGATAGTCTTTCCTAGGTGCTTACGCCAAAGCGACGGAGGTTTGATCTATTCTCAAGCCTATGGTAATCTATGTACTAGGACCGGTTAATGAGTGTTTATCTTCCATTTCGATTTGTTATATTTCATATATACACCGAGAGATGTGAGTATCCAAACACCCCATGTGAGGTGCTAGTATGTAATTCCGTGCTTGTTATGACTTTTATGGGCTTATATGTGTTGTGGACCGTTTTGAATGGATGCTTCATGACCCCTAACTTATAAATTAATTGGCCAAAGCACATTTGTTTGAGGACAAGCAAATACCAAGTGTAGGGATATTTGATAAGGATTTAAAGGTACCTTTTGAGGGTCATTTAAGCCCTTATTCGATCACTTTTGTATCCGTTATTGCTTAATATCGTTCCTTTTCACTTTTAGGTCTCTTGAAGGCAAAATCTTGGAATGATGCTTATTTGGACGAAAAGGCGAATATATGAAGAAAATGGTCAAAGTCGAATCGAGACACTCAAAGTCATTGAAACACAAGGCGACGGCGTCATCGCATATCTGCGACGCCGTCGGGAGGAATTTTGTGACGACTCGTGGCTTAAATTGCATGTTTTCAAGGCGGACGTCAAAGTTATAAAGGAGTAGGTCGTCGCTACTCGGACGGCCTAGATTTGATCCGAGGCGGCGTCATAGATTGAAGGGACGGCGTCACACGAATAAGGTGACGCCACAAGCTAATCAAGTCACGACATCGCGAAGTAGGCGATCTTGTTTTGGCCATAACTTTTGCATACGAACTCGGTTTAGGTGATTCAAAGCCCACGCGACTGTAGCGAGAAAATCTACGATCACGGTGAAAAAGATGTCGCGACGCCGTCACTCTTTAGGTGTGACGTCCGTCACTCTTGCCGACTGAAAATCGCTATAAATATAACATTATAACTTCACTTTTGTAAGCCCTAAACCCTAAGTCCGATTCGTGGTTTAGGTGGGTGTTTTTCCAAAGAACTTAAAGGGTTTCAACCACTCCATAAACATCTTGTAATGGTTTGTTTGTTTATCCAATCCTATGGTATGTCTTCAATTATCACAATTGTTGCTTGCTCCTCATTAATTATGCTTGGCTAATTCACCTTGTGTTTGCTTATGATTGTGTGAAACTTGTATATAATTAATTAGATCTTATTGATTTCTTAGTGATGCTTGTGTCTATCTTCATCATTAGGGTGTGACAACTTCAATGAATCTAATTGGTTTAGTTTATAATTCTTGCATCCCTACATCTCTTGTTTGATTGGTTGTTTCTTATCTTAATTGTAATTAGCTTAGGATGCGACTAGGCTATCGTTGTGTTTAATACTTGATAAATCTTTGATAGTTTATGAATGACTTGGTGGATTTCGTTTACTAAACCAAAGATAACCTTAAAGTTAGTTTATGAATGATTTAGTGGATTTTGTTTACTACACTTAAAGGTGAATTCAAAGAGTTGGGAGAAACGCATACCTACAACCTTAGACACACAACGCAACTAGGAATAAGGACGTGACAATTCAACCATCAATAGGACGTGACAATTCAAGAGGTAGAATTGGATAGCTAGCAAGGAGTAATACATCATAAGTAGATACGCTTCTACATTCGGTAGATCCCTTAGTTAGTTAGTATCTTTTGGAATAGTTGACTAGCAACTAATTCCACCTCCCTCCAAACCCCGAGATTCGTACCTTTCCATTCCATAAAATATAAAAATACAAAAATAATCATCCCTCACCTTAGACTTAAATCGACATACAATTCATTCTAACGACACTATTCCCTAGAGAACGATATCAATACCGTGGCTTACCCTAATTACTACACTACAACGATTAGGTTCACCGCCTAGGTGTTATAAAACTTGCTCGAAGAAAAGGAAGTTCCTTTGACCCCGAACGACGCGTGTAGCGTTATCATCTATCGAAACCTTTATTAATCGTGACACTAGACTTAGTAATAATCCATCACACATAGCTCTTAGGGCGACCTCACCGCACTCGATTACTACACTACACACGATCGGGTACATCGCCTGTTAGTGCACTAGGGTAGACCATAGGTATAATGAGACACTATAAATTTAAGACCGTCGGTAAAACTTGCATCGGTGACTATGTCCATAACTAAGTGAATGAAAGTAAGAGTAAGTGACAAGATAAAAAGCGATGTGACATTGATGCGTAAGATGAAAATGAACAAACCGTCGTGACCATGCCTTCTAATCTAAGACCACGTGCCTATAACATGGGGCTATTACCACACAACCCTACCCTATTAGTGATTTAAAAGTAATAAATATTTGTCTTCTCAATAATGTAGATAGACAATTTGAAATGATAGTCACTATTTCTAAGTGCTATTTATAAAATAAACGAAAATAATCTTTTATATAACAAAGAATTACATTATTTTAATTAATTTAGCTAGACTAATCTTATTAATAGGAAAGTTGGATCAGTTACATCGTTTAATTTTGGCACGTCTCCAAATCAAACAACATAATTGATCAATAAAAGTCAAATTTAGCTTCAACTTAGCCAAAGTATACATGTCAAAATTAGAAGAAAACAATTTTAAAAAGCGGGGTCAATTCTAAAACTTATGGCTCAATGTAAAGGGAAAAAGACTAAAATACACCGTTGGTCCATAAACTTGTACTGCGCATCACAATGAGACAAACTTGGGCTTTTCATGGCGGAGGTCTAAAACACGGGTTTATACTCTAGACTAGTTGATAACGCTACACGCGTCGTTCGGGGTCAAGGAAACTTCCTTTTCTTCGAGCAAGTTTTATAACACCCTAGGCGTTGAACCTAATCGTTGTAGTGTAGTAATTAGGGTAAGCCACGGGTATTGATATCGTTCTCTAGGGAATAGGAATGCTAGTAGGGAGTTACTACGCTAAGGTTAAGGTTGAGGAAGATTATTTTTATCTTTTATATTTTATGAAAATGGAAAATACGAATCTCGGTATTGGATTGGGGGTTGGTATTTCTACCGATTACTCTACTATTATCTAATTATCTAAACTAAGGTTGTGGGAGTCTATGTCTAATTAATGTGTGCTCGTATGATAGTTTAAAGATGTGTTTACTTAGTTTGTATTACTCCTTAATTATCTCCTATTGATGGTTGAGTGTCACGTCTTATTCCTAGTTGCGTT
Organism: Chrysanthemum lavandulifolium; assembly: GCA_022545495.1. Taxonomy (NCBI): domain Eukaryota; kingdom Viridiplantae; phylum Streptophyta; class Magnoliopsida; order Asterales; family Asteraceae; genus Chrysanthemum; species Chrysanthemum lavandulifolium. Next base: position 289,145,909 of record CM040239.1, on the reverse strand, counting down.
GTGTTTCTAAAGTTGTAGGTGTGCGTTTCTCCCTAACTCTTTGAACTTACCAGGGTCTTGTCTACAAATCCACTTAGAGATTATAGACTCCTACTCTAAGGCACTCTTCGGATGTTTTAGCCTACAATCACTCGGTAATCATACTCTAAGGTTCACAAAGATGAATCAAGCATTAAGTACACAACGAATGACCTATCGCATTACTAGATCATTAATCAACTAAGTTAAGAAACAACCAATCAATATTCAATAATTAAGTTTCATACTTCTAAGCAAACACACAAATAAATTAGCGGACATGGAGAACATGCAAGCATACACACAAATAATCAAAGACATAATTGAATTAATGAAGCAAAGACTTATCTTGGTGTAAGATAGGTTAAAAACCCTAAAATCTTGTACAAGACACCTTAGGTTCGGTTTAGGTTTTACTCAAAGACTCTCCACACAAAGACCGAAAAATTCGGATTCTATAAAACACGGGTTTTATACTCTAGACTAGTCCTTGACCAGGATTGCCATAGTCAACATGAATTTTATGGCTTTACATCGAGGGTATAATAGACCATTTACAATTTTAACATGCCATAGTTAAAATCTAACCCAACCTTCAACCATATTAGTACCGACAACACACAACATTGAACCCTAAAATACAAGCAACACACATTCTACCCAAAGGAAAAAAAACAATAATGGCACAAAACGATAAGGGGAAGGCTTTGTTGAGTTCGTTGAGGAAAGAAGACTGCCCAAATGAAAAGCATTTGGGTGTTAAGAAGGAGAAGGAAGAGGCTGAAGTCGTGTTATCAAAGGTTAAAGATTTGGGAGAAAGGATTACAAATTTGGAAGTTTTGTTTAAATATCTTAAGGAAAGGAAGGAAATGAAGGAAAACGATGATAGGGAGAGTTGTGGGTCTAGCTAAGTGTATGTTTAGATGATAGGAAACTTTGTAGTTATTGAGAACATGAAATCGATCAATAAAAAATTGGGTTCTTATGTAAGTAATAGTGTTTGGTTGTGCATTGTAACTGCTTGAAATCGTTTTGCATTTCTTAATAAATTTGACTTACCTAAGTCATACTACAATAGTAAGTTACAATTTGTGGCCTTTCATAAATTTGTTTGACATGGGTAAGTCAAAATTCAAGATGTTACAATTTGAGGCATTGGGCGTGTTCAGTCCCACTGTCAACACTAACACCAAACCAATTTCTTCCTAAACAATACACCATTGTGAATACATTATGATTTAGTGCTAAAGCATTTGCATTTTAACACATATTTTTAAACCACTGCCTTTGCTTTTGCTGATACAAGGGGGTGTTTGGTTTTGCTGATACAACTTTTGCTGATAAAAGGGGATGTTTTGTTTTGCTGATACAAGGGGATGTTTGGTTTTGCTGATACTAATTAGAAACAATACACCCAATATCACAATACAAAAACAGATTATATACATAAAACTTATAGGATATTTCATCATTAATATAGTCGGTTACAAGATTAGAAACAACTACATCAAACCATGACCAACAACCAAACGTAAGATCCAATTTACTCACCCTTTTTACCAACCTATATTTCCAAAACTAGCACCCAAAAGACGCATTTATCTACCCCCATGATATAACCCAAAATTCAGGTATTATGCTCAGCCATTTTCTTAACAAAACCTTCGTTGAAACGAATAGCTTCATCAGTTTGACTAAGAATCGGTATGAATTGAACAAGTTGGTGTGTGCGCCTCACCTGGATTTTCCTCAGCGCATCCAAACAGTCAAGCGCTATTACCTGAGGCCCCAGAGCTTCGTTCTCTTCAATAAGCTCCTTACGCTTCATGATTCCCCTATTTAGATGATCAATGCACTGACGAACTAGCTTTTTCAAAAGCCCTTCTTATGCAGCCTCTTCTTCAAACCACACTGCCATACGATCATTTAACTTGGATGAACCAGAAATCTCCATGAGTTCATTCAAAATAGGGAAATCTTCCATTGGAAATTGTTTGTGTGTGGAAAAAGTGGTTGATGGGTTTATCGGTTCGTGTGCACAAGTAAATAGCGTCTCAGGTAAGAGACGATTAAGGGTCTAATAGTGACTTTTTTTTCACACTAGGTCCCTGAATTTGTCTTGGTTGCCGTTGTCATACCTAAAACTCCCGCCCAATAATCACTTTAAAATACACAATTGGTCCCTCAAGTTGCCAGGTTACGTATACTACAACTTAGTTGAAGATTAAACAACACAAAACCATTAGAATTTTGACTTTGTTAAGTCAAACTTCTAAAACATATCAATAAACTCCAAAACAAATATTGAGTAATGGTTTTGCAATTTTGACTTTACAAAGTCAAAATGCAAATACAAAATAGCCATTCACCATTTTCAATGTTGACTAACTAAAGTAAACTGAAAATGCAATTTTACTTTCTACAATCAAATTGAAATGCTAAATGAAAGTTTGACTTTCGAATGTCAAACTTGCATCACCTACAATACGCACAAACAACAACATATGAACAAGTTAAATTTAAGCAAACCATATAAACAAATACTATACCAAAATACAAAAACTATTTTGCAACATGAATTGTCATAGGGTATTCAAAACCCATACATAAACTACAACCACTAAAAGAAATCTACCACGGCTGTGGGGGAAGCTCGGTGGAGTTTCAATGACTTCCTAGCCAACTCCTAGTTCTTCCCGATATTTTCATTCCCATCATGACTTCTATCACGAGCTTGATATTGATTGTCTTTAGCGATCGGGAACACGCAAGTATAAACTTTATTAAAGTTAATTCATGCTCGATATAGGAAAAGCTCAAACACCACATCAGTAGGCGCCCATGGTCGATTATGTTTTGTCTACAACATTGGAAATTTTTTCAAATGTAGAACACTAAGCGTGTTTGCGACTGAAAAATCAAATAGTGTTGAGATACACAAACATGGCAATTTATGAATGTTTATTTGATACATATGCATTACAGCATTACACTTACTCTGGTATCCAGCATTTTCAAATTTGGAGATCCACGAATCATTTCAATGATGAACGATACCATAACACTATTCCCAAAATCGACATCGGACAACTTAAGGTTAATCAGGGATACAAATGGCACATTCATCATAGAATTAGCTTCATTTATCAACTACAACAAGTTTTAAAGATTAAATTTCATTACTGTTACACATTTCTTTAACATTGTAAAATTATACGTGTAAAACTCAAATTGTTCTTACCGTGCAATCATCAAAATCCAGTGTAAGGGTCTCAAGATTTTGAAGTCTTGTCATGTGAAAGATATCGGATGTTGTGATTGTCGTCACAACATTATAAAGACCGAATGAAAAATCTAACTTCTTCAAATTCCTAAGTTTTGCAATATCCCATAGTCTCATCTCTTTTGTAGTAGGACGATTCATTTTAAGAGACTCAGTGAGGACAACCAAAGAATAAACTCCCAAACTGTACCGGTTAGAAAATTGACATGAATCAATTCTAAGCTCAATAGATTTAGAAAGCCATGAAAATATTCCAAAGTAGCCATAGCACAAACATGAAGTACCAGATGTTTCAACTCCCTACGAGAGTAAAGTTGGGTTGGGAACGTAACTCGTTCACCAGTTTGTAATAATTAGCTCCCCATCTCCATGCCGAGCCAAAAACAAAAGCCAATCACAAATCTCTTCATAATGAAAGTCGTCTATTCCAAACATTGATCTTGGCTCTACAGAGAAGACAAACTTTCTTATTGGACCCATAGGCCGATTTAAGAGTCTAGTAACAAGCCTCCCATCAAACTCATATGTTAAGTAATAAAAGAAATCCTCATCAACTATGACATCGGTGAGCAAAGTCCACTTATACCTCCAGTTTCGCACTAAACTAGAGGTTCTCACCGCTTCTAACAAAGGCAACCGATTCAAAATGTTATTGATCACTATATCTGGGCATGTTGCTAATACGATCAATCGACATGGTATTGTTGGAAGTTGGGTTGGTCTTTTGAGTTCTAGAAATGAGGATTTAGATTCGGATTTCGATTTTCAGTTGATCGTTTCTGGATAAGGGTGTTATTATGATCGGTAAAGTTGTTTGTTGGGTGGGTTTATTGGTTCGCACGAAATTAAATGCTAGCGTATCAGGGAAGAAACGACTAGTAGGCATAATCACATTTGGTCCCTGGGTTGAAGGTTGGGTTAGATTTTAACTATGGCATGTTAAAATTGTGAATGGTCTATTATACCCTCGATGTAAAGCCAGAAAATTCATGTTGACTATGACAATCCTGGTCAAGGGACTAGTCTAGAGTATAAAACCCATGTTTTGGACCTCCAGCGATGAAAACGCCCAAGTTTGTCCCATTGTAATGCGCAAATACAAATTTAGGGACCAACGGTGTATTTTAGTCAAAAAAAGAAAAACATATATCTATCTCAACCCTCTCTTTCTATCACTACTAAAAGTTACAACCTTAAATCATCAACAATCGATACTCAATATTTGAATCTAACATTACTAATTTGCAATTTATCCTCGAATTAATTAGAATTTATTAGCTTGGTGGCGGAAAATTCTGGAAAAAAAAAAAAAAAAAAAAAAAAAAAAAACTAATTCTCAATTAAATTAAACCTGTTTTAAGAAAACAATCGCATTAAAAAGATATTGTGTGCACAATCGATTCTAGTGGTCCAAATTTGGTTTAACACTGATATGAATATCCATTTGAAAAACGTTTAATTTATATTTTAGCACCGTTTGTGTTTTAATCTTGATTATATATACAAGCAATCGTTATTGGTAAACGTTGTGGATATAAAATGATGTATGAAGGTGTTTTTTGAATGCGGATATTTGTATAAAACTGATCTACGGACCAGGTGCTTGGATGCTCCATTCAGTTTATTAAATGGCTAAAAATTAATTTAACAATGTAATAATGCTCGAGTAATCTCAAGCTAGAGATGATGCATATACTCTCTTGTGAAGATGTTATAAATTCGATATGTAGGTTCTACTCTACAGGCGTGCATTCATGTATCTCTAGACTCTTGATAGTTGGTTTTTAATCAAATCAATTACGTTAAGCCAAAAAGTTTAAGCACTTCAGGTCGATAAAAATCAGGGTTAAACTCTCTAATAGGTAAAACACAAGCAAAAAACTAGATGAAGATTGATAGACCATGCCAAAGAAGTAAACACATAAGAGGCTAAGCAAACAATGTCCAAGTAAGAGAATATAGATCATGCCAAAGAAGTAAACAAACAAAAAGTGTCCAACTAAGAGAATATAGATTATGCCAAAGAAGTAAAAGAGACTAAGCTAACAATGTTCAACTTAAAGAATATATATGCAAAATGTACTATATTTGAAAGTTTTAGAACTAGTATAACTTAAAAGTATATAATTCGTGTGATTGGTTCAAACTCGGGAAAGGGAAAGAAAAATATAATGATAATAGTGGGAAAAGGGAAAGGGAGAAAAAAACATTCCTCCCAATTTATTGGGTGATGGTCTATTACCCACTATTGGGTAATGGATCATTCAATTATATAGCATCAAGCATTATTTTTCATTACCTTTACAATTACTCACCTTCAAAAACATCCTACCAAGCACCCCCTTAAAACACTATTCCAAACACCAATTTAGCCAAAACAGAATAAGAACTCACACAACACAACGATAAGGAGTTAAGGGCACTAAAAGATGCCGGTTCATATGATTAGTGTCTTTATCGACCTGCCAATGATCAAATGATAAGAGGAAAGAAAAAAAAAAGCTCACAATATGACAATGTGAGCTAACAGAAAAGAAGGAAAAAATAAAATAACAAAAACCAGTTAGCCTATGTCGAAAATATCAGGCATTATGATCCAATTATCCCAAGAAATATTTTTCTCAGGACACCTGCTTGATATCCACAACAACGAAAAAGATTGAATCTTAGGAAAACAGTCTTCGTTTAAGATCATCACACATTTTTTAGCTACCTCATGAACCAAGCGGTTTCTCTAATACCAGATACACCATAGAGCAATTAAACATACCCCTTGAAAAACCTTTGCAGAAAGCTTGTTAAGAGGAAAGCACGAACGTGATGAAGCTATAAACGAGAGGGATAGATTATAAGGAAAATCAATCTTCCACCAGCTAAAAACCTTTCTCCATATGGTTATGACCCGAGGGCAACGAATCAGAAGATGATCTGAATCTTCAGGAGCATTCGAGAAAAATGGACATAGAACTAAACCAATGTCCGACCCTCTGTTATCAAGATTCACAAGATGAGGCAACCGATCGTTAAACACACGCTAAGCAAAAATATTTACTTTTCAAGGGACCCAAGCATTGCATGTAAATTTTTGCTCAGAGTGATACAACTCAAGCAAATGCAAATCGATTATATGGGATAAAATCTTCACCGTGAAATCTTTTCATGAACCGAGAGTCCATTTCTAATTCTCTGGGGCCACGGGATCGAGGAAGCAAGATTCAAGAATGGAATACAATGAGTTGAGCTCATCACATGACCCCCTGGAGGAGAAGAGCACCAAGCTGAGGAAAACCCATTTACCATCAATTTCTATGACCTCTCATTTAAGAGGAAATATTTGCTCTCATCCAAAGCATACAAACGTGGAAAACGAATTTTAAGACACGGGCCGTCATCCAACCATTAGGCATAAGGCTTTTGTCATATATATTGCGAGTACATTTTCAGGATAAACAACCATATATATTAACAAAATTCTCAATATGAGTGAATCAGAGTACGGGTCAAAAGAAGTTTGATCGACCCACAAACACTTTCATGCCCATTTCTGTAGCATTTGACTTAGTTATAACAATCATCCAAGGTTCTCTATAATATGCGTTACTAAGTACACCTTGACTTCAGAAGGTTACAAGTTTCTTGAGTGGAAAGATAAACCACCCAATGTTTTAAAATCGTGTTTTTAACTGATACGGTTGAGTCACTGGGTCACCAGTTCAACCGGTTCGACCACCTGATCAACTCGGTTTTCTATAATAAAAAAAAATTTCAACCGGGTCAACCCAGTTTTCTATTGAAAAAAATGAAAAAAAAACTAAACCCCACCAGGTTTCGAGAACCGGATTGACCGGGTCACTTAAAACCCAACGGGTAAAAATTAAACTAACTTTATTCTCACATATAATTCACTCTTATGTTAATTCGACTTTTGCATTGTTTAGTTATTAAATTAACTCCGTAGGTCAATAAAATTGTATGGATAAGCAATGACCAGCATGAGAAATTTGTAACAATAATAGACTTTATCACTCTTTACACTTACAAAATTATTTGTTTACAAGATTATACAAAACACAAAGTATTTTTCTATCTTGTAACTTTTTGACTAATCATACATTTTGCCAATCATAACAAAACACCTTACCAAATGTTGTAATCACGAGTAAAAGTTGTATAAATTCAATCATTGACAATAGTCATGCAACATACATCGAACAAGGCATGTTGAATATTTCGTCATACATTAGCTTCCGTGAACTAACCTTATTCTATTTTGCTCATGATTTTAAAATCATCCTAGCCCTTGAAAGTTATTATATTTCATGATCAACGGTTTTAAAGGTATCGAGTGACAACATGGGTCAAAATTTGACTGTGAGCATGCAAATAGTTGGCAACACTTGTGTGTTAAGATTACTCATGGTATATATATGTTCCAATATCACCTTAATATATCCATCACCACCAATTAAAAACTCTCCTTATACTTCTTCTTCTTCTTACATCATTCTTTCAAGAAAAAATGGTTAGCTTTCTCTTTTAGTAAATATTTTTATTAGTAGTATATAAATATAAAATAATAGAGTTTTTCAAAATAGCTCACTCGATCGGTTCTTGCAACCGATTACAACTGAAAAAGAAAATCGGTTCTCAATCCAGTCCGGTCTAACACCGGTTTAGTTTTTGGTTTGGTTAGTTCAAACCTGGAATATTTTTTTTTTCTTTTACTTTAGAGAATACCATTAGATTTAAATCGATAGCACAGTTTGAGTCATTAGAATGAGTCAAGAATTGAAGAGTTCCATTACGAATCGATGTGTTGTAACAACGAATTTTTTTGATCTTCGGTCTCCAAAGAATGCTCATACTTAATTTTGTTAATTTTGTTGTTATAGACATGCATATTATGGTTTTTTGAATTGTTACTAACAAGTATATTGTTTCTGGCTTTTTGTTGGGGTTGCAATCTACTTTTGTTAAATAGAGTTCCACATTTGAGATCAAGGTAATGCATAATTCATTTACATTTTGATGTTAACATGACTTACACTTAATACTGTTTTAGTAACACGTTTTGTTTCGATTTCAGAAAACATTCGACCAAAAATCCGAGAGAGTTAAATCACTTGACTTGCATCCTACTGAACCATGGTAAAGAATTTTACTCTTAGTTTCGAACATTTTCGTTATTGAATTTGTTAACGGATTTTGATATAAGTTCTAACATTTTGTAAAGGGTCTTGGTTGGTTTGTATTCGGGAAATGTTAATATCTGGAATTATCGCTCTCAAGTAAGTTATAATAATCCAGCATTCCAGTAGTTGTTACTTTGTTTATTTAAAACATATATGAACTTATAAGTGTCATCTTCTAACCAGGTAACCGAGAAGTCTTTTGAAATCGCCAAATCACCTGGTATGTGATTTTTTTTACAATAGCCGTTAGTACATGTAATTAACTGTGTAAAGAATTTTATATGGAGCAATCTGTGTTATATTAATTTTTATTTTTTATTGTATGTTTTGTATAGTGCGAAATGCAAAGTTTATTGCACATAAGGAATGGATTGTATGTGGAGCCGATGATGGTTTTATCCGTGTGTACAACTACAACACCATGGAATGTGTTGTAGAATTGAAGGCACACACCGACTTTGTTAGGTCTTTCGCCGTGCATCCATCTCTTCCATACGTACTTTCTGCATCCGATGACAAAACTATAAAGTTATGGGATTGGGAAAACGGTTGGGAATGCACCAAGACATTTGAAGGACACGAACATTATGTCATGCAAGTAGCATTTAATCCAAGGGACACCAACGCGTTTGCAAGTGTATCACTCGATTCTACCATTAAGGTACTACTTTAGATAACCCTACGATATTGTATATTTGCATACATGTAATGTAACTAAACACAAACATGACTCTAAACCTTGTATATAATTGTCTTTCAGTTTTGGGACCTTGAATCTTTGGTTCCACGTTTGTCAATCAACGCTCACGAGAAAGGCTTGAACAATGTTGAATTTTGTTACATTGAAGAAAAATTGTACTTCATCACAGGATCCGACGATTATACTGCTAAGGTATATTTAAATATCATAGACTTTTAATAAATGTTATATGCTCATAGATTTACAAAACTAAACTAACTTTTTGTGGCATTAGGTTTGGGAATATGATACTATGACATGTCTCCAAACTCTTCAAGGCCACACACATAATGTTACATCAATCCAATATGTTAAATCCAATGTGAGTTTTATCATCACGGGATCTGAAGACAAAACTGTGTGCATTTGGAATGCGGCAACTCACAAACTAGACCATGTGTTTACCTCTGAACTTGGTCGTATTTGGACCATCGTGTTTATTAAAGACTCATCCGAGTAAGTCCCTTGTATTTTAACCACATTGCACATTTGATTTACTCGATTCAATAGTTCAAAACTAACAATTATTCTTATGTAAATAGGATCATCCTTGGATGCGATGAAGGAATACTCGTTGGTCAAGTCACCGCTACTCATCCTTGAGCATGTCGACGATCCGTATATGACGGGCACGTCATAATATATGAATAAAATGTGTGTTTGTTTGTGATAAGCTTATTTTTATGTAATGTATTGCTTTTATATAAGCTTGTCAGTGTCATGATATGGCGTTTAACATAATGTGTCATGTTTGTTTATTATGTATTGTGTTGTAATTTGTATTGTATGAAGTTTGTAACTATGTAATGAAATACAATAAAATGCGTTCTCGTCATAATATATGAGTAATTTCGAGCCAATTTTCGAACATAGACGCATGGTTAAACATTCATATTTTGTAGTTCATTTACACCATAGATAACCTTACACATCTTTTTATGTCTGTTTTTGCATCACCACTTATTACTTGACGTTTAGTACGTCACAAAAGGCTTGTCGCTACAAGTTCGTATACGAAAGTCTTTTGCGACAATAGAAATAGATTTAGCAATGATGCACCATCCGTTGACGACATCATGCCTAAAATAATTTATTCGTAATAGTACAATTTAGATTTTTTTTTTCTTTTTTTTTAAGCAAAGAGAGGCGACAACCTCAAAATATCATATATCACACATCGCAATTGAGGAAATTTCTACATGAAACATTACATCCCAAAACGAAGTTTTCATGAGAACAAAAACCTATTTTAGCGACATGATGAGCCGCTAAATTACAATCGCGCTTAACCCATGAAAAGGAGAGAGTAAAGTGGGATGCTTTACTTTTAGCGATTATTACTAAGACGCACTAATCTCAATTCAAAGTTCACTGTTCAACAAAATAAAGAAATGAAAAAATTACACGTTTGGTCTCTATGGTTTGCCCAATATAACAACTTTAGTCCCTAAGTCACTTTTATTACACCAGCAGTATCTAATTTTGAAACTATGCACACTTTTGGTCCCTAAAATAGACGGACGTTTATTTGGCTCGTTATCTCATTAAAATACAAGGGTAAACTTGTCTTTTCAACTCCTTACCCACTTTCCCTCCCACCCTATTTATTATCATAACCTTCCCGCCTAAAACGAAACCCAGTTAACCAAGAACACCCAAATTAAAAACCCTCCCAAAGTGACATTCCCAATTAAAAAACCCTAGATCTCACATAATCAAATTAAAAATCATAGAACACCTAAAGTCTTCGTCAATCATGGTATTCTGCAGATGTGGACGAGTTTGCATAGTCAAGACTTCTTGGACAGTGTCTCACCCAGGTCGGCGTTTCTACAGTTGCCCCAAACAGGGATCACGATGTGGGTGGATTGATTGGGTTGATCCACCAATGTGTGATCGTGCTGTACAAATTATACCTGGATTGTTAAGGGCTAGGAATAGGCATGAAACTGCCATTGAAGAATTGACAAGGGAACTTAGAAAGACCAAGATGTATTTGATGTTTAGTTGGCTAGGTTTTCTCTGTGTTGTGGTCATTTACCTATCACTACTACTTATAAAGAGTGAATGACTCTCTCTCTTAATAAATATTTCAGACTTTTTAGACTTCAAAGGGGTTAAGCATGATGTACAAGTCACTAAAGCCAACAAATTCAGACTTAACAATACACATATTAAATCACTACAAACCACATTAATGCATCCAAAAGTTGTTGCGTATGTTTTTTCCAGCCCCACACAGAAAAAACATGCACATATTAAATAAAAAAACATCCAGTACATTCCCACACATAAAAAACATTTGACTCAAGTTGCTGCTGGTGATCTACATAGTTTTCAGATTACATGTATCTTCATGATTTCTCTCCAGCTTCAATTCCATATTCAGATTCCCTCCATAAAACCCTGCATGCTTTTCCCTCCATTAATACCTAAAAATCAGCACAATATTGTTAAGACAAAAAATCTGGAACATATTATAACAGTTACAATTCTCATGATTCCTGATTTACATCCAATTACCTTAATTTTCTCAATATGCTGTAGTATATAAACCCCCTCAATCAACATTCAGTCATCACTTCATCCATTTAGTTGCTATTGGTATACTTAAATACTGCTCTTTCAGAAAAGAAAAAAAATGAATGCAGGAAACCCAAACAATGCAATGCTTGACATGCTTCCACTCAACATTCCGGCTGCCCCTGTCATTCCAAAATTGTTGAACCAATAATGGTTTGCCTCATGAAACAATTTATTTTAAATACATATGCAAACCAGTGAACCACACTAGGCACTTTTTGTTTTTATAGAAATCATAAATTTTCACATTTTCAGGTTTGGCAAGACACTCGACAAAGGCAAAGAGAAGAAAATATTCGAAATTGGAATTGGGAGGAAGTCATTGATGTGGATATGATTCCGGATGAGGATATCATTGATGCAGATATGATTTTGGATGAGGAGTTCACTGATGTTGATATGGTTTTGGATGAGGAGGTAGACATTGCTACTGTGTATAATATCACATTCTTGAGACTCAAATTTAACAACTTTTTTTTACTTTGCAGCTTGGTAATGGTCTTCATCTAGAGGATCTATTTAGGCTCGGACTCACAGATGAAGATATAATGCCAAATGGTGTTGGACCCAACATGCCCGATATCAATGCACAAAGGGTAAACACGATTCAAGTGTTAAATAGACACCGTGTTTACAACATCCTGGATGAGAGCGACCTCATGGATGAGGATGAGGATGATGAATAAGAATGAAAAAAATGCTTAGTTGTCTTTATAATCATGTCCAAGATGTTTTGGATTTTTCTTTCATGTTATCTAGATTTGACTATTAATAAAAAACCTATGTTTGAAAATTATGTGCTTTCAACTTAAAACATCACAAATAAACCTTACAAACCTGGTTGTTTCTGTGATGACATTGGAATGTGATGCCAATTGAATTTATAAGAGGATCAGCATTGTAGAAACTTTGATTCAATGCCTGCAAGACAAATGAAATAGTTGTTATTTGACATGTATTGTACCAGACTTGCAATATAATTGGTAAATAACGTGTTATAGATTATAAGTCATATTTGCAAAAAAAAATAAATAATAAATAAATAAATAAATAAATTGCAAAGTTCTTAATAAAAGATGCAAAAAGCATGTTCTAAGCAAATTTTTGGTGGCTTGTAATACACAGTGATCATGTAAGGACATAAGCATGCACCATGAAAAATGTATTAATCCAAATGTACTCACCTTAGAGTCCACAAGGTATATCTTCTTACGGGTCTCTTCAATAGGAATGTTTGTCTATAAACAGTAAATAGAACAATAAGAAAGTTGGCAGTTGCTAAAGCATGTTACATAACTGTACAATTTTGCTTAAGCATAACGACAGTACCTTGGTTGATATCTCAAGAGCTATAAGCCTGAAATATAAACATGAATAGAATGTCAGTGAAACTGGAGCATCCAGTTGTCCAAAATCCAAATGATCAGTTTGCCAGCTTAAAATAGATTTCAAAAAAATGAGCATAAAGATAAGGGACTCACTTCCCCAGCATCAAGGAACAAGAACGTGTGATCAGCCAAGCTACCACCAAGTAATTTCAGTGATGCAACAAGACCAACAAGAACCACAGATGCAGTCCCCTACAAACCAAAGACTCAAAAGTTAGGATAATACTTAGAAGCAATTAATACAACAAAAAAATGATGTTTTTCACAAAAAAACTAACAGACTTTTCAGACTTCAAAGGGGTTAAGCATGATGTACAAGTCACTAAAGCCAACAAATTCAGACTTAACAATACACATATTAAATCACTACAAACCACATTAATGCATCCAAAAGTTGTTGCGTACGTTTTTTCCAGCCCCACACAGAAAAAACATGCACATATTAAATAAAAAAACATCCAGTACAGTCCCACACATAAAAAACATGATGCAACAAGACCAGCAAGAACCACAGATGCAGTCCCCTACAAACCAAAGACTCAAAAGTTAGGATAATACTTAGAAGCAATTAATACAACAAAAAAAATGATGTTTTTCACAAAAAAACTAACAGATCACCAGAAAATGTTATAAAACATAAATTAAGGAATAAAGGTGGCTACAAAAATCTTGACCAAGAAAGTGATTACTAAAGAAATTGTAACTGTTCCATATTTTTTGTGTGGCTAAAAATCTAGACTACCATCTTGTAAATTTACAAATTTTTAGCAAATTACCATTATATCAAATAAGCATCCCTAATTTTTAGCAAATTTACTGTTGGGATATGAAAGTGCTGAAGACATGAAAGTACTGAAGATATGAAAGTACTGTAAGTTGCAAAGTACTGGAGATAGTCAAAGAGTCAAAATCTTGCTAAAGACAAAGTCAAAATCTTGCACTCTGAAGTCAAAGTACTGCAAGAACAAAGAACTGTTATATTCGTTTATGGAAAGTATTGTAATTCTATGTTTAGATTACTTGTCGTACAAGGATACAAATTGTAAACCGACTAGGATATCCTTGAGCCTATAAAAGGACTCCTAGATTGGCATTAGAGGTACGAGTCTATGAGTTTTAGAGTTTACGAATTCACAAGTTATTTAGTGTTTTAGAGAGAAGTTCGATAATCTTAGAGTTGTTTTAGTGTATCTGCATAATAAGCAGATTTAGAGTTTATAATAAAAGTAATTCTTCTTAGCTTTGTTAAGTAAATTCCGCGTACTTAATAAAGAGTGTTCAGTGTTTCTTTGTTAATAACTTAGGATTTATCCGAGGTTGTTAAACCTTAACAAGCTAGTTAAGTTAGTTTGATTAAAGTATATCGATCCATCAATTGGTATCAGAGCGAGGAGCTCTTGATATAGGGATCTACAAGGTTTTTCGAAGAAAAAGATCACAAAATTCGAATATGGAATTTTTGTATAGGTTTCTGCAGCACTGTTTTGAAATGATCATAACTTTTTCGTTAACCGTCGGATCGTGACAAAATTTTGGGTGCACGTTCTCTATATACCCATCTAACTTTTCACCGAAGGGATCTTCGATCTAAGGTCTCAGTAAAAAGATACACAACGTCGAAGTTGGCTGCAGAAGAAAGGTTTGGTCCATAACCTCGTACAAATTAAATTCATATAACAGTGATTATTGTGTTATGGTTTGTCACGTTCTTTCTTGACATATTCAATGATCATTAATTGATGATTATATATTCATTCATTGATCATCCTTATATGATTGGCTTGTACTAATTTAGAAGTGAGTTGATGATATCTTTTTGATAACGTATAACATTCAAGGAATCATTCATGTGGGGCTAGCTTGTCATGTGTGTTATTAATTCAACGATGGTGTAGACTTGATGAATACTCAAAAGTATTCATTATTAAGAAGCTTCAGATATGTTTAAAGATTTAAGTGATCGAGAAACTTATTATAATGGATCGGTGGAAGAGATATGATTCATGGATTTGCATGTGCAATGTACGAAGGTCAATGGTATATTTTCTTTGCCACTGATTTACCAAATTCTGATTGGCTAAATTCCCATAGTGGGTCGGTGGTTTTGGATCCAAGCAAGCATTTGCTACTATTTTTTATTGTTTAATCGATTCTAATATTCAATACGTAAGACTTTGCATGCTAAATTAGGGAATCGATTTGTTCTTGTCGACTACTTTGACTCGTAGTTAGCTGCTTTTCTTGGTGTCTTGCTGGTTAAGTACTGATATTAGTTTGGTGGTTATTGTTGGTCATGAGGATAGTCTCTTTGACACAAAGCTCATGAAAATTTAACGAGGCTATTGGGTACGACAATACAGAGATGTGTTGTTGAATGGATCGATGCGAATCTAGCAGTTGTGAAGTTGTATTTCAAACGATATTGTCGCTATGCTTGTATGACGGGTTATTGAAGAGTTATTGGAGTTAGTACTGCTTACTTTCGATGCCCATTACTATTTGTGATGTTAGTATTGTTTGCACGAAGAAGCTTGATGCTTTGTTCTTGATGCCACGACAGAAGTAAACAAAGAAGAAGAGTGGTTTAATGAAGCACACATATTATTTCTCTTTGCATGATAGCACACATATGGTTTAAGAGTAGTATCATGTGACATGGGTACTGGAAGTTTGATGTTGAATGCAGATTGTTATAGAGATTCGTGGTATTACATGTGCATGAATTAGGAGTTTGAAACTTTATTTGCATGATATGACAAGCAGGTATGGTTGGTGCATGGTAATGCATTATATTTTATGAGTGGTTTATATCTGATTGATCGCATGGTATCTTGCTTGAAAGGGGTTTTGCGTGGTTTCTGATTTCACATACTAATAAATAATTTTGTTCACATGGGTCGGTTGCAAATCAGGGGAACATGATTATTTTATAGTGAGTTTGGTGTGAGATGGCAGTTGATTATGTTAAAGGGTTTATTGATCGTCAAAGGCCCAAGCTGAAATAGGGAATGTGTAGTAAACCCTAAACTGAAGACGATTTGTAATGGTTGTGCTTTGAATAAGATCAGATGCGTGTATTAGAGTTGATTGGGCTGAGCTTGAAGTCTTCATTATGGGCTCGTTATGGATTATCTGTGGTAATCTGGTTTCAATTAAGTAAGAGTTTAACGAGATGAAAATTCAAGTTTAATATGTGTTGCCCTTTGAAGTTTTGTGGACACACTATATGGACATGGTTCATGCATGCACTTAACATGGGATTTATTTATTTACTGTTCAAGGTCAATTTGGTTTTCGGATTTGGTTACTAGTATACACACATGAGATTGGTATTGGAAGGTTTGATAAAAAGTAGTTGTCATGTTCAGGGGAAGATTCTATGAACGTTTTTACATGGTTTCTACAGGTTACTCTTAGAACTATTCTTCATGTTACTACTAGTTGGTTTCAAATGCGATTATAGTCATCTTTATTAGTATTTTGGGTGGTACTATGTTCTTCATGGCTGGAACTACAACGTATTTGTGATCATGGTGGTTAGTTATTCGTCAAGTTCTTATGGTTATTTACATGCATCATTCAAGGGGAAGGTTTTTACTACTACTTGTTAGTATTTGTACTATTGGTTCAAATTTCTTTTGCCTTAATTTCATTTTTAGTTGCGGAAAACTTCATGGAGGGTATCTTGAGGCATTGGAAAGATGGATTAGTCGTATGATATTGGTTCGTGGTTTTGAAGATCAAAGTTGCTTCTACTTAGCGTCTCCTAGTGGATTATGACAAAAAGGGGAAGAAGGCATTACATAGAAGATTTGCAACTTGAAGATCCTTGGTGATATTGCATGTTTAAGGGGAAGTTCTTATCTTTTATGACATCTTAACTTCAGAGGAAGTTCGTGCTTATTTGGTTTTGTTATTATCAACTAGGGGAAGATTGTTGGGAATTATATTTGAGTTGATTATGACAAAATATGAAAGATGTAAGACTTATGAAGACTATTGAAGACAAGGGACGTATTTGTTATAATAGTATTTATTATTTAGTCCCTACTAGTCAATTGTAACCCTAGTATCTCTATTATATAAAGAGATACAGGGAATTAGATTTATGTGTGTCAAGATGTGAACACCAAAGGTGTGTGTGTGTGTACAGGCATTAGGGGAGAATGCCTAGGGTGATGGTTAGTTAGTTAGTTAGTTCCTAGGCGTATGTTCATGTAAACGCCTAGGTTAGTGTTTAGTGGTAGAGATGATGACGAAGAACTTTGTTAATAAACTCTAATACACGCATCTGATCAAAGTACTGCAGAGTAGATGCGTGAATAAGACTGCAGAGTACTCTCACAGTACTTTGGACAAAGACTGCAGAGTACTCTCATAGAGTAGATGCGTGAATAAGATCAGATGCGTGTATTAGAGTTGATCCAAAGTACAGAAGCAAACAATTACAGACAACATCATCTACTAAAGCTGAATATGTAGCTGCTGCAAGCTGTTGTGGACAAGTTTTATGGATGCATAATCAACTCTTGGACTATGGGTTCAATTTCAAAAATACTCCTATCAACATTGATAATGAGAGTACCATTTGTATTGTGAAGAATCCATTTATCATTCCAAGACCAAGCATATTGATTAGGCATCACTTTATCGAGAGATTGCTATAAGCATAGGCTCATTAATGTGGTTAAGGTTCACACGAGAAGATAATGTAGGCGATTTACTCACCAAAGGCTTTGATGTTTCAAGATTCAATCACTTGGTGGTGAGTATTGGCATAATTAACTCTTGACTTATATTTGAGGGAGGACTATAAGGTGTTAGTATAGTCACGTGTATTGCTGAGGGAGGATATTTGTGTATACTTAGCATATCTGAAGAATTTGGCAAAATCTTGTTTTCTGAAAATCTTGCTTGGAAAATCTTGCATCGTGGAAAATCTTGTTTGTCGTATTAAAATCTTGTTCCAACGGTTATATTGAGGGGTAATTAATGCTAACGGTTGTTTTTATTTTGGGCAGTGATTTTTTAAAAATCTCACCTATAAATAACTACTTTCCGATTTTCCCTCTCATATTAAATACCTTAGCATCGTTTCCATATTTCTCTCATTCTTATTCGACTTCAATTCTCATTGTGCTTACATAATTACCAATGGCTAATCGACTTACTGTTTCAAAGCACAATATGGTAGCAAACTTAGACAAGACTGAAGATAATGAGGCGTTTCATGATATTATTGATTATCTCACTGGGTCGCCTATCAGTTATGCTCTTTTAGTGGAGCCGGATATAATTGAGCCATGGATTCAAGAATTTTGGGCTAATGCTAATGATAACATGGAGAATGATGAATGTTATATTCGATCAACGATTCTTTGGAAGAAGCTGTTAAGATTCTCAAGCCTCCATCCAGAAGATTTATTGTTCAATGATGAAGATGGGGCTATAAGGTTTGATAAGCAATTGATATGGGATACTTTTGGACATATTGGCTATGAAGGATCTTTGACTGAACAAACGTTTAGGAAACAATTGTTTTGTCCTCATTGGAAATTTTTGGTTCATGTGTTGCTACATTGCATAAGTGCTAAGAGTACTTCTTGGGAGCAGTTCGGGTCAAATATAGCATCTGCTATGGTTGGGTTAGCTACGGATCGAGTTTTAACTTCTCGAGGCTAATCTTGGATGGGATGCTCTCATATCTCACATGGATCTACTTGGCTAATGTACCCAAGGTTTATCTGAGGTTTTCTTAAACAAGCAACTTCGATGTGCCAAAACCTCTGATTTGTTGCATGTTATTGTTCAACAATCGAAAATTTTCACCTTCATGGCTAGGAAGAGTGATAAATTCCTTTGGAAGGATACTCCTTAACTACTTCTATGATGGAAGTTGTTCGGTGTTAGAGTGATTACGGTGATGAAGCTAATGAAGGTCTTGCATCGCAAATCGCTTCTCCACAAGTTGCATCATAAGAAGGTATTGCATCTCTACAAGGTTACGCTTCTCCAAATCTTGAACTTCAAGAAGATGTTGCGACTTCTCCTTCTCCATCTCCACGAGGATCATTCACCTTCTCATTTGAGGATCATTCACCTATTCAAGGAGAGGATTCACATAGCATACCTCCTGATGAAATCACATTGGATAACTATGTTTTGACAAGGGAGTTGGTTATGTTGAAAAAGACTACTGAGGTTCAAGCCAAACAGATAAATAAATTAAAACTGAAGTTTAGAAGGCTAAAGACTTTTGTGTGGCCATTAGTTCAAGAATTTCGTATCTGGGTCAAAACCAAGAAAAAGGAGCAAAGGCTGTCTAGGAAACACAAACGGCAAAAGGTTCATCAACCATCTTCTGTCCAACTGGGGAGGAATTTAGAAAAAGAAAATTTGAAAGAAGATGTTAAGAAGAAGAAAGAATCTGAAGGTACTGAAGAAAAGATCATTCAAGATACTGAGGAACAAGAGGAACAAGTTCAAGGTACTGATGATCAAGGTACTGAACAACAAAGTACTGCTTTTCAAGATACTTCTAGACAAGAGGTAATAACACCAAGAGTGTTAGATTTTGAAGAGGAAGTTGGTCCTTCTACAACAGTTATACAAGAAGAGGAGGCTATTCTTAAACCTATTCATTCTGCAAGTGATGATGAGTTCATTGCTACAATTTTTGGAGATTTATCACAACCAAGAGGTGGAGTTACTATTCGAGAAGTACAAGAAGAAGAACAACAAAGAACTTCTCAACCTGCAATTGATCCTAAGGATAAAGGAAAGGGTGTTACGGTAGAAACTAAGAAGAAAAAGCTAACTTTAGCGAACTTAGAGCAATTGAAGTTGCTAGGAATGAAGTGTAGCTAGAAAGGTTCAAGAAGAGTTAAATGCTAAAGATAAAGAAGCTCAGGAAGCTCAAGAAGCTAAGAGTAGAGAAATAGCTAAGAAGTTGCATGAGGAATTGAATGCTGAAGCTGCTGAACCATTACAGTCACCTACTCCTGTTAGATATATGTCAAGAAGACCTAATTTAGCTAAAGAAAGGAATGCAATGATGGCATATTTGAAAAGCAGAGGATATAAAGGATTGCAGAAGCTTAACTATGTTGATATGAAAAGATTATATGATGCTGAAAAAGTGGCTTATAAGAAGAATGTTACAGGCATTAAAGATTTTAGAGAAGAAGCTACTTGGACTGAAGATGAAAGAAAGAAGAGCTTAAAAAGAAAAAGGAAAACTAAAGTTACAGATGTTCAGTTCTCAAAGAAAGAAAAAGTTGAATTAAGATCTGAAACTAAGGATGCATTAAGAAATTATCTCAGAGTGGTAGATTTTGATTATTCAAAAGAAGATGATGACATGAAGATGAGCAGATCACATATTAGTGCTTTTGAAGTTGTGAAATCCAAAGATGGAGATTATATGATTTTCATAAAGAGATGAAAGCTTCAAAGTTTTCAATAGGCTATGGGACTTCTTGCACATTATAGATAGAGTAGACTTATTCTATTTATATCATGTGGTAAAAGCTTACTTTGAACATAATCCATTAGAAGGATTTGTTTAGTTTTACATGGTGATCTCATAAGCGCATGGGAAGCGAAGAAGAAACATGATGATATTTGGAAGAATCAAGAGGCGGGAAATTGTTTGCTAGAGATTCTTTGAAGAGTCCGGGTTCATGTTTTAGAGTGGAAAATGGAACAATGATACACATGTTTGCGAGAAAGAAGATACCCTCTCACAGTTGAGCTCATGAGAAGAATGCTAGAGCATGGAATGGAAGTAGAAGAGGATAATGAAGCGCTTGCATGGTTATCAATTTGTTTATCAAGCTGGACTACCATTCTTTGAAGATGATGAATAAAGCGGTATGAAACTTAATTAAATAAATTATTTTTGATAAATCGGTACTTTATTCAAAATCTGGCGATCAAACAATACTTTAATCAAAATCTTGCTTTGCGACTTTTTAAACCGTTAAGTGATTTTTGAATAAAATCTTTTGCTAAGTAACAAATTTTTGAAATAAAGGTTAAGTGAAATAAATGGATTTTGAGATGGTAACAATAGGTCATCAATCCACCATGGTTACAAAAGGATTGACTAATCCATGAGCAAGCGGCTCGGTAAAGATATATCAAATCCGTTTTAGTTGACAACTTGCTAATAAGTTGGATGGTAATCAACTCACCATATCGATAATGTGAAGAGTTGGCTAGCCCACAAGAAAATGGCTTGTGGTAAAGGCGTGGAAAAACCATTTTGGTAATTAGTTCACCATTAGATAGAAGAACTAACTAGTCCGGAAGGGTACAACTTTTGGTAAAGACAAATCAAATCTGTTGATAGGCGATGATTTGCTAAAAATCATATGGTTATCAATGTACCATGGTCTTACACACCAAAACATTTGGCTACTCCGGAGATAATGGCTTTGGTAAAGAGATCTAAATCCATTAAGTTTTCAATGATTCATCTCTCACGGAGTTAACACACCGGAAGTGATGAGAATAGTATGCAACAAAGCGAGTTAATGTACAAAATTGTCATATGTTCTTGTGTTCTTTGAAAAGATGGAGCTTCTTGGATGTTGCTAAGAAAGAACAATTCTAAGAGATACTTTGACAAATACGAAACTACAAAGATATAATCTAAAGACTAAGAAACAATCCGTTTTAAAGATGAAGTCATTAAAGATATATTCACAAAGGAACTTGAAGTCAAGCAAGTAGAATTCAAGTTAGGGAGGATTGTTGGGATATGAAAGTCTTGAAGACATGAAAAAATCTTGAAGATATGAAATCTTGGAGATAGTCAAAGAGTCAAAATCTTGCTAAAGACAAAGTCAAATCTTGCACTAAGAAGTCAAAATCTTGCAAGAACAAAGAACTGTTATATTCGTTTATGGAAAGTATTGTAATTCTATGTTTAGATTACTTGTCGTACAAGGATACAAATTGTAAACCGACTAGGATATCCTTGAGCCTATAAAAGGACTCCTAGATTGGCATTAGAGGTGCGAGGCTATGAGTTTTAGAGTTCTGAATTCACAAGTTATTTAGTGTTTTAGAGAAGTTCGATAATATTAGAGTTGTTTTAGTGTATCGCATTATAAGCGATTTAGAGTTTATAATAAAGTAATTCTTCTTAGCTTTGTTAAGTAAATTCCGTACTTAATAAAGAGTGTTCGGTGTTTCTTTGTTAATAACTTAGGATTTATCCGAGGTTGTTAAACCTTAACAAGCTAGTTAAGTTAGTTTGATTAAAGTATATCTATCCAACAAGTGGTATCGAGCTTGTGTGAAACTCGACTAAGAAAACCGATTTCACAATGAACACTAAAGATGTCATTGGCGCATCAACTCTATCTCGGAGGTATGTTATAAGTGTCATGATTTTTATCAAAGGTACTTAATGCTTATGTTTCTGAAAGAGATAATTGTGTTAAGGCAAGGTGCAGGGTATTTGGTTACTAAATAAACTTAGAATCTATGGAAGCCAAAATTTTAGCACATGAAAGTAATGAAGTGGCTTGGTGAAAAGTATGAACAACAGGATTACAGTTAAAACTTAGTGAATGGAAACTAAAGCGTAAAATTCTTGAAATTGAGAAATTAACTAAGGAGAGAGATGCTCATTAGAAAAGTTTCTTTGCTGGAATGAATACAGTGCATCCCATGTTACTTATGTTGAAAAACAAAGAAGAGCATACATTAGAACTGGATTAGGTTTTGGTATGAACTTTGATAACATAGAAGAAAAACAACCTAGTGATCGGGATGTAGGTGATTTTGAGGACATAACCACTAGTGATGATGAACTCATTAACTATGTAGATATATCTAGTAATGAGGGCTCAATAAGTGAACCACCTCACAGTATAAGAAAGACAAGGGATATAATCTTTGTCCCATCCCATTAGTCATCAACCTCTATGCACGATGTTTTCGTTTTGGAGTAGATAGTGCGGGTTTAGGAAGAAGCTTGTTGCTCAATCTAGGTTTGAAAAACCCAAAGAAGTCATTGAAAATAATGTTCAAAATCCGGTGATACCTTTAAATCAAAGTAATGCTCAACAAGCGGTACATTCGCAAAACCTTTTAAAGCAGATCTTGCTAAACCTTTTGGGATAACTTTGGTCAAAAGCAGGTTTTATCATTCACCAAGAAGGCAAAATAATTTTGGGCATAGACATAGAAGAAATCACTTTGGACATATGGGTCAAAAGCTGTGTTTTGTGTGTTATAGTCCTAATCACTTAATCAAAGATTGTGATCGACACTCGAATACCTTAGCAAATTTCCAAAGAAACGGATCATCAACCACAAACCTAGAGAACACAAACCAGTTTGGAATAATTCAAATAGGATTAATCACGAAACTTCACACGGATCAAAGATACCGCATCGAGAAGACCTTTTCAAAACCTTGATTATCTCACGGTACTTTCCAAAGTCTTGCTTTCGGCTAAAGTCTTGATCACACTACTTGGAATAGGAATCTTAGGAGATCTCACTATCAACCTAGAAGGTATTACAATTCACATGGGGATCTAAATCACAAGAACCACATGTTAAATCGGAATGGGTTAAGAGGAAGGTACTCTTGAGAGACACACAATACTTTCAACAAAAAGTGAATCGATGTTTTGTGACACAAGAAAAAGCTAATAATCATGTAAAAGAGATTTATGTTGAAAAATCGAGAAAGTTTTGAAAATCCATGCTAAAGATCAAAAGATAATTACGGATCATCATTTGAAAGATAGTGGGAATTACATACTCAAAGAATTTGAGTTTGTAACTCCTGAGGAACACAAGTCGGTAATGGCTTGGGTTCCTAAAATCACTAACTCTTTTCTTTGTGTGCGGGCAACCCGGAAGAGGAGCATAAAGATCATCTAATTGTGGATAGTGGTTGCTCACGGAAGCATGACAGAGACAAAGAGATCTTGTCGATTTTAGAAATATTAGTGGAGGAAGAGTTGCATTTGGGAATGATCCCAATGGAGGAAAGATTCTTGGAAAGGAACTATCGAGCGGGGCTTATCGACTTTGAGAATGTTAGATATGTGAAG
Organism: Chrysanthemum lavandulifolium; assembly: GCA_022545495.1. Taxonomy (NCBI): domain Eukaryota; kingdom Viridiplantae; phylum Streptophyta; class Magnoliopsida; order Asterales; family Asteraceae; genus Chrysanthemum; species Chrysanthemum lavandulifolium. Next base: position 289,121,625 of record CM040239.1, on the reverse strand, counting down.
GAGCTTAAGTTCAACTTGTTATCGGTCTCTCAATTTGTGATAAAAGCATCACGTGTTATTCACGACACGAATGTCTCATCCTTTCCTATGATTTTAAGCATGTTGATGATGACTTGGTAGTACTTAGAGTACCAAGGACAAATGATGTGTATAGTTTAGACATGAAGAGTCTACATTCTTTTGGAAGAGCCACATGTTTGGTGGCTAAAGCAACATCTGAAGAAGCACATCAATGGCATAGAAGATTGGGCCATGTTAATTTCAAGAATATCAACAAGCGGTCAAAGGCAATCTAGTTAGAGGTTTACCTTCAAAGACTTACAAGAATGATCAATCATGCTTGGCATGCAAGAAGGGTAAACAACACAAAGCTTCTGCAAGAAGCTAGAGGAAAGAACTATTAGAGAACCACTTGGGTGTTACATATGGATTTATTTGGACTGTCTCGTGGAAAGTTTAAATAAGAAAAATCTTGTTTGGTTATTCAGATGATTACGGTAGATTCGGTTGGGTTTTCTTTTGGGTTTTAAGGATGATACTTACGATGCTATTCGACACGATTATAGCACGAAAACCAATTAAGACTCAAGGTTAGAGGTATTAGATGTGATAATGGGATGAATTAAAGAACAAGCTTATGGATGAATTTTGTGCCAACAAAGGCATAAAGAGGAGTTTAGTATTGCAAGAACACCACAGACAAAATGGTGTTGCGAGAGAGGAAGAATAGGACTTTGATTGAAGCAGCAAGGACAATGCTAGCGATTCCCATCTACCTATTCAATTTTGGGCGGAAAATGTAAGTCTTGCATGCTATGTATATGAGTCTACGTCACCAAACCACGAGATGAAGACACCCTATGAATTGCGATGGGCAATAAACCCAACATTCGTTTTATGAAGCCTTTTGGATGCCCTCTCACTATTTTAAACACTATTGATAATGCTGGGAAGTTTGATGGCAAGTCCGAAAAAGGATACTTATTGGGTTATTGCACTAACGATAAAGGATTTAGAGTCTACAGAGTTACTAAGAAGATTCAAGATTG